>CM051240.1:1671959-1914459 GCA_027917425.1 Gastrophryne carolinensis | reverse complement strand
TCATTCTCTCTCTCTCTCTCTCTCTCTCGATCTCTCTCTCATTCTCTCGTTCTCTCTCTCATACTCTCGTTCTCTCTCTCATTCTCTCGTTCTCTCTCTCTCGTTCTCTCGTTCTTTCTCTCATTCTCTCGTTCTCTCTCATTCTCTCGTTCTCTCTCTCATTCTCTCGTTCTCTCTCTCGTTCTCTCGTTCTCTCTCTCGTTCTCTCGTTCATTCTCTCATTCTCTTTCTCTCTCTCATTCTCTCGTTCTCTCTCTCATTCTCTCGTTCTCTCTCTCTCATTCTCTTGTTCTTTCTCTCATTCTCTCGTTCTCTCTCATTCTCTCGTTCTCTCTCTCATTCTCTCGTTCTCTCTCTCGTTCTCTCGTTCTCTCTCTCGTTCTCTCGTTCATTCTCTCATTCTCTTTCTCTCTCTCATTCTCTCGTTCTCTCTCTCGTTCTCTCTCTCTCATTCTCTCGTTCTTTCTCTCATTCTCTCGTTCTCTCTCTCTCTCATTCTCTCGTTCTCTCTCTCATTCTCTCGTTCTCTCTCTCTCTCGTTCTCTCTCTCGTTCTCTCGTTCTCTCTCTCTCATTCTCTCGTTCTTTCTCTCATTCTCTCGTTCTCTCTCTCTCTCATTCTCTCGTTCTCTCTCTCTCTCGTTCTCTCTCTCGTTCTCTCGTTCTCTCTCTCTCATTCTCTCGTTCTCTCTCTCATTCTCTCGTTCTCTCTCTCGTTCTCTCTCTCTCTCGTTCTCTCTCTCGTTCTCTCGTTCTCTCTCTCTCATTCTCTCGTTCTCTCTCTCATTCTCTCGTTCTCTCTCTCTCTCGTTCTCTCTCTCGTTCTCTCGTTCTCTCTCTCTCATTCTCTCGTTCTTTCTCTCATTCTCTCGTTCTCTCTCATTCTCTCGTTCTCTCTCTCGTTCTCTCGTTCTCTCTCTCGTTCTCTCGTTCTCTCTCTCGTTCTCTCGTTCATTCTCTCATTCTCTTTCTCTCTCTCATTCTCTCGTTCTCTCTCTCATTCTCCCGTTCTCTCTCTCATTCTCTCGTTCTCTCTCTCTCTCATTCTCTCGTTCTCTCTCTCTCTCGTTCTCTCTCTCGTTCTCTCGTTCTCTCTCTCTCATTCTCTCGTTCTCTCTCTCATTCTCTCGTTCTCTCTCTCGTTCTCTCTCTCTCTCGTTCTCTCTCTCGTTCTCTCGTTCTCTCTCTCTCATTCTCTCGTTCTCTCTCTCATTCTCTCGTTCTCTCTCTCTCTCGTTCTCTCTCTCGTTCTCTCGTTCTCTCTCTCTCATTCTCTCGTTCTTTCTCTCATTCTCTCGTTCTCTCTCATTCTCTCGTTCTCTCTCTCGTTCTCTCGTTCTCTCTCTCGTTCTCTCGTTCTCTCTCTCGTTCTCTCGTTCATTCTCTCATTCTCTTTCTCTCTCTCATTCTCTCGTTCTCTCTCTCATTCTCCCGTTCTCTCTCTCATTCTCTCGTTCTCTCTCTCTCATTCTCTCGTTCTTTCTCTCATTCTCTCGTTCTCTCTCATTCTCTCGTTCTCTCTCTCATTCTCTCGTTCTCTCTCTCGTTCTCTCGTTCTCTCTCTCGTTCTCTCATTCATTCTCTCATTCTCTTTCTCTCTCTCATTCTCTCGTTCTCTCTCTCGTTCTCTCGTTCTCTCTCTCTCATTCTCTCGTTCTTTCTCTCATTCTCTCGTTCTCTCTCTCTCTCATTCTCTCGTTCTCTCTCTCATTCTCTCGTTCTCTCTCTCTCTCGTTCTCTCTCTCGTTCTCTCGTTCTCTCTCTCTCATTCTCTCGTTCTTTCTCTCATTCTCTCGTTCTCTCTCTCTCTCATTCTCTCGTTCTCTCTCTCTCTCGTTCTCTCTCTCGTTCTCTCTCTCGTTCTCTCTCTCTCATTCTCTCGTTCTCTCTCTCATTCTCTCGTTCTCTCTCTCATTCTCTCGTTCTCTCTCTCTCTCGTTCTCTCTCTCGTTCTCTCGTTCTCTCTCTCTCATTCTCTCGTTCTCTCTCTCATTCTCTCGTTCTCTCTCTCTCTCGTTCTCTCTCTCATTCTCTCGTTCTCTCTCTCTCTCATTCTCTCTCTCTCATTCTCTCGTTCTCTCTCTCGTTCTCTCTCTCTCATTCTCTCGTTCTTTCTCTCATTCTCTCGTTCTCTCTCTCATTCTCTCGTTCTCTCTCTCATTCTCTCGTTCTCTCTCTCATTCTCTCGTTCTCTCTCTCATTCTCTCGTTCTCTCTCTCATTCTCTCGTTCTCTCTCTCATTCTCTCGTTCTCTCTCTCGTTCTCTCTCTCGTTCTCTCTCTCATTCTCTCGTTCTCTCGTTCTCTCTCATTCTCTCGTTCTTTCTCTCATTCTCTCGTTCTTTCTCTCATTCTCTCGTTCTTTCTCTCATTCTCTCGTTCTTTCTCTCATTCTCTCGTTCTCTCTCTCATTCTCTCGTTCTTTCTCTCGTTCTTCTCTCATTCTCTCGTTCTTTCTCTCATTCTCTCGTTCTCTCTCTCATTCTCTCGTTCTCTCGTTCTCTCTCTCATTCTCTCGTTCTTTCTCTCATTCTCTCGTTCTCTCTCTCATTCTCTCGTTCTCTCTCTCATTCTCTCGTCTCTTCTCTCATTCTCTCGTTCTCTCTCTCATTCTCTCGTTCTTCTCTCATTCTCTCGTTCTCTCGTTCTCTCTCTCATTCTCTCGTTCTCTCTCTCATTCTCTCGTTCTCTCTCTCATTCTCTCGTTCTTTCTCTCATTCTCTCATTCTTTCTCTCATTCTCTCGTTCTCTCTCTCATTCTCTCGTTCTCTCTCTCATTCTCTCGTTCTCTCTCTCATTCTCTCGTTCTTTCTCTCATTCTCTCATTCTTTCTCTCATTCTCTCGTTCTCTCTCTCATTCTCTCGTTCTCTCTCTCATTCTCTCGTTCTCTCTCTCATTCTCTCGTTCTCTTCTCTCATTCTCTCGTTCTCTCTCTCTCATTCTCTCGTTCTCTCGTTCTCTCTCTCATTCTCTCGTTCTCTCTCTCGTTCTCTCTCTCATTCTCTCGTTCTCTCTCTCATTCCCTCGTTCTTTCTCTCATTCTCTCGTTCTCTCTCTCATTCTCTCGTTCTCTCTCTCATTCTCTCGTTCTCTCTCTCTCTCGTTCTCTCTCTCGTTCTCTCTCTCTCATTCTCTCGTTCTCTCTCTCATTCTCTCGTTCTCTCTCTCTCTCGTTCTCTCTCTCTCGTTCTCTCGTTCTCTCTCTCTCTCATTCTCTCGTTCTTCTCTCTCATTCTCTCGTTCTCTCTCTCTCTCATCTCTCTCTCTCATTCTCTCGTTCTCTCTCTCGTTCTCTCGTTCTCTCTCTCTCATTCTCTCGTTCTTTCTCTCATTCTCTCGTTCTCTCTCTCATTCTCTCGTTCTCTCTCTCATTCTCTCGTTCTCTCTCTCATTCTCTCGTTCTCTCTCTCATTCTCTCTCTCATTCTCTCGTTCTCTCTCTCGTTCTCTCTCTCATTCTCTCGTTCTCTCTCTCATTCTCTCTCTCATTCTCTCGTTCTCTCTCTCGTTCTCTCTCTCATTCTCTCGTTCTCTCTCGTTCTCTCGTTCTCTCTCATTCTCTCGTTCTTTCTCTCATTCTCTCGTTCTTTCTCTCATTCTCTCGTTCTTTCTCTCATTCTCTCGTTCTTTCTCTCATTCTCTCGTTCTCTCTCTCATTCTCTCGTTCTTTCTCTCGTTCTTTCTCTCATTCTCTCGTTCTTTCTCTCATTCTCTCGTTCTCTCTCTCATTCTCTCGTTCTCTCGTTCTCTCTCTCATTCTCTCGTTCTTTCTCTCATTCTCTCGTTCTCTCTCTCATTCTCTCGTTCTCTCTCTCATTCTCTCGTTCTTTCTCTCATTCTCTCGTTCTCTCTCTCATTCTCTCGTTCTTTCTCTCATTCTCTCGTTCTCTCGTTCTCCTCTCTCATTCTCTCGTTCTCTCTCTCATTCTCTCGTTCTCTCTCTCATTCTCTCGTTCTTTCTCTCATTCTCTCATTCTTTCTCTCATTCTCTCGTTCTCTCTCTCATTCTCTCGTTCTCTCTCTCATTCTCTCGTTCTTTCTCTCATTCTCTCATTCTTTCTCTCATTCTCTCGTTCTCTCTCTCATTCTCTCGTTCTCTCTCTCATTCTCTCGTTCTCTCTCTCATTCTCTCGTTCTCTCTCTCATTCTCTCGTTCTCTCTCTCATTCTCTCGTTCTTTCTCTCATTCTCTCATTCTTTCTCTCATTCTCTCGTTCTTTCTCTCATTCTCTCGTTCTCTCTCTCATTCTCTCGTTCTCTCTCCTCATTCTCTCGTTCTCTCTCTCATTCTCTCGTTCTCTCGTTCTCTCTCTCATTCTCTCGTTCTCTCTCTCATTCTCTCGTTCTCTCTCTCATTCTCTCGTTCTCTCTCTCATTCTCTCGTTCTTTCTCTCATTTTCTCGTTCTCTCTTCTCATTCTCTCGTTCTTTCTCTCATTTTCTCGTTCTCTCTCTCATTCTCTCGTTCTCATTCTCTCGTTCTCTCTCTCTCATTCTCTCGTTCTCTCTCTCTCATTCTCTCGTTCTCTCTCTCATTCTCTTGTTCTCTCTCTCATTCTCTCGTTCTCTCTTCTCATTCTCTCGTTCTCTCTCTCTCATTCTCTCGTTCTCATTCTCTCGTTCTCTCTCTCATTCTTTCGTTCTCTCTCTCATTCTTTCGTTCTCTCTCTCATTCTCTCTCTCATTCTCTCGTTCTTTCTCTCGTTCTTTCTCTCATTCTCTCGTTCTCTCTCTCATTCTCTCGTTCTCTCTCTCATTCTCTCGTTCTCTCTCTCATTCTCTCGTTCTCTCTCTCATTCTCTCGTTCTCTCTCTCATTCTCTCGTTCTCTCTCTCATTCTCTCGTTCTCTCTCTCATTCTCTCGTTCTCTCTCTCATTCTCTCGTTCTCTCTCTCATTCTCTCGTTCTCTCTCTCATTCTCTCGTTCTCTCTCTCTCTCATTCTCTCGTTCTCTCTCTCATTCTCTCGTTCTCTCTCTCATTCTCTCGTTCTCTCTTTCTCATTCGCTCGTTCTCTCTCTCATTCGCTCGTTCTCTCTCTCATTCTCTCGTTCTCTCTCTCTCATTCTCTCGTTCTCTCTCTCTCATTCTCTCGTTCTCTCTCTCATTCTCTCGTTCTCTCTCTCATTCTCTCGTTCTCTCTTTCTCATTCTCTCGTTCTCTCTCTCATTCTCTCGTTCTCTCTCTCATTCTCTCGTTCTCTCTCTCATTCTCTCGTTCTCTCTCTCATTCTCTCGTTCTCTCTCTCATTCTCTCGTTCTCTCGTTCTCTCTCTCATTCTCTCGTTCTCTCTCTCATTCTCTCATTCTCTCGTTCTCTCTCTCATTCTCTCGTTCTCTCTCTCTCTCATTCTCTCGTTCTCTCTCTCATTCTCTCGTTCTCTCTCTCATTCTCTCGTTCTCTCTCTCATTCTCTCGTTCTCTCTCTCTCATTCTCTCTCTCTCTCATTCTCTCGTTCTCTCTCTCTCATTCTCTCGTTCTCTCTCTCATTCTCTCGTTCTCTCTTTCTCATTCTCTCGTTCTCTCTCTCATTCTCTCGTTCTCTCTCTCATTCTCTCGTTCTCTCTCTCATTCTCTCATTCTCTCGTTCTCTCTCTCATTCTCTCGTTCTCTCTCTCATTCTCTCGTTCTCTCTCTCATTCTCTCGTTCTCTCGTTCTCTCTCTCATTCTCTCTTCTCTCTCTCGTTCTCTCGTCTCTCTTCTCTCTCATTCTCTCGTTCTCTCTCTCTCATTCTCTCATTCTCTCGTTCTCTCTCTCATTCTCTCGTTCTCTCTCTCATTCTCTCGTTCTCTCTCTCTCATTCTCTCGTTCTCTCTCTCATTCTCTCGTTCTCTCGTTCTCTCTCTCATTCTCTCGTTCTCTCTCTCGTTCTCTCGTTCTCTCTCTCATTCTCTCGTTCTCTCTCTCTCATTCTCTCATTCTCTCGTTCTCTCTCTCATTCTCTCGTTCTCTCTCTCGTTCTCTCGTTCTCTCTCTCATTCTCTCGTTCTCTCTCTCTCATTCTCTCATTCTCTCGTTCTCTCTCTCATTCTCTCGTTCTCTCTCTCATTCTCTCGTTCTCTCTCTCATTCTCTCGTTCTCTCGTTCTCTCTCTCATTCTCTCGTTCTCTCTCTCATTCTCTCGTTCTCTCTCTCATTCTCTCATTCTCTCTCTCGTTCTCTCTCTCGTTCTCTCTCTCGTTCTCTCTCTCATTCTCTCGTTCTCTCTCTCATTCTCTCGTTCTCTCTCTCATTCTCTCGTTCTCTCTCTCATTCTCTCGTTCTCTCTCTCATTCTCTCGTTCTCTCGTTCTCTCTCTCATTCTCTCGTTCTCTCTCTCTCTCATTCTCTCGTTCTCTCTCTCATTCTCTCATTCTCTCTCTCGTTCTCTCTCTCGTTCTCTCTCTCATTCTCTCTCTCGTTCTCTCTCTCATTCTCTCGTTCTCTCTCTCATTCTCTCGTTCTCTCTCTCATTCTCTCGTTCTTTCTCTCATTCTCTCACTCTCTCTCTCATTCTCTTGTTCTCTCTCTCTCATTCTCTCGTTCTCTCTCTCTCATTCTCTCGTTCTCTCTCTCTCATTCTCTCTCTCATTCTCTCGTTCTCTCTCATTCTCTCGTTCTCTCTCTCATTCTCTCGTTCTCTCTCTCATTCTCTCGTTCTCTCTCTCGTTCTCTCTCTCATTCTCTCGTTCTCTCTCTCATTCTCTCGTTCTCTCTCTCATTCTCTCGTTCTCTCTCTCATTCTCTCGTTCTCTCTCTCGTTCTCTCTCTCATTCTCTCGTTCTCTCTCTCATTCTCTCGTTCTCTCTCTCATTCTCTCGTTCTCTCTCTCATTCTCTCGTTCTCTCTCTTGTTCTCTCTCTCATTCTCTCGTTCTCTCTCTCGTTCTCTCTCTCTCATTCTCTCGTTCTCTCTCTCATTCTCTCGTTCTCTCTTTCTCATTCTCTCGTTCTCTCTCTCATTCTCTCGTTCTCTCTCTCATTCTCTTGTTCTCTCTCTCTCATTCTCTCGTTCTCTCTCTCATTCTCTCGTTCTCTCTTTCTCATTCTCTCGTTCTCTCTCTCATTCTCTCGTTCTCTCTCTCATTCTCTTGTTCTCTCTCTCTCATTCTCTCGTTCTCTCTCTCTCATTCTCTCGTTCTCTCTTTCTCATTCTCTCGTTCTCTCTCTCATTCTCTCGTTCTCTCTCTCATTCTCTCGTTCTCTCTCTCATTCTCTCGTTCTCTCTCTCTCATTCTCTCGTTCTCTCTCTCATTCTCTCGTTCTCTCTCTCTCATTCTCTCGTTCTCTCTCTCATTCTCTCGTTCTCTCTCTCTCATTCTCTCGTTCTTTCTCTCGTTCTCTCTCTCATTCTCTCGTTCTCTCTCTCTCTCATTATCTCGTTCATTCTCTCATTCTCTCGTTCTCTCTCTCGTTCTCTCGTTCTTTCTCTCGTTCTCTCGTTCTTTCTCTCATTCTCTCGTTCTCTCTCTCATTCTCTCGTTCTCTCTCTCATTCTCTCGTTCTCTCTCTCATTCTCTCGTTCTCTCTCTCATTCTCTCGTTCTCTCTCTCATTCTCTTGTTCTCTCTCTCATTCTCTCTCTCTCTCTCATTCTCTCGTTCTCTCTCTCATTCTCTCGTTCTCTCTCTCATTCTCTCGTTCTCTCTCTCATTCTCTCGTTCTTTCTCTCATTCTCTCGTTCTCTCTCTCATTCTCTCGTTCTCTCTCTCGTTCTCTCGTTCTCTCTCTCGTCTCTCTCGTTCTCTCTCTCGTTCTCTCGTTCTCTCTCTCTCGTTCTCTCGTTCTCTCTCTCGTTCTCTCGTTCTTTCTCTCATTCTCTCGTTCTCTCTCTCATTCTCTCGTTCTCTCTCTCTTCATCTCGTTCTCTCTCTCATTCTCTCGTTCTCTCTCTCATTCTCTCGTTCTCTCTCTCATTCTCTCGTTCTCTCTCTCATTCTCTCGTTCTCTCTCTCATTCTCTCGTTCTCTCTCATTCTCTCGTTCTCTCTCTCATTCTCTCGTTCTCTCTCTCATTCTCTCGTTCTCTCTCTCATTCTCTCGTTCTCTCGTTCTCTCTCTCATTCTCTCGTTCTCTCTCTCTCTCATTCTCTCGTTCTCTCTCTCATTCTCTCATTCTCTCTCTCGTTCTCTCTCTCGTTCTCTCTCTCATTCTCTCTCTCGTTCTCTCTCTCATTCTCTCGTTCTCTCTCTCATTCTCTCGTTCTCTCTCTCATTCTCTCGTTCTTTCTCTCATTCTCTCACTCTCTCTCTCATTCTCTTGTTCTCTCTCTCTCATTCTCTCGTTCTCTCTCTCTCATTCTCTCTCTCTCATTCTCTCGTTCTCTCTCTCTCATTCTCTCTCTCATTCTCTCGTTCTCTCTCATTCTCTCGTTCTCTCTCTCATTCTCTCGTTCTCTCTCTCATTCTCTCGTTCTCTCTCTCGTTCTCTCTCTCATTCTCTCGTTCTCTCTCTCATTCTCTCGTTCTCTCTCTCATTCTCTCGTTCTCTCTCTCATTCTCTCGTTCTCTCTCTCGTTCTCTCTCTCATTCTCTCGTTCTCTCTCTCATTCTCTCGTTCTCTCTCTCATTCTCTCGTTCTCTCTCTCATTCTCTCGTTCTCTCTCTTGTTCTCTCTCTCATTCTCTCGTTCTCTCTCTCGTTCTCTCTCTCTCATTCTCTCGTTCTCTCTCTCATTCTCTCGTTCTCTCTTTCTCATTCTCTCGTTCTCTCTCTCATTCTCTCGTTCTCTCTCTCATTCTCTTGTTCTCTCTCTCTCATTCTCTCGTTCTCTCTCTCTCATTCTCTCGTTCTCTCTTTCTCATTCTCTCGTTCTCTCTCTCATTCTCTCGTTCTCTCTCTCATTCTCTTGTTCTCTCTCTCTCATTCTCTCGTTCTCTCTCTCATTCTCTCGTTCTCTCTTTCTCATTCTCTCGTTCTCTCTCTCATTCTCTCGTTCTCTCTCTCATTCTCTCGTTCTCTCTCTCATTCTCTCGTTCTCTCTCTCTCATTCTCTCGTTCTCTCTCTCATTCTCTCGTTCTCTCTCTCTCATTCTCTCGTTCTCTCTCTCTCGTTCTCTCTCTCATTCTCTCGTTCTCTCTCTCTCTCATTATCTCGTTCATTCTCTCATTCTCTCGTTCTCTCTCTCGTTCTCTCGTTCTTTCTCTCGTTCTCTCGTTCTTTCTCTCATTCTCTCGTTCTCTCTCTCATTCTCTCGTTCTCTCTCTCATTCTCTCGTTCTCTCTCTCATTCTCTCGTTCTCTCTCTCATTCTCTTGTTCTCTCTCTCATTCTCTCTCTCTCTCTCATTCTCTCGTTCTCTCTCTCATTCTCTCGTTCTCTCTCTCATTCTCTCGTTCTCTCTCTCATTCTCTCGTTCTTTCTCTCATTCTCTCGTTCTCTCTCTCGTTCTCATCGTTCTCTCTCTCGTTCTCTCGTTCTCTCTCTCGTTCTCTCTCGTTCTCTCTCTCGTTCTCTCGTTCTCTCTCTCGTTCTCTCGTTCTCTCTCTCGTTCTCTCGTTCTTTCTCTCATTCTCTCGTTCTCTCTCTCATTCTCTCGTTCTCTCTCTCATTCTCGTTCTCTCTCTCATTCTCTCGTTCTCTCTCTCATTCTCTCGTTCTCTCTCTCATTCTCTCGTTCTCTCTCTCTCATTCTCTCGTTCTCTCTCTCATTCTCTCGTTCTCTCTCATTCTCTCGTTCTCTCTCATTCTCTCGTTCTCTCTCTCATTCTCTCGTTCTCTCTCTCATTCTCTCGTTCTCTCTCTCATTCTCTCGTTTCTCTTCTCTCTCTCATTCTCTCGTTCTCTCTCTCATTCTCTCGTTCTCTCTCTCATTCTCTCGTTCTCTCTCTCGTTCTCTCGTTCTTTCTCTCGTTCTCTCGTTCTCTCTCGTTCTCTCGTTCTTTCTCTCGTTCTCTCGTTCTCTCTCTCGTTCTCTCGTTCTCTCTCTCATTCTCTCGTTCTCTCTCTCATTCTCTCGTTCTCTCTCTCATTCTCTCGTTCTCTCTCTCATTCTCTCGTTCTCTCTCATTCTCTCGTTCTCTCTCATTCTCTCGTTCTCTCTCATTCTCTCGTTCTCTCTCTCATTCTCTCGTTCCTCTCTCTCATTCTCTCGTTCTCTCTCTCATTCTCTCGTTCTTTCTCTCATTCTCTCGTTCTCTCTCTCATTCTCTCGTTCTCTCTCTCATTCTCGTTCTCTCTCTCATTCTCTCGTTCTCTCTCTCATTCTCTCGTTCTCTCTCTCTTTCTCTCGTTCTCTCTCTCTTTCTCTCGTTCTCTCTCTCATTCTCTCGTTCTCTCTCTCATTCTCTCGTTCTTTCTCTCATTCTCTCGTTCTCTCTCTCATTCTCTCGTTCTCTCTCTCATTCTCTCGTTCTCTCTCTCATTCTCTCGTTCTCTCTCTCATTCTCTCGTTCTCTCTCTCTTTCTCTCGTTCTCTCTCTCTTTCTCTCGTTCTCTCTCTCATTCTCTCGTTCTCTCTCTCATTCTCTCTCTCATTCTCTCTTTCTCTCGTTCTCTCTCTCTTTCTCTCGTTCTCTCTCTCATTCTCTCGTTCTCTCTCTCATTCTCTCTCTCATTCTCTCGTTCTCTCTCTCATTCTCTCGTTCTCTCTCTCATTCTCTCTCTCATTCTCTCGTTCTCTCTCTCATTCTCTCGTTCTCTCTCTCTCATTCTCTCGTTCTCTCTCTCTCATTCTCTCATTCTCTCTCTCTCGTTCTCTCATTCTCTCGTTCTCTCTCTCTCATTCTCTCTCTCTCATTCTCTCGTTCTCTCTCTCATTCTCTCTCTCATTCTCTCGTTCTCTCTCTCATTCTCGTTCTCTCTCTCATTCTCTCGTTCTCTCTCTCATTCTCTCGTTCTCTCTCTCTCGTTCTCTCTCTCATTCTCTCGTTCTCTCTCTCATTCTCTCGTTCTCTCTCTCTCTCGTTCTCTCTCTCTCTCGTTCTCTCTCTCATTCTCTCGTTCTCTCTCTCGTTCTCTCTCTCGTTCTCTCGTTCTCTCTCTCATTATCTCGTTCTCTCTCTCGTTCTCTCGTTCTTTCTCTCATTCTCTCGTTCTCTCTCTCATTCTCGTTCTCTCTCTCATTCTCGTTCTCTCTCTCATTCTCTCGTTCTCTCTCTCATTCTCTCGTTCTCTCTCTCATTCTCTCGTTCTCTCTCTCATTCTCTCGTTCTTTCTCTCATTCTCTCGTTCTCTCTCTCTCATTCTCTCGTTCTCTCTCTCGTTCTCTCTCTCATTCTCTCGTTCTCTCTCTCATTCTCTCGTTCTCTCTCTCGTTCTTTCTCTCATTCTCTCGTTCTCTCTCTCATTCTCTCGTTCTCTCTCTCATTCTCTCGTTCTTTCTCTCATTCTCTCGTTCTCTCTCTCATTCTCTCGTTCTCTCTCTCATTCTCTCATTCTCTCGTTCTCTCTCTCGTTCTCTCTCTCATTCTCTCGTTCTTTCTCTCATTCTCTCGTTCTCTCTCTCATTCTCTCGTTCTCTCTCTCATTCTCTCGTTCTCTCTCTCATTCTCTCGTTCTCTCTCTCATTCTCTCGTTCTCTCTCTCATTCTCTCGTTCTCTCTATCAGGCGGCCTCTGAGATTAAGGCTCTGGGTGATTTCTATAAGATGCTGCAGCAGGAGCCTGACCGAGCTTTCTACGGGTAAGAACACGCCCCCTCCGTGTGACACACCCCCTCTGTGTGAGACACGCCCCCTCCACGTCACACGCCCCCTCCGTGTGAGACACGCCCCCTCCATGTGACACGCTCGGGATTTCCAGGCCCCGGGGGGTCACCTGCTGATCCTTATCTCACCTCATTATCAGAGGCACCGCACCCCCGTCCCTGGCGCTGATCCCGGCCCAACGTAACTGCCCCCCACCCTGCCCTGCGGGGGTAACAAGCCACTCACCCACCCTGCCCTGCGGGGGTAACAAGCCACTCACCCACCCTGCCCTGCGGGGGTAACAAGCCACTCACCCACCCTGCCCTGCGGGGGTAACAAGCCACTCACCCACCCTGCCCTGCGGGGGTAACAAGCCGCACACCTACCCTGCACCCGAAAGACTCATAATCTACTACTACCCCAATCACCTACTACTACCCCCATCACCTACTACTACCCCCATCACCTACTACCCCCATCACCTACTACTACACCATCACCTACTACTCCCCCATCACCTACTACTACCCCATCACCTACTACTACCCCCATCACCTACTACTACCCCATCACCTACTACTACACCATCACCTACTACTCCCCCATCACCTACTACTACCCCATCACCTACTACTACCCCATCACCTACTACTACCCCCATCACCTACTACTACCCCATCACCTACTACTACCCCATCACCTACTACTACCCCATCACCTACTACTACCCCATCACCTACTACTACCCCCATCACCTACTACTACCCCATCACCTACTACTACCCCATCACCTACTACTACCCCATCACCTACTACTACCCCATCACCTACTACTACCCCCATCACCTACTACTACCCCATCACCTACTACTACCCCCATCACCTACTACTACCCCATCACCTACTACTACCCCATCACCTACTACTCCCCCATCACCTACTACTACCCCATCACCTACTACTACCCCATCACCTACTACTACCCCCATCGCCTACTACTACCCCCATCGCCTACTACTACCCCCATCGCCTACTACTACCCCCATCACCTACTACTACCCCCATCACCTACTACTACCCCCATCACCTACTACTACCCCTATCAGCTACTACTACCCCCATCACCAACTACTACCCCCATCACCTACTACTACCCCCATCACCTACTACTACCCCATCACCTACTACTACCCCATCACCTACTACTACCCCGATCACCTACTACTACCCCGATCACCTACTACTACCCCATCCCCTACTACTACCCCATCACCTACTACTACCCCGATCACCTACTACTACCCCATCACCTACTACTACCCCATCACCTACTACTACCCCATCACCTACTACTACCCCTATGACCTACTACTACCCCCATCACCTACTACTACCCCCATCACCTACTACTGCCCCCATCACCTACTACTACCCCATCACCTACTACTCCCCCATCACCTACTACTCCCCCATCACCTACTACTACCCCCATCACCTACTACTACCCCCATCACCTACTACTACCCCCATCACCTACTACTACCCCCATCACCTACTACTACCCCATCACCTACTACTACCCCATCACCTACTACTACCCCCATCAACTACTACTACCCCCATCACCTACTACTACCCCATCACCTACTACTACCCCGATCACCTACTACTACCCCATCACCTACTACTACCCCCATCACCTACTACTACCCCGATCACCTACTACTACCCCATCACCTACTACTACCCCATCACCTACTACTACCCCATCACCTACTACTACCCCGATCACCTACTACTACCCCATCACCTACTACTACCCCTGATCACCTACCACTACCCCTGATCACCTACTACTACCCCCATCACCTACTACTACCCCCATCACCTACTACTACCCCTATCAGCTACTACTACCCCGATCACCTACTACTACCCCTGATCACCTACCACTACCCCTGATCACCTACTACTACCCCATCACCTACCACTACCCCCATCACCTACTACTACCCCATCACCTACTACCCCCTTCACCTACTACTACCCCCATCACCTACTACTACCCCCATCACCTACTACTGCCCCCATCACCTACTACTACCCCCATCACCTACTACTACCCCATCACCTACTACTACCCCATCACCTACTACTACCCCCATCACCTACTACTACCCCATCACCTACTACTACCCCCATCACCTACTACTACCCCCATCACCTACTACTACCCTGATCTCCTACTACTACCCCCATCACCTACTACTACCCCATCACCTACTACTACCCCCATCACCTACTACTACCCCATCACCTACTACTACCCCCATCACCTACTACTACCCCATCACCTACTACTACCCCATCACCTACTACTACCCCCATCACCTATTACTACCCCATCACCTACTACTACCCCATCACCTACTACTACCCCCATCACCTACTACTACCCCCATCACCTACTACTACCCCCATCACCTACTACTACCCCCATCACCTACTACTACCCCATCACCTACTACTACCCCCATCACCTACTACTACCCCCATCACCTACTACTACCCCCATCACCTACTACTACCCCATCACCTACTACTACCCCATCACCTACTACTACCCCCATCACCTACTACTACCCCCATCACCTACTACTACCCCCATCACCTACTACTACCCCATCACCTACTACTACCCTGATCACCTACTACTACCCCATCACCTACTACTACCCCGATCACCTACTACTACCCCATCACCTACTACTACCCCCATCACCTACTACTACCCCCATCACCTACTACTACCCCATCACCTACTACTACCCCATCACCTACTACTACCCCGATCACCTACTACTACCCCATCACCTACTACTACCCTGATCTCCTACTACTACCCCATCACCTACTACTACCCCCACCACCTACTACTACCCCATCACCTACTACTACCCCCATCACCTACTACTACCCCCATCACCTACTACTACCCCATCACCTACTACTACACCATCACCTACTACTCCCCCATCACCTACTACTACCCCATCACCTACTACTACCCCATCACCTACTACTACCCCCATCACCTACTACTACCCCATCACCTACTACTACCCCATCACCTACTACTACCCCATCACCTACTACTACCCCATCACCTACTACTACCCCCATCACCTACTACTACCCCATCACCTACTACTACCCCATCACCTACTACTACCCCATCACCTACTACTACCCCATCACCTACTACTACCCCCATCACCTACTACTACCCCATCACCTACTACTACCCCCATCACCTACTACTACCCCATCACCTACTACTACCCCATCACCTACTACTCCCCCATCACCTACTACTACCCCATCACCTACTACTACCCCATCACCTACTACTACCCCCATCGCCTACTACTACCCCCATCGCCTACTACTACCCCCATCGCCTACTACTACCCCCATCACCTACTACTACCCCCATCACCTACTACTACCCCCATCACCTACTACTACCCCTATCAGCTACTACTACCCCCATCACCAACTACTACCCCCATCACCTACTACTACCCCCATCACCTACTACTACCCCATCACCTACTACTACCCCATCACCTACTACTACCCCGATCACCTACTACTACCCCGATCACCTACTACTACCCCATCCCCTACTACTACCCCATCACCTACTACTACCCCGATCACCTACTACTACCCCATCACCTACTACTACCCCATCACCTACTACTACCCCATCACCTACTACTACCCCTATGACCTACTACTACCCCCATCACCTACTACTACCCCCATCACCTACTACTGCCCCCATCACCTACTACTACCCCATCACCTACTACTCCCCCATCACCTACTACTCCCCCATCACCTACTACTACCCCCATCACCTACTACTACCCCCATCACCTACTACTACCCCCATCACCTACTACTACCCCATCACCTACTACTACCCCATCACCTACTACTACCCCCATCAACTACTACTACCCCCATCACCTACTACTACCCCATCACCTACTACTACCCCGATCACCTACTACTACCCCATCACCTACTACTACCCCCATCACCTACTACTACCCCGATCACCTACTACTACCCCATCACCTACTACTACCCCATCACCTACTACTACCCCATCACCTACTACTACCCCGATCACCTACTACTACCCCATCACCTACTACTACCCCTGATCACCTACCACTACCCCTGATCACCTACTACTACCCCCATCACCTACTACTACCCCCATCACCTACTACTACCCCTATCAGCTACTACTACCCCGATCACCTACTACTACCCCTGATCACCTACCACTACCCCTGATCACCTACTACTACCCCATCACCTACCACTACCCCCATCACCTACTACTACCCCATCACCTACTACCCCCTTCACCTACTACTACCCCCATCACCTACTACTACCCCCATCACCTACTACTGCCCCCATCACCTACTACTACCCCCATCACCTACTACTACCCCATCACCTACTACTACCCCATCACCTACTACTACCCCCATCACCTACTACTACCCCATCACCTACTACTACCCCCATCACCTACTACTACCCCCATCACCTACTACTACCCTGATCTCCTACTACTACCCCCATCACCTACTACTACCCCATCACCTACTACTACCCCCATCACCTACTACTACCCCATCACCTACTACTACCCCCATCACCTACTACTACCCCATCACCTACTACTACCCCATCACCTACTACTACCCCCATCACCTATTACTACCCCATCACCTACTACTACCCCATCACCTACTACTACCCCCATCACCTACTACTACCCCCATCACCTACTACTACCCCCATCACCTACTACTACCCCCATCACCTACTACTACCCCATCACCTACTACTACCCCCATCACCTACTACTACCCCCATCACCTACTACTACCCCCATCACCTACTACTACCCCCATCACCTACTACTACCCCATCACCTACTACTACCCCATCACCTACTACTACCCCCATCACCTACTACTACCCCCATCACCTACTACTACCCCCATCACCTACTACTACCCCATCACCTACTACTACCCTGATCACCTACTACTACCCCATCACCTACTACTACCCCGATCACCTACTACTACCCCATCACCTACTACTACCCCCATCACCTACTACTACCCCCATCACCTACTACTACCCCATCACCTACTACTACCCCATCACCTACTACTACCCCGATCACCTACTACTACCCCATCACCTACTACTACCCCGATCACCTACTACTACCCCGATCACCTACTACTACCCCATCACCTACTACTACCCCGATCACCTACTACTACCCCATCACCTACTACTACCCCTATCACCTACTACTACCCCGATCACCTACTACTACCCCCATCACCTACTACTACCCCCATCACCTACTACTACCCCTATGACCTACTACTACCCCCATCACCTACTACTACCCCCATCACCTACTACTGCCCCCATCACCTACTACTGCCCCCATAACCTACTACTACCCCATCACCTACTACTACCCCCATCACCTACTACTACCCCATCACCTACTACTACCCCCATCACCTACTACTACCCCCATCACCTACTACTACCCCATCACCTACTACTACCCCCATCACCTACTACTACCCCCATCACCTACTACTACCCCATCACCTACTACTACCCCATCACCTACTACTACCCCATCACCTACTACTACCCCCATCACCTACTACTACCCCATCACCTACTACTACCCCTATCACCTGCTACTACCCCCATCACCTACTACTACCCCATCACCTACTACTACCCCTATCACCTACTACTACCCCCATCACCTACTACTACCCCCATCACCTACTACTACCCCATCACCTACTACTACCCCTATGACCTACTACTACCCCCATCACCTACTACTACCCCCATCACCTACTACTGCCCCCATCACCTACTACTGCCCCCATCACCTACTACTACCCCATCACCTACTACTACCCCCATCACCTACTACTACCCCATCACCTACTACTACCCCCATCACCTACTACTACCCGATCACCTACTACTACCCCGATCACCTACTACTACCCCGATCACCTACTACTACCCCATCACCTACTACTACCCCCATCACCTACTACTACCCCATCACCTACTACTACCCCTATCACCTACTACTACCCCCATCACCTACTACTACCCCATCACCTACTACTACCCCCATCACCTACTACTACCCCATCACCTACTACTACCCCTATCACCTACTACTACCCCCATCACCTACTACTACCCCCATCACCTACTACTACCCCATCACCTACTACTACCCCCATCACCTACTACTACCCCCATCACCTACTACTACCCCATCACCTACTACTACCCCCATCACCTACTACTACCCCCATCACCTACTACTACCCCATCACCTACTACTACCCCATCACCTACTACTACCCCATCACCTACTACTACCCCCATCACCTACTACTACCCCATCACCTACTACTACCCCTATCACCTACTACTACCCCCATCACCTACTACTACCCCATCACCTACTACTACCCCTATCACCTACTACTACCCCCATCACCTACTACTACCCCCATCACCTACTACTACCCCATCACCTACTACTACCCCTATGACCTACTACTACCCCCATCACCTACTACTACCCCCATCACCTACTACTGCCCCCATCACCTACTACTGCCCCCATCACCTACTACTACCCCATCACCTACTACTACCCCCATCACCTACTACTACCCCATCACCTACTACTACCCCCATCACCTACTACTACCCCGATCACCTACTACTACCCCGATCACCTACTACTACCCCGATCACCTACTACTACCCCGATCACCTACTACTACCCCGATCACCTACTACTACCCCGATCACCTACTACTACCCCATCACCTACTACTACCCTGATCTCCTACTACTACCCTGATCTCCTACTACTACCCCCATCACCTACTACTACCCCCATCACCTACTACTACCCCATCACCTACTACTACCCTGATCTCCTACTACTACCCCATCACCTACTACTACCCCCACCACCTACTACTACCCCATCACCTACTACTACCCCCATCACCTACTACTACCCCCATCACCTACTACTACCCCATCACCTACTACTACCCCATCACCTACTACTACCCCATCACCTACTACTACCCTGATCTCCTACTACTACCCCCATCACCTACTACTACCCCCATCACCTACTACTACCCCATCACCTACTACTACCCCCATCACCTACTACTACCCCATCACCTACTACTACCCCCATCACCTACTACTACCCCATCACCTACTACTACCCCCATCACCTACTACTACCCCCATCACCTACTACTACCCCCATCACCTACTACTACCCCATCACCTACTACTACCCCATCACCTACTACTACCCCATCAGCTACTACTACCCCATCACCTACTACTACCCCCATCACCTACTACTACCCCATCACCTACTACTACCCCATCACCTACTATTACCCCCATCACCTACTACTACCCCATCACCTACTACTACCCCCATCACCTACTACTTCCCCCATCACCTACTACTACCCCATCACCTACTACTACCCCATCACCTACTACTACCCCCATCACCTACTACTACCCCCATCACCTACTACTACCCCCATCACCTACTACTACCCCATCACCTACTACTACCCCATCACCTACTACTACCCCATCACCTACTACTACCCCATCAGCTACTACTACCCCATCACCTACTACTACCCCATCACCTACTACTACCCCCATCACCTACTACTACCCCATCACCTACTACTACCCCTATGACCTACTACTACCCCCATCACCTACTACTACCCCCATCACCTACTACTGCCCCCATCACCTACTACTGCCCCCATCACCTACTACTACCCCATCACCTACTACTACCCCGATCACCTACTACTACCCCATCACCTACTACTACCCCCATCACCTACTACTACCCCGATCACCTACTACTACCCCGATCACCTACTACTACCCCGATCACCTACTACTACCCCGATCACCTACTACTACCCCGATCACCTACTACTACCCCATCACCTACTACTACCCCCATCACCTACTACTACCCCCATCACCTACTACTACCCCATCACCTACTACTACCCTGATCTCCTACTACTACCCCATCACCTACTACTACCCCATCACCTACTACTACCCCCATCACCTACTACTACCCCATCACCTACTACTACCCCATCACCTACTACTACCCCATCACCTACTACTACCCTGATCTCCTACTACTACCCCCATCACCTACTACTACCCCCATCACCTACTACTACCCCATCACCTACTACTACCCCCATCACCTACTACTACCCCATCACCTACTACTACCCCCATCACCTACTACTACCCCATCACCTACTACTACCCCATCACCTACTACTACCCCCATCACCTACTACTACCCCCATCACCTACTACTACCCCCATCACCTACTACTACCCCCATCACCTACTACTACCCCATCACCTACTACTACCCCATCACCTACTACTACCCCATCAGCTACTACTACCCCATCACCTACTACTACCCCCATCACCTACTACTACCCCATCACCTACTACTACCCCATCACCTACTATTACCCCCATCACCTACTACTACCCCATCACCTACTACTACCCCCATCACCTACTACTTCCCCCATCACCTACTACTACCCCATCACCTACTACTACCCCATCACCTACTACTACCCCCATCACCTACTACTACCCCCATCACCTACTACTACCCCCATCACCTACTACTACCCCCATCACCTACTACTACCCCATCACCTACTACTACCCCATCACCTACTACTACCCCATCAGCTACTACTACCCCATCACCTACTACTACCCCCATCACCTACTACTACCCCATCACCTACTACTACCCCCATCACCTACTACTACCCCATCAGCTACTACTACCCCATCACCTACTATTACCTCCATCACCTACTACTACCCCTATCAGCTACTACTACCCCATCACCTACTGCTACCCCCATCACCTACTACTACCCCCATCACCTACTACTACCCCCATCACCTACTACTACCCCATCACCTACTACTACCCCATCAGCTACTACTACCCCATCACCTACTGCTACCCCGATCACCTACTACTACCCCCATCACCTACTACTACCCCCATCACCTACTACTACCCCATCACCTACTACTACCCCATCAGCTACTACTACCCCATCACCTACTATTACCCCCATCACCTACTACTACCCCTATCAGCTACTACTACCCCATCACCTACTGCTACCCCCATCACCTACTACTACCCCCATTACCTACTACTACCCCCATCACCTACTACTACCCCATCACCTACTACTACCCCGATCACCTACTACTACCCCCATCACCTACTACTACCCCATCACCTACTACTACCCCATCACCTACTACTACCCCATCACCTACTACTACCCCTATCACCTACTACTACCCCCATCACCTACTACTACCCCATCACCTACTACTACCCCATCACCTACTACTACCCCCATCACCTACTACTACCCCTATCACCTACTACTACCCCCATCACCTACTACTACCCCATCACCTACTACTACCCCATCACCTACTACTACCCCCATCACCTACTACTACCCCCATCACCTACTACTACCCCCATCACCTACTACTACCCCCATCACCTACTACTACCCCCATCACCTACTACTACCCCCATCACCTACTACTACCCCCATCACCTACTACTACCCCATCACCTACTACTACCCCATCACCTACTACTACCCCATCACCTACTACTACCCCATCACCTACTACTACCCCGATCACCTACTACTACCCCGATCACCTACTACTACCCCATCACCTACTACTACCCCCATCACCTACTACTACCCCATCACCTACTACTACCCCCATCATCTACTACTACCCCCATCACCTACTACTACCCCCGTCACCTACTACTACCCCGATCACCTACTACTACCCCGATCACCTACTACTACCCCATCACCTACTACTACCCCATCACCTACTACTACCCCGATCACCTACTACTACCCCATCACCTACTACTACCCCGATCAGCTACTACTACCCCATCACCTACTACTACCCCCATCACCTACTACTACCCCCATCACCTACTACTACCCCCATCACCTACTACTACCCCCATCACCTACTACTACCCCATCACCTACTACTACCCCCATCACCTACTACTACCCCATCACCTACTACTACCCCGATCAGCTACTACCCCATCACCTACTACTACCCCATCACCTACTACTACCCCATCACCTACTACTACCCCATCACCTACTACTACCCTGATCTCCTACTACTACCCCTATCACCTACTACTACCCCAATGACCTACTACTACCCACATCCTCCACAGCTACCTGATTACCCACTACTACCCCTATCTTCCACCCCCATCCTCCTCTACTGCCCCCATCCTCCCCGTTCCCCTCCCTTTCCTCCTCCATGCCCCTCCCCCTTCCTCCTCCATGCCCCTCCCCCTTCCTCCTCCATGCCCCTCCCCCTTCCTCCTCCATGCCCCTCCCCCTTCCTCCTCCATGCCCCTCCCCCTTCCTCCACCATGCCCCTCCCCCTTCCTCATTATAATGGCGGCGCTGTGTGTTGCAGGATGAAGCACGTGGAGGCAGCCAATGAGGCGCTGGCCATAGACACGCTGCTGGTGACAGACGAGCTCTTCAGGTGAGTGGGGTGGTAGGTGGCTCCTCCCCCTGCTGCACTATAGTCCCGCCCCCCTGCGGGTCACTCACCCCCCCCCCGCTTCTCGCCCACGCAGGAATCAGGACGTGGCCACCCGGAGCCGATACGTGCGCCTTGTGGACAGCGTGAGGGACAACGGCGGCACCGTCAGGTGAGGGGGCGGGGCCTGTACAAGGAGTGGGAGGAGCTGAGGACACGTTGCCATAGAGATGGGTGGGGGTGGGGCCTGTACAAGAAGTGGGAGGAGCTGAGGGGTCACATTGCCATAGGGATGGGTGGGGGCGGGGCCTGTACAAGGAGTGGGAGGAGCTGAGGAGGTCGCGTTGCCATAGATATGGGTGGGGGCGTGGCCTGTACAAGAAGTGGGAGGAGCTGAGGGGGTCACATTGCCATAGGGATGGGTGGGGGTGGGGCCTGTACAAGGAGTGGGAGGAGCTGAGGTCACATTGCCATAGGGATGGGTGGGGGCGGGGCCTGTACACGGAGTGGGAGGAGCTGAGGGGGTCACGTTGCCATAGGGATGGGTGGGGGCGGGGCCTGTACAAGATGTGGGAGGAGCTGAGGGGGTCACATTGCCATAGGAATGGGTGGGGGCGGGGCCTGTTCAAGGAGTGGGAGGAGCTGAGGAGGCCCCCACCCATAGAGATGGGTGGGGCGGGGCCTGTACAAGAAGTGGGAGGAGCTGAGGGGGTCACATTGCCATAGGGATGGGTGGGGGCGGGGCCTGTACAAGGAGTGGGAGGAGCTGAGGAGGTCACATTGCCATAGGGATGGGTGGGGGCGGGGCCTGTACAAGGAGTGGGAGGAGCTGAGTGGGTCACGTTGCCATAGGGATGGGTGGGGGCGGGGCCTGTACAAGAAGTGGGAGGAGCTGAGGTCACGTTGCCATATAGATGGGTTGGGGCGGGACCTGTACAAGGAGTGGGAGGAGCTGAGGAGGTCACGTTGCCATAGAGATGGGTGGGGCGGGACCTGTACAATGAGTGGGAGGAGCTGAGGTCACGTTGCCATAGAGATGGGTGGGGCCTGTACAAGGAGTGGGATGGGCTGAGGGGGTCACGTTGCCATAGAGATGGGTGGGGGCGGGGCCTGTACAAGGAATAGGATGAGCTGAGGTTGGGGGTGGAGTCATGTTGCCATAGAGACAGATGGGAATAGGATGAGCTGAGGTTGGGGGTGGAGTCATGTTGCCATAGAGACAGATGGGAATAGGATGAGCTGAGGTTGGGGGTGGAGTCATGTTGCCATAGAGACAGATGGGAATAGGATGAGCTGGGTGTGATGCAGAGGAAGGTACTGATGATGTCACCGGGGTGTGGCGATGAGGTCATGCTGGGTGGGCGGGGCTTAGTGTTGCATGCTGGGAGGAGTCGCTCACCTCTCTCTCCTCGTTGCAGGATCTTCTCCAGCCTCCACGTCTCGGGGGAGCGTAAGTATCCTCACTTTGGGGGGCGGAGCCTGGCCGCAGAAGGGGGCGTGTACCTCTCACCGCCATTTTTCATTTTTTTCTTTCAGAGCTGAACCAGCTGACCGGGGTGGCGGCCATCTTGCGATTTCCGGTGGCCGAGGCGTCGGATGACGAATCCAGCTCAGAGGAGGACTGACAGCGCGGCGGCGGCGGCCATCATCCAGATTCTTTATTTATTGCTCCTCCTCCTCTCGCTATGATGTCATCGACGCGCATCACACAATAAAGACGCCGTGCGTGCAGTGTGCGCTGTGTTACTGCAAGCCATAATATGGGGGACAGGAAACAGGGTGCACGCCCACCTCACCTGCCAGGTGTGCTCTCTAGCCACGCCCCCAGGTGAGCTGAAACCCCGCCCCCTGCATCCCTGAGTGTGACCAGCTAAGACCTGTTCTGTAGCCACGCCCCCAGTTGAGCTGAAACCCTGCCCCCTGCATCCCTGCATGTGAGCCAGCTAAGAGCTGTACTGTAGCCACGCCTCCAGGTGAGCTGAAACCCCGCCCCCTACATCCCTGAGTGTGACCAGCTAAGAGCTGTTCTGTAGCCACGCCCCCAGGTGAGCTGAAACCCCGCCCCCTGCATCCCTGAGTGTGAGCCAGCTAAGAGCTGTTCTCTAGCCACGCCCCCAGGTGAGCTGAAACTCCGCCCCTGCATCCCTGAGTGAAACCCCGCCCCCTGAATCCCTGAGTGTGACCAGCTAAGAGCTGTTCTGTAGCCACGCCCCCAGGTGAGCTGAAACCCCGCCCCCTGCATCCCTGAGTGTGAGCCAGGTAAGAGCTGTTCTGTAGCCACGCCCCCAGGTGTGCTGAAACCCCGCCCCCTGCATCTCTGAGTGTGACCAGCTAAGAGCTGTTCTGTAGCCACGCCCCCAGGTGAGCTGAAACCCCGCCCCCTGCATCCCTGAGTGTGACCAGCTAAGAACTATTCTGTAGCCACGCCCCCAGGTGAGCTGAAACCCCGCCCCCTGCATCCCTGAGTGTGACCAGCTAAGAGCTGTTCTGTAGCCACGCCTCCAGGTGAGCTGAAACCCCGCCCCCTGCATCCCTGAGTGAAACCCCGCCCCCTGCATCCCTGAGTGTGACCAGCTAAGAGCTGTTCTGTAGCCACGCCCCCAGGTGAGCTGAAACCCCGCCCCCTGCATCTCTGAGTGTGACCAGCTAAGAGCTGTTCTGTAGCCACGCCCCCAGGTGAGCTGAAACCCCGCCCCCTGCATCTCTGAGAGTGACCAGCTAAGAGCTGTTCTGTAGCCACGCCCCCAGGTGAGCTGAAACCCCGCCCCCTGCATCCTTGAGTGTGACCAGCTAAGAACTGTTCTGTAGCCACGCCTCCAGGTGAGCTGAAACCCCGACCCCTGCATCCCTGAGTGAAACCCCGCCCCCTGCATCCCTGAGTGTGACCAGCTAAGAGCTGTTCTGTAGCCACGCCCCCAGGTGAGCTGAAACCCCGCCCCCTGCATCCCTGAGTGTGACCAGCTAAGAGCTGTTCTGTAGCCACGCCCCCAGGTGAGCTGAAACCCCGCCCCCTGCATCTCTGAGTGTGACCAGCTAAGAGCTGTTCTGTAGCCACGCCCCCAGGTGAGCTGAAACCCCGCCCCCTGCATCCCTGAGTGTGACCAGCTAAGAGCTGTTCTGTAGCCACGCCCCCAGGTGAGCTGAAACCCCGCCCCCTGCATCTCTGAGTGTGACCAGCTAAGAGCTGTTCTGTAGCCACGCCCCCAGGTGAGCTGAAACCCCGCCCCCTGCATCCCTGAGTGTGAGTCAGCTAAGAGCTGTTCTGTAGCCACGCCTCCAGGTGAGCTGAAACCCCGCCCCCTGCATCCCTGAGTGTGACCCAGGTAAGAGCTGTACTGTAACCACGCCCCCAGGTGAGCTAAAACCCCGCCCCCTGCATCCTTGAGTGTGACCCAGGTAAGAGCTGTACTGTAGCCACGCCCCCAGGTGAGCTGAAACCCCGCCCCCTGCATCCCTGAGTGTGACCCAGGTAAGAGCTGTTCTGTAGCCACGCCCCCAGGTGAGCTGAAACCCCGCCCCCAGCATCCCTGAGTGTGAGCCAGCTAAGAGCTGTACTGTAGCCACGCCTCCAGGTGAGCTGAAACCCCGCCCCCTGCATTCTTGAGTGTGAGCCAGCTAAGAGCTGTTCTGTAGCCACGCCCCCAGGTGAGCTGAAATCCCGCCCCCTGCATTCCTGAGTGTGAGCCAGCTAAGAGCTGTTCTGTAGCCACGCCCCCAGGTGAGCTGAAACCCCGCCCCCAGCATCCCTGAATGTGACCAGCTAAGAGCTGTTCTGTAGCCATGCCCCCAGGTGAGCTGAAACCCCGCCCCCAGCATCCCTGAGTGTGAGCCAGCTAAGAGCTGTACTGTAGCCACGCCTCCAGGTGAGCTGAAACCCCGCCCCCTGCATTCTTGAGTGTGAGCCAGCTAAGAGCTGTTCTGTAGCCACGCCCCCAGGTGAGCTGAAATCCCGCCCCCTGCATTCCTGAGTGTGAGCCAGCTAAGAGCTGTTCTGTAGCCACGCCCCCAGGTGAGCTGAAACCCCGCCCCCAGCATCCCTGAATGTGACCAGCTAAGAGCTGTTCTGTAGCCATGCCCCCAGGTGAGCTGAGACCCCGCCCCCTGCATCCTTCAGTGTGACCCAGGTAAGAGCTGTTCTGTAGCCACGCCCCAAGGTGAGCTGAAACCCCGCCCCCTCTTCACGTGCACCCCGGAGTGTGGGAGCCAATCAGAAGCAGAGGCACCTGAAGCCTGACCTGAGGGAGATGCAGAGGATGCCTTGGCTCTGAGCTCACCTCACACATCATCAGAGGGGAGCTGGGTGCAGGGTTGGTACGTTTGCCATACTTACCTTCATGCATCCAAACATGAACCTGGCTTCTCTCTCTCTGAGGCCCCTGTGCCCTCGGATTGTTGGATTGGTAACTGTTCTCTGACGTGTTCCAGACCCCCTGAGATAAGAGCACCGGGGCCCCACTACATAGGGAGACCCAGGAAGGGGGAGAAAAGGAACATGGGGCCTGAAATAAGAACCTACAATGTCACAGACCCTTCCCCTCTCTCTCTACATGGAGCACCATCAGGACCCTTCCTCTCTCTCTCTACATGGAGTACCATCAGGACCCTTCCTCTCTCTCTACATGGAGCACCATCAGGACCCTTCCTCTCTCTCTACATGGAGCACCATCAGGACCCTTCCTCTCTCTCTACATGGAGCACCATCAGGACCCTTCCTCTCTCTCTCTACATGGTGCACCATCAGGACCCTTCCTCTCTCTCTACATGGAGCACCATCAGGACCCTTCCTCTCTCTCTACATGGAGCACCATCAGGACCCTTCCTCTCTCTCTACATGGAGCACCATCAGGACCCTTCCTCTCTCTCTCTCTACATGGAGCACCATCAGGACCCTTCCCCTCTCTCTCTACATGGAGCACCATCAGGACCCTTCCCCTCTCTCTCTACATGGAGCACCATCAGGACCCTTCCTCTCTCTCTCTCTACATGGAGCACCATCAGGACCCTTCCCCTCTCTCTCTACATGGAGTACCTTCAGGACCCTTCCTCTCTCTCTACATGGAGCACCATCAGGACCCTTCCTCTCTCTCTCTACATGGAGCACCATCAGGACCCTTCCTCATTCTCTCTACATGGAGCACCATCAGGACCCTTCCCCTCTCTCTACATGGAGCACCATCTGGACCCTTCCTCTCTCTCTCTACATGGAGCACCATCAGGACCCTTCCTCTCTCTCTACATGGAGCACCATCAGGACCCTTCCCCTCTCTCTCTACATGGAGCACCATCAGGACCCTTCCCCTCTCTCTCTACATGGAGCACCATCAGGACCCTTCCTCTCTCTCTCTCTACATGGAGCACCATCAGGACCCTTCCTCTCTCTCTCTACATGGAGTACCATCAGGACCCTTCCTCTCTCTCTACATGGAGCACCATCAGGACCCTTCCTCTCTCTCTACATGGAGCACCATCAGGACCCTTCCTCTCTCTCTACATGGAGCACCATTAGGACCCTTCCTCTCTCTCTCTACATGGTGCACCATCAGGACCCTTCCTCTCTCTCTACATGGAGCACCATCAGGACCCTTCCTCTCTCTCTACATGGAGCACCATCAGGACCCTTCCTCTCTCTCTACATGGAGCACCATCAGGACCCTTCCTCTCTCTCTCTCTACATGGAGCACCACCAGGACCCTTCCCCTCTCTCTCTACATGGAGCACCATCAGGACCCTTCCCCTCTCTCTCTACATGGAGCACCATCAGGACCCTTCCTCTCTCTCTCTCTACATGGAGCACCATCAGGACCCTTCCCCTCTCTCTCTACATGGAGTACCTTCAGGACCCTTCCTCTCTCTCTACATGGAGCACCATCAGGAACCTTCCTCTCTCTCTCTACATGGAGCACCATCAGGACCCTTCCTCATTCTCTCTACATGGAGCACCATCAGGACCCTTCCCCTCTCTCTACATGGAGCACCATCTGGACCCTTCCTCTCTCTCTCTACATGGAGCACCATCAGGACCCTTCCTCTCTCTCTACATGGAGCACCATCAGGACCCTTCCTCTCTCTCTACATGGAGCACCATCAGGACCCTTCCTCTCTCTCTCTACATGGAGCACCATCAGGACCCTTCCTCATTCTCTCTACATGGAGCACCATCAGGACCCTTCCTCTCTCTCTACATGGAGCACCATCTGGACCCTTCCTCTCTCACTCTCTCTACATGGAGCACCATCAGGACCCTTCCTCTCTCTCTCTCTACATGGAGCACCATCATGACTCTTCCCCTCTCTCTACATGGAGCACCATCAGGACCCTTCCTCTCTCTCTCTCTACATGGAGCACCATCAGGACCCTTCCTCTCTCTCTCTACATGGAGCACCATCAGGACCCTTCCTCTCTCTACATGGAGCACCATCAGGACCCTTCCTCTCTCTCTCTACATGGAGCACCATCAGGACCCTTCCTCTCTCTACATGGAGCACCATCAGGACCCTTCCTCTCTCTCTACATGGAGCACCATCAGGACCCTTCCTCTCTCTCTCTACATGGAGCACCATCAGAACCATTCCTCTCCCTACATGGAGCACCATCAGAACCCTTCCTCTCTCTCTACATGGAGCACCATCAGGACCCTTCCTCTCTCTTTCTCTACATGGAGCACCATCAGAACCCTTCCTCTCTCTCTACATGGAGCACCATCAGGACCCTTCCTCTTTCTCTACATGGAGGACCATCAGGCCCCTTCTCTCTCTCTCTCTCTCTCTACGTGGAGCACCATCAGGACCCTTCCTCTCCCTACATGGAGCACCATCAGGACCCTTCCTCTTTCTCTCTCTCTCTACATGGAGAACCATCAGGCCCCTTCTCTCTCTCTCTCTCTACGTGGAGCACCATCAGGACCCTTCCTCTCCCTACATGGAGCACCATCAGAAGCCCCTCTCTCTCTCTACATGGAGCACCATCAGAACCCTTCCTCTCTCTCTCTCTACATGGAGCACCATCAGAACCCTTCCTCTCTCTCTCTCTCTACATGGAGCACCATCAGGAACCTTCCTCTCTCTACATGGAGCACCATCAGAACCCTTCCTCTCTCTCTACATGGAGCACCATCAGAACCCTTCCTCTCTCTCTACATGGAGCACCATCAGGACCCTTCCTCTCTCGCTACATGGAGCACCATAAGGACCCTTCCTCTTTCTCGCTACATGGAGCACCATAAGGACCCTTCCTCTTTCTCTCTACATGGAGCACCATCAGGGCCCTTCCTCTTTCTCTCTACATGGAGCACCATCAGGACCCTTCCTCTCTCTCTCTACATGGAGCACCATCAGGACCCTTCCTCTCTCTACATGGAGCACCATCAGGACCCTTCCTCTCTCTCTACATGGAGCACCATCAGGACCCTTCCTCTCATTCTCTCTACATGGAGCACCATCATGACCCTTCCTCTCTCTCTCTACATGGAGCACCATCAGGACCCTTCCTCTCTCTCTACATGGAGCACCATCAGAACCCTTCCTCTCTCTCTACATGGAGCACCATCAGAACCCTTCCTCTCTCTCTACATGGAGCACCATCAGGACCCTTCCTCTCTCGCTACATGGAGCACCATAAGGACCCTTCCTCTCTCGCTACATGGAGCACCATAAGGACCCTTCCTCTCTCGCTACATGTAGCACCAACTGGACCCTTCCTCTCTCTCCACATGGAGCACCATCAGGACCCTTCCTCTCTCTCTACATGGAGCACCATCAGAACCCTTCCTCTCTCTCTACATGGAGCACCATCAGAACCCTTCCTCTCTCTCTACATGGAGCACCATCAGGACCCTTCCTCTCTCGCTACATGGAGCACCATAAGGACCCTTCCTCTCTCGCTACATGTAGCACCAACTGGACCCTTCCTCTCTCTCCACATGGAGCACCATCAGGACCCTTCCTCTCTCTCTCTACATGGAGCACCATCAGAACCCTTCCTCTCTCTCTCTACATGGAGCACCATCAGGACCCTTCCTCTCTCTCTACATGGAGCACCATCAGGACCCTTCCTCTCTCTCTCTAAATGAGCACCATCAGGACCACCCCCCTCTCTACATGGAGCACCATCAGGACCCTTCCTCTCTCGTTACATGGAGCACCATCAGAACCCTTCCTCTCTCTCTACATGGAGCACCATCAGGACCCTTCCTCTCTCTCTCTCTCTCTCTACACGGAGAACCATCAGAACCCTTCCTCTCTCTCTCCCTCTACATGAAGCACCACCAGGATCCTTCCTCCCTCTCTCTCTTCATGGAGCACCATCAGGACCCTTCCTCTCTCTCTGTAAATGAGCACCATCAGGACCATTCCCCCCTCTCTCTCTACATGGAGCACCATCAGGGCCCTTCCTCTCTCTCTACATGGAGCACTATCAGGACCCTTCCTCTCTCTCTACATGGAGCACCATCAGGACCCTTCCTCTCTCGCTCTCTACATGGAGCACCATCAGAACCCTTCCTCTCTCTCTACATGGAGCACCATCAGGACCCTTCCACTCTCTCTCTACATGGAGCACCATCAGGACCCTTCCTCTCTATCTCCCTCTACATGAAGCACCACCAGGATCCTTCCTCCCTCTCTCTCTTCATGGAGCACCATCAGGACCCTTCCTCTCTCTCTACATGGAGCACATTCAGAACCCTTTTTCTCTCTCCACATGGAGCACCATCAGGACCCTTCCTCTCTCTCTCTACATGGAGCACCATCAGGACTCTTCCTCTCTCTCTACATGTAGCACCAACTGGACCCTTCCTCTCTCTCCACATGGAGCACCATCAGGACCCTTCCTCTCTCTCTCTACATGGAGCACCATCAGAACCCTTCCTCTCTCTCTACATGGAGCACCATCAGGACCCTTCCTCTCTCTCTACATGGAGCACCATCAGGACCCTTCCTCTCTCTCTCTAAATGAGCACCATCAGGACCACCCCCCTCTCTACATGGAGCACCATCAGGACCCTTCCTCTCTCGTTACATGGAGCACCATCAGGACCCTTCCTCTCTCTCTACATGGAGCACCATCAGGACCCTTCCTCTCTCTCTCTCTCTCTCTCTACACGGAGAACCATCAGAACCCTTCCTCTCTCTCTCCCTCTACATGAAGCACCACCAGGATCCTTCCTCCCTCTCTCTCTTCATGGAGCACCATCAGGACCCTTCCTCTCTCTCTGTAAATGAGCACCATCAGGACCATTCCCCCCTCTCTCTCTACATGGAGCACCATCAGGGCCCTTCCTCTCTCTCTACATGGAGCACTATCAGGACCCTTCCTCTCTCTCTACATGGAGCACCATCAGGACCCTTCCTCTCTCGCTCTCTACATGGAGCACCATCAGGACCCTTCCTCTCTATCTCCCTCTACATGAAGCACCACCAGGATCCTTCCTCCCTCTCTCTCTTCATGGAGCACCATCAGGACCCTTCCTCTCTCTCTACATGGAGCACATTCAGAACCCTTTTTCTCTCTCCACATGGAGCACCATCAGGACCCTTCCTCTCTCTCTCTACATGGAGCACCATCAGGACCCTTCCTCTCTCTACATGGAGAACCATAAGGACCCTTCCTCGCTCTCTACATGGAGCCCCACCAGGACCCTTTCTCTCTCTCTACATGGAGCCCCATCAGGACCCTTCCTCTCTATCTCTCTCTCTACACGGAGAACCATCAGGACCCCTCCTCTCTCTCTCTCTCCACATGGAGCATCACCAGGACCCTTCCTCTCTCTCTCTCTCTACATGGAGCACCATCAGAACCCTTTCTCTCTCTCTACATGGTGCACCATCAGGACCCCTCCTCTCTTTCTCTCTCTCTACATGGAGCATCATCAGGACCCTTCCTCTCTCTCTTAATGGAGCACCATCAGGACCCATCCTCTCTCTCTCTCTACATGGAGCACCATCAGGACCCTTCCTCTCTCTCTACATGGAGCACCTTCAGAACCCTTCCTCTTTCTCTACATGGAGCCCCATCAGGACCCTTCATCTCTATCTCTCTCTCTCTCTCTACACGGAGAACCATCAGGACCCCTCCTCTCTCTCTCTCTCTCTCTACATGGAGCATCATCAGGACCCTTCCTCTCTCTCTTAATGGAGCACCATCAGGACCCATCCTCTCTCTCTCTCTACATGGAGCATCACCAGGACCCTTCCTCTCTCACTCTACATGGAGCACCATCAGAACCCTTCCTCTCTCTCTCTCTCTCTACATGGAGCACCATCAGGACCCTTCCTCTCTCACTCTACATGGAGCACCATCAGAACCCTTCCTCTCTCTCTATATGGAGCCCCATCAGGACCCTTCCTCTCTCTCTCTAAATGAGCACCATCAGGACCACCCCCCTCTCTACATGGAGCACCATCAGGACCCTTCCTCTCTCGTTACATGGAGCACCATCAGAACCCTTCCTCTCTCTCTACATGGAGCACCATCAGGACCCTTCCTCTCTCTCTCTCTCTCTCTACACGGAGAACCATCAGAACCCTTCCTCTCTCTCTCCCTCTACATGAAGCACCACCAGGATCCTTCCTCCCTCTCTCTCTTCATGGAGCACCATCAGGACCCTTCCTCTCTCTCTGTAAATGAGCACCATCAGGACCATTCCCCCCTCTCTCTCTACATGGAGCACCATCAGGGCCCTTCCTCTCTCTCTACATGGAGCACTATCAGGACCCTTCCTCTCTCTCTACATGGAGCACCATCAGGACCCTTCCTCTCTCGCTCTCTACATGGAGCACCATCAGAACCCTTCCTCTCTCTCTACATGGAGCACCATCAGGACCCTTCCACTCTCTCTCTACATGGAGCACCATCAGGACCCTTCCTCTCTATCTCCCTCTACATGAAGCACCACCAGGATCCTTCCTCCCTCTCTCTCTTCATGGAGCACCATCAGGACCCTTCCTCTCTCTCTACATGGAGCACATTCAGAACCCTTTTTCTCTCTCCACATGGAGCACCATCAGGACCCTTCCTCTCTCTCTCTACATGGAGCACCATCAGGACTCTTCCTCTCTCTCTACATGTAGCACCAACTGGACCCTTCCTCTCTCTCCACATGGAGCACCATCAGGACCCTTCCTCTCTCTCTCTACATGGAGCACCATCAGAACCCTTCCTCTCTCTCTACATGGAGCACCATCAGGACCCTTCCTCTCTCTCTACATGGAGCACCATCAGGACCCTTCCTCTCTCTCTCTAAATGAGCACCATCAGGACCACCCCCCTCTCTACATGGAGCACCATCAGGACCCTTCCTCTCTCGTTACATGGAGCACCATCAGGACCCTTCCTCTCTCTCTACATGGAGCACCATCAGGACCCTTCCTCTCTCTCTCTCTCTCTCTACACGGAGAACCATCAGAACCCTTCCTCTCTCTCTCCCTCTACATGAAGCACCACCAGGATCCTTCCTCCCTCTCTCTCTTCATGGAGCACCATCAGGACCCTTCCTCTCTCTCTGTAAATGAGCACCATCAGGACCATTCCCCCCTCTCTCTCTACATGGAGCACCATCAGGGCCCTTCCTCTCTCTCTACATGGAGCACTATCAGGACCCTTCCTCTCTCTCTACATGGAGCACCATCAGGACCCTTCCTCTCTCGCTCTCTACATGGAGCACCATCAGAACCCTTCCTCTCTCTCTACATGGAGCACCATCAGGACCCTTCCACTCTCTCTCTACATGGAGCACCATCAGGACCCTTCCTCTCTATCTCCCTCTACATGAAGCACCACCAGGATCCTTCCTCCCTCTCTCTCTTCATGGAGCACCATCAGGACCCTTCCTCTCTCTCTACATGGAGCACATTCAGAACCCTTTTTCTCTCTCCACATGGAGCACCATCAGGACCCTTCCTCTCTCTCTCTACATGGAGCACCATCAGGACCCTTCCTCTCTCTACATGGAGAACCATAAGGACCCTTCCTCGCTCTCTACATGGAGCCCCACCAGGACCCTTTCTCTCTCTCTACATGGAGCCCCATCAGGACCCTTCCTCTCTATCTCTCTCTCTACACGGAGAACCATCAGGACCCCTCCTCTCTCTCTCTCTCCACATGGAGCATCACCAGGACCCTTCCTCTCTCTCTCTCTCTACATGGAGCACCATCAGAACCCTTTCTCTCTCTCTACATGGTGCACCATCAGGACCCCTCCTCTCTTTCTCTCTCTCTACATGGAGCATCATCAGGACCCTTCCTCTCTCTCTTAATGGAGCACCATCAGGACCCATCCTCTCTCTCTCTCTACATGGAGCACCATCAGGACCCTTCCTCTCTCTCTACATGGAGCACCTTCAGAACCCTTCCTCTTTCTCTACATGGAGCCCCATCAGGACCCTTCATCTCTATCTCTCTCTCTCTCTCTACACGGAGAACCATCAGGACCCCTCCTCTCTCTCTCTCTCTCTCTACATGGAGCATCATCAGGACCCTTCCTCTCTCTCTTAATGGAGCACCATCAGGACCCATCCTCTCTCTCTCTCTACATGGAGCATCACCAGGACCCTTCCTCTCTCACTCTACATGGAGCACCATCAGAACCCTTCCTCTCTCTCTCTCTCTACATGGAGCACCATCAGGACCCTTCCTCTCTCACTCTACATGGAGCACCATCAGAACCCTTCCTCTCTCTCTATATGGAGCCCCATCAGGACCCTTCCTCTCTATCTCTCTCTCTACACAGAGAACCATCTCAGGGCCCCTCCTCTCTCTCTCTCTCTCTACATGGAGCATCACCAGGACCCTTCCTCTCTCACTCTACATGGAGCACCATCAGAACCCTCCCTCTCTCTCTCTCTACGTGGAGCACCATCAGGACCCTTCCTCTCTCTCTCTACATGGAGCACCATCAGGACCCTTCCTCTCTCTTTCTACATGAAGCACCATCAGGAAAATTCCTCTCTCTCTCTCTACATAAATCACCACCAGGACCCTTCCTCTCTCGCTACATGGAGCACCATCATGACCTTTCCTCTTTCTCTACATGGAGCACCATCAGGACCCATCCTCTCTCTCTCTACATGGAGCACCATCAGGACCGTTCCTCACTCTCTTTTTCTCTTCATGGAGCACCATCAGGACCCTTCCTCTCTCTCTACATGGAGCACCTTCAGAACCCTTCCTCTTTCTCTACATGGAGCCCCATCAGGACCCTTCCTCTCTATCTCTCTACATGGAGCACCATCAGGACCGTTCCTCACTCTCTCTCTCTCTTCATGGAGCACCATCAGGACCCTTCCTCTCTCTCTACATGGAGCACCTTCAGAACCCTTCCTCTTTCTCTACATGGAGCCCCATCAGGACCTTTCCTCTCTATCTCTCTCTCTCTACATGGAGAACCATCTGGACCCCTCCTCTCTCTCTCTACATGGAGCATCACCAGGACCCTTCCTCTCTCACTCTACATGGAGCACCATCAGAACCCTTCTTATCTCTCTACATGGAGCATCACCAGGACCCTTCCTCTCTCACTCTGCATGGAGCACCACCATGACCCTTCCTCTCTCTCTCTCTACATGGAGCACCATCAGGACCCTTCCTCTCTCTCTCTACATGGAGCACCATCAGGACCCTTCCTCGCTCTCTACATGTAGCACCATCAGGACCCTTCCTCTCTCTCTCTACACGGAGCACCATCAGGACCCTTTCTCTCTCTCTACATAAATCACCATCAGGACCCTTCCTCTCTCGCTACATGGAGCACCATCATGACCTTTCCTCTTTCTCTACATGGAGCACCACCAGGACCCTTCATTTCTCTCTACACGGAGCACCATCAGGACCCTTCCTCACTCTCTCTCTTCATGGAGCACCATCAGGACCCTTCCTCTCTCTCTATACATGGAGCCCCATCAGGACCCTTCCTCTCCCTCTCTCTACATGGAGCACCATCAGGACCCTTCCTCTCTCTCTCTACATGGAGCACCATAAGGACCTTTCCTCTCTCGCTACATGGAGCACCAACTGGACCCTTCCTCTTTCGCTACATGGAGCACCATAAGGACCTTTCCTCTTTCTCTACATGGAGCACCACCAGGACCCTTCATTTCTCTCTACATGGAGCACCATCAGGACCCTTCCTCACTCTCTCTCTTCATGGAGCACCATCAGGACCCTTCCTCTCTCTCTTCATGGAGCACCATCAGAACCCATCCTCTCTCTCTCTCTCTACATGGAGCACCTTCAGAACCCTTCATCTCTCTACATGGAGCCCCATCAGGACCCTTCCTCTCTGTCTCTACACAGAGCACCATCAGGCCCCTCCTATCTCTCTCTACACGGAGAACCACCAGGACCCTTCCTCTCTCTTTCTCTACATGGAGCACCATCAGGATTCTTCCTCTCTCTCTACATGGAGCACCATCAGGACACTTCCTCTCTCACTACATGGAGCACCACCAGGACCCTTCCTCTCTCTCTCTATACATGGAGCACCATCAGGACCCTTCCTCTCCCTCTCTCTACATGGAGCACCAACTGGACCCTTCCTCTTTCGCTACATGGAGCACCATAAGGACCTTTCCTCTCTCGCTACATGGAGCACCATCAGGACCCTTCCTCTCTCGCTACATGTAGCACCAACTGGACCCTTCCTCTCTCTCTCTACATGGAGCACCATCAGGACCCTTCCTCTCTCTCTAAATGAGCACCATCAGGACCATCCCCCCTCTCTATCTCTCTACATGGGGCACCATCAGGACCCTTCCTCTCTCTCTCTCTACATGGAGCACCATCAGGACCCTTCCTCTCTCGCTACATGGAGCACCAACTGGACCCTTCCTCTCTCGCTACATGGAGCACCATAAGGACCTTTCCTCTCTCGCTACATGGATCACCATCAGGACCCTTCCTCTCTCGCTACATGTAGCACCAACTGGACCCTTCCTCTCTCTCCACATGGAGCACCATCAGGACCCTTCCTCTCTCTCTACATGGAGCACCATCAGGACCCTTCCTCTCTCGCTCACTACATGGAGCACCACCAGGACCCTTCCTCTCTCTCTACATGGAGCACCATCAGGACCCTTCCTCTCTCTCTCTACATGGAGCACCATCAGGACCCTTCCTCTCTCTCTTCATGAAGCACCATCAGAACCCATCCTCTCTCTCTCTCTACATGGAGCACCTTCAGAACCCTTCCTCTCTCTACATGGAGCCCCATCAGGACCCTTCCTCTCTGTCTTTACACAGAGCACCATCAGGCCCCTCCTATCTCTCTTAATGGAGCACCATCAGGACCCATCCTCTCTCTCTCTCTCTACATGGAGCACCATCAGGACCCTTCCTCTCTCTCTACATGGAGCACCTTCAGAACCCTTCCTCTTTCTCTACATGGAGCCCCATCAGGACCCTTCATCTCTATCTCTCTCTCTCTCTCTCTCTACACGGAGAACCATCAGGACCCCTCCTCTCTCTCTCTCTCTACATGGAGCATCATCAGGACCCTTCCTCTCTCTCTTAATGGAGCACCATCAGGACCCATCCTCTCTCTCTCTCTACATGGAGCATCACCAGGACCCTTCCTCTCTCACTCTACATGGAGCACCATCAGAACCCTTCCTCTCTCTCTCTCTCTACATGGAGCACCATCAGGACCCTTCCTCTCTCACTCTACATGGAGCACCATCAGAACCCTTCCTCTCTCTCTATATGGAGCCCCATCAGGACCCTTCCTCTCTATCTCTCTCTCTACACAGAGAACCATCTCAGGGCCCCTCCTCTCTCTCTCTCTCTCTACATGGAGCATCACCAGGACCCTTCCTCTCTCACTCTACATGGAGCACCATCAGAACCCTCCCTCTCTCTCTCTCTACGTGGAGCACCATCAGGACCCTTCCTCTCTCTCTCTACATGGAGCACCATCAGGACCCTTCCTCTCTCTTTCTACATGAAGCACCATCAGGAAAATTCCTCTCTCTCTCTCTACATAAATCACCACCAGGACCCTTCCTCTCTCGCTACATGGAGCACCATCATGACCTTTCCTCTTTCTCTACATGGAGCACCATCAGGACCCATCCTCTCTCTCTCTACATGGAGCACCATCAGGACCGTTCCTCACTCTCTTTTTCTCTTCATGGAGCACCATCAGGACCCTTCCTCTCTCTCTACATGGAGCACCTTCAGAACCCTTCCTCTTTCTCTACATGGAGCCCCATCAGGACCCTTCCTCTCTATCTCTCTACATGGAGCACCATCAGGACCGTTCCTCACTCTCTCTCTCTCTTCATGGAGCACCATCAGGACCCTTCCTCTCTCTCTACATGGAGCACCTTCAGAACCCTTCCTCTTTCTCTACATGGAGCCCCATCAGGACCTTTCCTCTCTATCTCTCTCTCTCTACATGGAGAACCATCTGGACCCCTCCTCTCTCTCTCTACATGGAGCATCACCAGGACCCTTCCTCTCTCACTCTACATGGAGCACCATCAGAACCCTTCTTATCTCTCTACATGGAGCATCACCAGGACCCTTCCTCTCTCACTCTGCATGGAGCACCACCATGACCCTTCCTCTCTCTCTCTCTACATGGAGCACCATCAGGACCCTTCCTCTCTCTCTCTACATGGAGCACCATCAGGACCCTTCCTCGCTCTCTACATGTAGCACCATCAGGACCCTTCCTCTCTCTCTCTACACGGAGCACCATCAGGACCCTTTCTCTCTCTCTACATAAATCACCATCAGGACCCTTCCTCTCTCGCTACATGGAGCACCATCATGACCTTTCCTCTTTCTCTACATGGAGCACCACCAGGACCCTTCATTTCTCTCTACACGGAGCACCATCAGGACCCTTCCTCACTCTCTCTCTTCATGGAGCACCATCAGGACCCTTCCTCTCTCTCTATACATGGAGCCCCATCAGGACCCTTCCTCTCCCTCTCTCTACATGGAGCACCATCAGGACCCTTCCTCTCTCTCTCTACATGGAGCACCATAAGGACCTTTCCTCTCTCGCTACATGGAGCACCAACTGGACCCTTCCTCTTTCGCTACATGGAGCACCATAAGGACCTTTCCTCTTTCTCTACATGGAGCACCACCAGGACCCTTCATTTCTCTCTACATGGAGCACCATCAGGACCCTTCCTCACTCTCTCTCTTCATGGAGCACCATCAGGACCCTTCCTCTCTCTCTTCATGGAGCACCATCAGAACCCATCCTCTCTCTCTCTCTCTACATGGAGCACCTTCAGAACCCTTCATCTCTCTACATGGAGCCCCATCAGGACCCTTCCTCTCTGTCTCTACACAGAGCACCATCAGGCCCCTCCTATCTCTCTCTACACGGAGAACCACCAGGACCCTTCCTCTCTCTTTCTCTACATGGAGCACCATCAGGATTCTTCCTCTCTCTCTACATGGAGCACCATCAGGACACTTCCTCTCTCACTACATGGAGCACCACCAGGACCCTTCCTCTCTCTCTCTATACATGGAGCACCATCAGGACCCTTCCTCTCCCTCTCTCTACATGGAGCACCAACTGGACCCTTCCTCTTTCGCTACATGGAGCACCATAAGGACCTTTCCTCTCTCGCTACATGGAGCACCATCAGGACCCTTCCTCTCTCGCTACATGTAGCACCAACTGGACCCTTCCTCTCTCTCTCTACATGGAGCACCATCAGGACCCTTCCTCTCTCTCTAAATGAGCACCATCAGGACCATCCCCCCTCTCTATCTCTCTACATGGGGCACCATCAGGACCCTTCCTCTCTCTCTCTCTACATGGAGCACCATCAGGACCCTTCCTCTCTCGCTACATGGAGCACCAACTGGACCCTTCCTCTCTCGCTACATGGAGCACCATAAGGACCTTTCCTCTCTCGCTACATGGATCACCATCAGGACCCTTCCTCTCTCGCTACATGTAGCACCAACTGGACCCTTCCTCTCTCTCCACATGGAGCACCATCAGGACCCTTCCTCTCTCTCTACATGGAGCACCATCAGGACCCTTCCTCTCTCGCTCACTACATGGAGCACCACCAGGACCCTTCCTCTCTCTCTACATGGAGCACCATCAGGACCCTTCCTCTCTCTCTCTACATGGAGCACCATCAGGACCCTTCCTCTCTCTCTTCATGAAGCACCATCAGAACCCATCCTCTCTCTCTCTCTACATGGAGCACCTTCAGAACCCTTCCTCTCTCTACATGGAGCCCCATCAGGACCCTTCCTCTCTGTCTTTACACAGAGCACCATCAGGCCCCTCCTATCTCTCTTAATGGAGCACCATCAGGACCCATCCTCTCTCTCTCTCTCTACATGGAGCACCATCAGGACCCTTCCTCTCTCTCTACATGGAGCACCTTCAGAACCCTTCCTCTTTCTCTACATGGAGCCCCATCAGGACCCTTCATCTCTATCTCTCTCTCTCTCTCTCTCTACACGGAGAACCATCAGGACCCCTCCTCTCTCTCTCTCTCTACATGGAGCATCATCAGGACCCTTCCTCTCTCTCTTAATGGAGCACCATCAGGACCCATCCTCTCTCTCTCTCTACATGGAGCATCACCAGGACCCTTCCTCTCTCACTCTACATGGAGCACCATCAGAACCCTTCCTCTCTCTCTCTCTCTACATGGAGCACCATCAGGACCCTTCCTCTCTCACTCTACATGGAGCACCATCAGAACCCTTCCTCTCTCTCTATATGGAGCCCCATCAGGACCCTTCCTCTCTATCTCTCTCTCTACACAGAGAACCATCTCAGGGCCCCTCCTCTCTCTCTCTCTCTCTCTACATGGAGCATCACCAGGACCCTTTCTCTCTCACTCTACATGGAGCACCATCAGAACCCTCCCTCTCTCTCTCTCTCTACGTGGAGCACCATCAGGACCCTTCCTCTCTCTCTCTACATGGAGCACCATCAGGACCCTTCCTCTCTCTTTCTACATGAAGCACCATCAGGAAAATTCCTCTCTCTCTCTCTACATAAATCACCACCAGGACCCTTCCTCTCTCGCTACATGGAGCACCATCATGACCTTTCCTCTTTCTCTACATGGAGCACCATCAGGACCCATCCTCTCTCTCTCTACATGGAGCACCATCAGGACCGTTCCTCACTCTCTTTCTCTTCATGGAGCACCATCAGGACCCTTCCTCTCTCTCTACATGGAGCACCTTCAGAACCCTTCCTCTTTCTCTACATGGAGCCCCATCAGGACCCTTCCTCTCTATCTCTCTACATGGAGCACCATCAGGACCGTTCCTCACTCTCTCTCTCTCTTCATGGAGCACCATCAGGACCCTTCCTCTCTCTCTACATGGAGCACCTTCAGAACCCTTCCTCTTTCTCTACATGGAGCCCCATCAGGACCTTTCCTCTCTATCTCTCTCTCTCTACATGGAGAACCATCTGGACCCCTCCTCTCTCTCTCTACATGGAGCATCACCAGGACCCTTCCTCTCTCACTCTACATGGAGCACCATCAGAACCCTTCTTATCTCTCTACATGGAGCATCACCAGGACCCTTCCTCTCTCACTCTGCATGGAGCACCACCATGACCCTTCCTCTCTCTCTCTACACGGAGCACCATCAGGACCCTTCCTCTCTCTCTACATGGAGCACCATAAGGACCTTTCCTCTCTCGCTACATGGAGCACCAACTGGACCCTTCCTCTTTCGCTACATGGAGCACCATAAGGACCTTTCCTCTTTCTCTACATGGAGCACCACCAGGACCCTTCATTTCTCTCTACATGGAGCACCATCAGGACCCTTCCTCACTCTCTCTCTTCATGGAGCACCATCAGGACCCTTCCTCTCTCTCTTCATGGAGCACCATCAGAACCCATCCTCTCTCTCTCTCTCTACATGGAGCACCTTCAGAACCCTTCATCTCTCTACATGGAGCCCCATCAGGACCCTTCCTCTCTGTCTCTACACAGAGCACCATCAGGCCCCTCCTATCTCTCTCTACACGGAGAACCACCAGGACCCTTCCTCTCTCTTTCTCTACATGGAGCACCATCAGGATTCTTCCTCTCTCTCTACATGGAGCACCATCAGGACACTTCCTCTCTCACTACATGGAGCACCACCAGGACCCTTTCTCTCTCTCTCTATACATGGAGCACCATCAGGACCCTTCCTCTCCCTCTCTCTACATGGAGCACCAACTGGACCCTTCCTCTTTCGCTACATGGAGCACCATAAGGACCTTTCCTCTCTTGCTACATGGAGCACCATCAGGACCCTTCCTCTCTCGCTACATGTAGCACCAACTGGACCCTTCCTCTCTCTCTCTACATGGAGCACCATCAGGACCCTTCCTCTCTCTTTCTAAATGAGCACCATCAGGACCATCCCCCCTCTCTATCTCTCTACATGGGGCACCATCAGGACCCTTCCTCTCTCTCTCTCTCTACATGGAGCACCATCAGGACCCTTCCTCTCTCGCTACATGGAGCACCAACTGGACCCTTCCTCTCTCGCTACATGGAGCACCATAAGGACCTTTCCTCTCTCGCTACATGGATCACCATCAGGACCCTTCCTCTCTCGCTACATGTAGCACCAACTGGACCCTTCCTCTCTCTCCACATGGAGCACCATCAGGACCCTTCCTCTCTCTCTACATGGAGCACCATCAGGACCCTTCCTCTCTCGCTCACTACATGGAGCACCACCAGGACCCTTCCTCTCTCTCTACATGGAGCACCATCAGGACCCTTCCTCTCTCTCTCTACATGGAGCACCATCAGGACCCTTCCTCTCTCTCTTCATGAAGCACCATCAGAACCCATCCTCTCTCTCTCTACATGGAGCACCTTCAGAACCCTTCCTCTCTCTACATGGAGCCCCATCAGGACCCTTCCTCTCTGTCTCTACACAGAGCACCATCAGGCCCCTCCTATCTCTCTCTACACGGAGCACCACCAGGACCCTTCCTCTCTCTTTCTCTACATGGAGCACCGTCGGGAGCCTTCCTCTCTCTCTCTATACATGGAGCACCATCAGGATTCTTCCTCTCTCACTACATGGAGCACCACCAGGACCCTTCCTCTCTCTCTATACATGGAGCACCATCAGGACCCTTCCTCTCCCTCTCTCTACATGGAGCACCATCAGGACCCTTCCTCTCTCTCTACATGGAGCACCATCAGGACCCTTCCTCTCTCTCTCTCTACATGGAGCACCATCAGGACCCTTCCTCTCTCGCTACATGGAGCACCAACTGGACCCTTCCTCTCTCGCTACATGGAGCACCATAAGGACCTTTCCTCTCTCGCTACATGGAGCACCATCAGGACCCTTCCTCTCTCGCTACATGTAGCACCAACTGGACCCTTCCTCTCTCCACATGGAGCACCATCAGGACCCTTCCTCTCTCTCTACATGGAGCACCATCAGGACCCTTCCTCTCTCGCTCTCTACATGGAGCACCATCAGAACCCTTCCTCTCTCTCTACATGGAGCACCATCAGGACCCTTTCTCTCTCTACATGGAGCACCATCAGGACCCTTCCTCTCTCTCTACATGGAGAACCATAAGGACCCTTCCTCACTCTCTACATGGAGCCCCATCAGGACCCTTTCTCTCTCTCTACATGGAGCCCCATCAGGACCCTTCCTCTCTATCTCTCTCTCTACACGGAGAACCATCAGGACCCCTCCTCTCTCTCTCTCTCTCTCTCCACATGGAGCATCACCAGGACCCTTCCTCTCTCTCTCTCTCTCTACATGGAGCACCATCAGAACCCTTTCTCTCTCTCTACATGGTGCACCATCAGGACCCTTCCTCTCTCTCTCTCTCTACATGGAGCATCATCAGGACCCTTCCTCTCTCTCTTCACGGAGCACCATTAGAACCCATCCTCTCTCTCTCTACATGGAGCACCATCAGGACCCTTCCTCTCTCTCTACATGGAGCACCTTCAGAACCCTTCCTCTTTCTCTACATGGAGCCCCATCAGGACCCTTCATCTCTATCTCTCTCTCTACACGGAGAACCATCAGGACCCCTCCTCTCTCTCACTCTCTACATGGAGCATCACCAAGACCCTTCCTCTCTCACTCTACATGGAGCACCATCAGAACCCTTCCTCTCTCTCTATATGGAGCCCCATCAGGACCCTTCCTCTCTATCTCTCTCTCTCTACACGGAGAACCATCAGGGCCCCTCCTCTCTCTCTCTACATGGAGCCTCACCAGGACCCTTCCTCTCTCACTCTACATGGAGCACCATATGAACCCTTCCTCTCTCTCTCTTTCTCTACATGGAGCACCATCAGGACCCTTCCTCTCTCTCTCTCTACATGGAGCACCATCAGGACCCTTCCTCGCTCTCTACATGGAGCACCATCAGGACCCTTCCTCTCTCTCTATCTACATGGAGCACCATCAGGACCCTTCCTCTCTCTTTCTACATAAATCACCACCGGGACCCTTCCTCTCTCGCTATATGGAGCACCATCATGACCTTTCCTCTTTCTCTACATGGAGCACCATCAGGACCCTTCCTCTCTCTCTACATGGAGCGCCATCAGAACCCTTCCTCTCTCTCTACATGGAGCACCATCAGGACCCTTCCTCTCTCTCTCTCTACATGGAGCACCATAAAGACCCTTCCTCTCTCTCTACATGGAGCACCATCAGAACCCTTCCTCTCTCTCTACATGGAGCACCATCAGGACCCTTCCTCTCTCTCTCTACATGGAGCACCATCAGGACCCTGTCTCTCTCGCTACATGGAGCACCATAAGGACCCTTCCTCTCTCTCTACATGGAGCACCATAAGGACCCTTCATCTCTCGCTACATGGAGCACCAACTGGACCCTTCCTCTCTCACTACATGGAGCACCATAAGGACCTTTCCTCTCTCGCTACATGGAGCACCATCAGGACCCTTCCTCTCTCGCTACATGTAGCACCAACTGGACCCTTCCTCTCTCTCTACATGGAGCACCATCAGGACCCTTCCTCTCTCGCTCTCTACATGGAGCACCATCAGAACCCTTCCTCTCTCTACATGGAGCACCATCAGGACCCTTCCTCTCTCTCTCTACATGGAGCACCATCAGGACCCTTCCTCTCTCTCTCCCTCTACATGAAGCACCACCAGGATCCTTCCTCCCTCTCTCTCTTCATGGAGCACCATCAGGACCCTTCCTATCTCTCTACATGGAGCACCATCAGGACCCTTCCTCTCTCTCTACATGGAGCACCATCAGGACCCTTCCTCTCTCTCTACATGGAGAACCATAAGGACCCTTCCTCACTCTCTACATGGAGCCCCATCAGGACCCTTTCTCTCTCTCTCTACATGGAGACCCATCAGGACCCTTCCTCTCTATCTCTCTCTCTACACGGAGAACCATCAGGACCCCTCCTTTCTCTCTCTTTCTCTCTACATGGAGCATCACCAAGACCCTTCCTCTCTCACTCTACATGGAGCACCATCAGAACCCTTCCTCTCTCTCTATATGGAGCCCCATCAGGACCCTTCCTCTCTATCTCTCTCTCTACACGGAGAACCATCAGGGCCCCTCCTCTCTCTCTCTCTCTACATGGAGCATCACCAGGACCCTTCCTCTCTCACTCTACATGGAGCACCATATGAACCCTTCCTCTCTCTCTCTCTCTCTACATGGAGCACCATCAGGACCCTTCCTCTCTCTCTACATGGAGCACCATCAGGACCCTTCCTCGCTCTCTACATGGAGCACCATCAGGACCCTTCCTCTCTCTCTATCTACATGGAGCACCATCAGGACCCTTCCTCTCTCTTTCTACATGAAGCACCATCAGGAAAATTCCTCTCTCTCTCTACATAAATCACCACCAGGACCCTTCCTTTCTCGCTACATGGAGCACCATCATGACCTTTCCTCTTTCTCTACATGGAGCACCATCAGGACCCTTCCTCGCTCTCTTCATGGAGCACCATCAGGACCCTTCCTCTCTCTCTCTCTAAATGAGCACCATCAGGACCACCCCCTCTCTCTCTCTACATGGAGCACCATCAGGGCCCTTCCTCTCTCTCTACATGGAGCACTATCAGGACCCTTCCTCTCTCACTACATGGAGCACCATAAGGACTTGTCCTCTCTCGCTACATGTAGCACCAACTGGACCCTTCCTCTCTCTCTACATGGAGCACCATCAGGACCCTTCCTCTCTCGCTCTCTACATGGAGCACCATCAGAACCCTTCCCCTCTCTCTACATGGAGCACCATCAGGACCCTTCCTCTCTCTCTCTACATGGAGCACCATCAGGACCCTTCATCTCTCTCTACATGGAGCACCTTCAGAACCCTTCTTCTCTCTCCACATGGAGCACCATCAGGACCCTTCCTCTCTCTCTACATGGAGCACCATCAGGACCCTTCCTCTCTCTCTACATGGAGAACCATAAGGACCCTTCCTCTCTCTCTACATGGAGCACCATCAGGACCCTTTTCTACATGGAGCACCATCAGGACCCTTCCTCTCTCTCTATATGGAGAACCATAAGGACCCTTCCTCACTCTCTACATGGAGCACCATCAGGACCCTTCCTCTCTCTCTATCTACATGGAGCACCATCAGGACCCTTCCTCTCTCTTTCTACATGAAGCACCATCAGGAAAATTCCTCTCTCTCTCTCTACATAAATCACCACCAGGACCCTTCCTCTCTCGCTACATGGAGCACCATCATGACCTTTCCTCTTTCTCTACATGGAGCACCATCAGGACCCTTCCTCGCTCTCTTCATGGAGCCCCATCAGGACCCTTCATCTCTATCTCTCTCTCTACATGGAGCCCCATCAGGACCCTTCATCTCTATCTCTCTCTCTACACGGAGAACCATCAGGGCCCCTCCTCTCTCTCCCTCTCTACATGGAGCATCACCAGGACCCTTCCTCTCTCTCTCTACATGGAGCACCATCAGGACCCTTCCTCGCTCTCTACATGGAGCACCATCAGGACCCTTCCTCTCTCTCTATCTGCATGGAGCACCATCAGGACCCTTCCTCTCTCTTTCTACATGAAGCACCATCAGGAAAATTCCTCTCTCTCTCTCTCTACATGGAGCCCCATCAGGACCCTTCCTCTCTATCTCTCTACATGGAGCACCATCAGGACCGTTCCTCACTCTCTCTCTCTCTTCATGGAGCACCATCAGGACCCTTCCTCTCTCTCTACATGGAGCACCTTCAGAACCCTTCCTCTTTCTCTACATGGAGCCCCATCAGGACCCTTCCTCTCTATCTCTCTCTCTCTACATGGAGAACCATCTGGACCCCTCCTCTCTCTCTCTACATGGAGCATCACCAGGACCCTTCCTCTCTCACTCTACATGGAGCACCATCAGAACCCTTCCTATCTCTCTACATGGAGCACCATCAGGACCCTTCCTCTCTCTCTCTATATCAAACCCCATCAGGAACCTTCCTCTCTATCTCTCTCTCTACACGGAGAACTATCAGGGCCCCTCCTCTCTCTCTCTCTCTCTGCATGGAGCATCACCAGGACCCTTCGTCTCTCACTCTACATGGAGCACCATCATGACCCTTCCTCTCTCTCTCTACATGGAGCACCATCAGGACCCTTCCTCTCTCTCTCTCTCTCTCTCTCTACATGGGGCACCATCAGGACCCTTCCTCACTCTCTACATGTAGCACCATCAGGACCCTTCCTCTCTCTCTCTACATGGAGCACCATCAGGACCCTTCCTCTCTCTCTCTCTCTACATAAATCACGATCAGGACCCTTCCTCTCTCGCTACATGGAGCACCATCATGACCTTTCCTCTTTCTCTACATGGAGCACCACCAGGACCCTTCCTTTCTCTCTACATGGAGCACCATCAGGACCCTTCCTCACTCTCTCTCTCTCTTCATGGAGCACCATCAGGACCCTTCCTCTCTTTCTACATGGAGCACCATCAGGACCCTTCATCTCTCTCTACATGGAGCACCATCAGGACCCTCCATCTCTCTCTACATGGAGCACCATCAAGACCTTTCCTCTCTCTCTACATGAAAGCACGATCAGGACCCTCCCTCACTCACTACATGTAGCACCATCAGGACCCTTCCACTCTCTCTCTACATGGAGCACCACCAGGACCCTTCCTCACGCTCTCTCTACATGAAGCACCAACAGGACCCTTCCTCTCTCTCTCTTCATGGAGCACCATCAGAAGCCTTCCTCTCTCTCTACATGGAGCACCATCAGGACCCTTCCTCTCTCTCTCTCTACGTGGAGCACCATCAGGACCCTTCCTCTCTCTCTCTCTACGTGGAGCACCATCAGGACCCTTCCTCTCTCTCTCTACATGGAGCACCATCAGGACCCTTCCTCTCTCTATCTACATGGAGCACCTTCAGAACCCTTCCTCTCTCTCTCTCTACATGAAGCACCAACAGGACCCTTCCTCTCTCTCTCTACATGAAGCACCACCAGGACCCTTCCTCACTCTCTCTCTACATGGAGCACCATCAGGACCCTTCCTCTCTCTCTCTTCATGGAGCACCATCAGAAGCCTTCCTCTCTACATGGAGCACCATCAGGACCCTTCCTCTCTCTCTCTCTACGTGGAGCACCATCAGGACCCTTCCTCTCTCTCTCTACATGGAGCACCATCAGGACCCTTCCTCTCTCTCTCTCTCTACATGAAGCACCAACAGGACCCTTCCTCTCTCTCTCTCTACATGGAGCACAATCAGGACCCTTCCTCTCTCTCTCTCTCTACATGGAGCACCAACAGGACCCTTCCTCTCTCTCTCTCTACATGGAGCACCATCAGGACCCTTCACTCTCTCTCTTCATGGAGCACCACCAGGACCCTTCCCCTCTCTCTTTCTACATGGAGCACCTTCAGAACCCTTCCTCTCTCTACATGGAGCACCATCAGGACACTTCCTCTCTCACTACATGGAGCACCACCAGGACCCTTCCTCTCTCTCTACATGGAGCACCATCAGAACCCTTCCCCTCTCTCTCTCTCTCTCTACATGGAGCACCATCAGGACCCTTCCTCTCTCTCTCTACATTGAGCACCATCAGGACCCTTCCTCGCTCTCTACATGGAGCACCATCAGGACCCTTCCTCTCTCTCTATCTACATGGAGCACCATCAGGACCCTTCCTCTCTCTTTCTACATGAAGCACCATCAGGAAAATTCCTCTCTCTCTCTCTCTACATAAATCACCACCAGGACCCTTCCTCTCTCGGTACATGGAGCACCATCATGACCTTTCCTCTTTCTCTACATGGAGCACCATCAGGACCCATCCCCTCTCTCTCTACATGGAGCACCATCAGGACCGTTCCTCACTCTCTCTCTCTTCATGGAGCACCATCAGGACCCTTCCTCACTCTCTCTCTCTCTTCATGGAGCACCATCAGGACCCTTCCTCTCTCTCTACATGGAGCACCTTCAGAACCCTTCCTCTTTCTCTACATGGAGCCCCATCAGGACCCTTCCTCTCTATCTCTCTACATGGAGCACCATCAGGACCGTTCCTCACTCTCTCTCTCTCTCTTCATGGAGCACCATCGGGACCCTTCCTCTCTCTCTACATGGAGCACCTTCAGAACCCTTCCTCTTTCTCTACATGGAGCCCCATCAGGACCCTTCCTCTCTATCTCTCTCTCTACATGGAGAACCATCTGGACCCCTCCTCTCTCTCTCTACATGGAGCATCACCAGGACCCTTCCTCTCTCACTCTGCATGGAGCACCATCATGACCCTTCCTCTCTCTCTCTCTCTCTACATGGAGCACCACCAGGACCCTTCCTCTCTCTCTCTACATGGAGCACCATCAGGACCCTTCCTCTCTCTCTACATGGAGCACCTTCAGAACCCTTCCTCTTTCTCTACATGGAGCCCCATCAGGACCCTTCCTCTCTATCTCTCTCTCTACATGGAGAACCATCTGGACCCCTCCTCTCTCTCTCTACATGGAGCATCACCAGGACCCTTCCTCTCTCACTCTGCATGGAGCACCATCATGACCCTTCCTCTCTCTCTCTCTCTACATGGAGCACCACCAGGACCCTTCCTCTCTCTCTCTACATGGAGCACCATCAGGACCCTTCCTCGCTCTCTACATGTAGCACCATCAGGACCCTTCCTCTCTTTCTACATGGAGCACCATCAGGACCCTTCATCTCTCTCTACATGGAGCACCATCAGGACCCTCCATCTCTCTCTACATGGAGCACCATCAAGACCTTTCCTCTCTCTCTACATGAAGGCACGATCAGGACCCTCCCTCACTCGCTACATGTAGCACCACCAGGACCCTTCCTCACTCTCTCTCTACATGGAGCACCTTCAGAACCCTTCCTCTCTCTCTCTCTCTACATGGAGCACCAACAGGACCCTTCCTCTCTCTCTCTCTACATGGAGCATCTTCAGAACCCTTCCTCTCTCTCTCTCTACATGGAGCACCAACAGGACCCTTCCTCTCTCTCTACATGGAGCACCATCAGGACCCTTCCTCTCTCTCTCTCTACATGGAGCACCAACAGGACCCTTCCTCTCTCTCTACATGGAGCACCATCAGGACCCTTCACTCTCTCTCTTCATGGAGCACCACTAGGACCCTTCCCCTCTCTCTTTCTACATGGAGCACCTTCAGAACCCTTCCTCTCTCTACATGGAGCCCCATCAGGACCCTTCCTCTCTCACTACATGGAGCACCACCAGGACCCTTCCTTTCTCTCTATACATGGAGCACCATCAGGACCCTTCCTCTCTCTATATACATGGAGCACCATCAGGATTCTTCCTCTCTCTCTCTACATGGAGCACCATCAGGACACTTCCTCTCTCACTACATGGAGCACCACCAGGACCCTTCCTCTCTCTCTATACATGGAGCACCATCAGGACCCTTCCTCTCCCTCTCTCTACATGGAGCACCATCAGGACCCTCCCTCTCTCTCTACATGGAGAACCATCAGGACCCTTCTCTCTCTACATGGAGCACCATTAGGACCCTTCCTCTCTCTCTACATGGAGCCCCATCAGGACCTTTCCTCTCTCTTTCTCTCTCTCTCTACATGGAGCACCATCAGGACCCTTCCTCTCTCTACATGGAGCACCATCATGACCCTTCCCCCCTCTCTCTCTCTCTTCACGGAGCACCATCAGGACCTTTCCTCTCTCTTTCTCTCTCTCTCTACATGGAGCACCATCAGAACCCTTCCTCTCTTTCTACATGGAGCACCATCAGGACCCTTCCTCTCTCTACATGGAGCACCATCATGACCCTTCCCCCCTCTCTCTCTCTCTCTCTTCATGGAGCACCATCAGGACCCTTCCTCTCTCTCTACATGGAGCCCCATCAGGACCCTTCCTCTCTCTCTCTCTACACGGAGCCCCATCAGGACCCCTCCTCTCTCTCTCTCTACACGGAGCACCATCAGAAGCCTTCCTCTCTCTCTACACGGAGCACCATCAGGATTCTTCCCCTCTCTCTCTCTACATGGAGCACCATCAGGACCCTTCCTCTCTCTCTGTACATGGAGCACCATCAGGACCCTTCCTCACTCTCTTTCTCTCTTCATGGAGCACCACCAGGACCCTTCCTCTCCCTCTCTACATGGAGCCCCATCAGGACCCTTGCTCTCTCTGTCTCTATACAGAGCACCATCAGGCCCCTCCTATCTCTCTCTACATGGAGCACCACCAGGACCCTTCCTCTCTCTCTCTTTCTCTCTCTCTACATGGAGCACCATCGGGAGCCTTCCTCTCTCTCTCTCTATACATGGAGCACCATCAGGACACTTCCTTTCTCTCTCTACATGGAGCACCATCAGGACCCTTCCTCTCTCTCTCTACACGGAGCACCATCAGGACCCTTCCCCTCTCTCTCTCTACATGGAGCACCATCAGGACCCTTCCTCTCTCTCTGTACATGGAGCACCATCAGGACCCTTCCTCACTCTCTCTTCATGGAGCACCACCAGGACCCTTCCTCTCCCTCTCTACATGGAGCCCCATCAGGACCCTTCCTCTCTCTGTCTCTACACAGAGCACCATCAGGCCCCTCCTATCTCTCTCTACATGGAGCACCACCAGGACCCTTCCTCTCTCTCTCTTTCTCTCTCTCTACATGGAGCACCATCGGGAGCCTTCCTCTCTCTCTCTCTCTCTCTATACATGGAGCACCATCAGGACCCATCCTCTCTTTCTCTACATGGAGCACCATCAGGACCCTTCCTCTCTCTACATGGAGCACCATCATGACCCTTCCCCCCCTCTCTCTCTCTCTTCATGGAGCACCATCAGGACCCTTCCTCTCTCTCTACATGGAGCCCCATCAGGACCCTTCCTCTCTCTCTCTCTACACGGAGCCCCATCAGGACCCCTCCTCTCTCTCTCTCTCTACACGGAGCACCATGAGAAGCCTTCCTCTCTCTCTACATGGAGCACCATCAGGACCCTTCCTCTCTCTCTCTACATGGAGCACCATCAGAAGCATTCCTCTCTCTCTACATGGAGCACCATCAGGACCCTTCCTCTCTCTCTCTACACGGAGCACCATCAGGACCCTTCCCCCCTCTCTCTCTACATGGAGCACCATCAGGACCCTTCCTCTCTCTCTGTACATGGAGCACCATCAGGACCCTTCCTCACTCTCTCTCTCTCTTCATGGAGCACCACCAGGACCCTTCCTCTCCCTCTCTACATGGAGCCCCATCAGGACCCTTCCTCTCTCTGTCTCTACACAGAGCACCATCAGGCCCCTCCTATCTCTCTCTACATGGAGCACCACCAGGACCCTTCCTCTCTCTCTCTTTCTCTCTCTCTACATGGAGCACCATCGGCAGCCTTCCTCTCTCTCTCTCTATACATGGAGCACCATCAGGACCCTTCCTCTCTCTCTACATGGAGCACCATCAGGACCCTTCCCCTCTCTCTACATGGAGCACCATCAGGACCCTGCCTCTCTCTCTCTCTACATGGAGCACCATCAGGACCTTTTATCTCTCTCTACATGAAGCACCATCAGGACCCTTCCTCTCTTTTTACACGGAGCACCATCAGGACTCTCCCTCTCTCTCTACATGGAGCACCATCAGGACCCTTCCTCTCTCTCTACATGGAGCACCATCAGGACCCTTCCTCTCTTTTTACACGGAGCACCATCAGGACTCTCCCTCTCTCTCTACATGGAGCACCATCAGGACCCTTCCTCTCTCTCTACATGGAGCACCATCAGGACCCTTCCTCTCTCTCTACATGGAACACCACCAGGGCCCTTCCTCTCTCTCTCTCTACATGGAGCACCATCAGGACCCCTCCTCTCTTTCTACACGGAGCACCATCAGGTCCCTTCATCCCTCTCTCTACACGGAGCACCATCAGGTCCCTCCATCCCTCTCTCTACATGGAACATCACCAGGACCCTTCTCTCTCTCTCTCTATATGGAGCACCATCAGGACCCTTCTCTCTCTCTCTCTACATGGAGCACCATCAGGACCCTTTCTCTCTCTCTACATGGAACATCACCAGGACCCTTCCTCTCTCTCTACATGGAGCACCATCAGGACACTTCTCTCTCTCTCTACATGGAGCACCATCAGGACCCTTCTCTCTCTCTCTCTACATGGAGCACCATCAGGACCCTTCTCTCTCTCTCTACATGGAGCACCATCAGGACCCTTCTCTCTCTCTCTACATGGAGCACCATCAGGACCCTTCTCTCTCTCTACATGGAGCACAACCAGGACACAGAATTACAGGAACAGATGGGCACCTGTTCTCCATTTTGCCCTCTCGCTGGGTGGTGGGGGGGCAGTTTTTTTGCCCTGGATGACCTAACAGGGGGTCCGCCCTCTTTGCAGCTGCACCGGGGCCCATCCTCAGAAGCTGACGCTGGAGTGGGCGCGCTGCCAGTGGGGAGAGGAGACGCAGGGCAGGTAGAGACACGCAGCACCTGGGGTGGCTGGAGAGAGTATAAGAGTACCGCTCAGTGATCGTTTCGCTCAGTATCTCTCCCCGGGCTCGGGGCTTCCTCACCTCCGCACACAGGTGGGGTTGTGTCTCTGTGGTGCTGCCTGTAGCCGTCACGTCGCTGGGAGGAAAGATGCTGCTGCTGCTGCTCGGGCTGTGTGTGCGGGCCGCCCCCCCACTCCCAGGTGAGGAGAGGATCAGGGCTTAAAAAATGTGTCTGGCCCACAGAGCTGACAATCTAATTATGCCCCCCCCCTTTAGAGGAGTCAGAATGCTTCACTGTGAATGGGCGGGACTATCGGGGAAACACCGACCGCGCCGGACCCGAGGGCATCCCGTGTCTGTACTGGAATCAGACCCACCAACACCATTACAGCAGCCGGACCGACCCCACAGGGGAGCTGGGGCTCGGGGACCACAACCACTGCAGGTGAGAGAGGCTCCGCCCACACCCACCAAAGATACCTGACCGGGGGTCCCCTGCTACCCCCTCCCCCCGCCCATCCCGCTATCACCTATGGAATCTCCCTCTATGGCATCATCCTGAGATTACTCCTCCCCTACCCTGTATCCCACTATGACGCCTGAATTCCCCTCCCCATTATCATCCCCCTAGGTTCCCCCTCCCGCTATATCCCACTATGGCCCCAGAATCCCCCTCCTCATATTATCCCCCTCCCCAAGTACCATCCAGGGACCCCCCTCCTGCTATATCCCACTATGACCCCAGAATCCCCCTCCTCATTATCATCTCCCTGGATCCCCCTCCCGCTATATCCCACTATGACCCCAGAATCCCCCTCCTCATTATCATCTCCCTGAGATCCCCCTCCTGCTATATCCCACTATGACCCCAGTATCCCCCTCCCGCTATATCCCACTATGACCCCAGAATCCCCCTCCTCATTATCATCTCCCCGGGATCCCCCTCCTGCTATATCCCACTATGACCCCAGTATCCCCCTCCCGCTATATCCCACTATGACCCCAGAATCCCCCTCCTCATTATCATCTCCCCGGGATCCCCCTCCTGCTATATCCCACTATGACCCCAGTATCCCCCTCCCGCTATATCCCACTATGACCCCAGAATCCCCCTCCTCATTATCATCTCCCCGGGATCCCCCTCCTGCTATATCCCACTATGACCCCAGTATCCCCCTCCCGCTATATCCCACTATGACCCCAGAATCCCCCTCCTCATTATCATCTCCCCGGGATCCCCCTCCTGCTATATCCCACTATGACCCCTGAATCCCCCTCATCATTATCATCTCCCCGGGATCCCCCTCCTGCTATATCCCACTATGACCCCAGAATTCCCCTCCTCATTATTATCTCCCTGGATGCCCCTCCCGCTATATCCCACTATGACCCCTGAATCCCCCTCCTCATTATTATCTCCCTGGATCCCCCTCCCGCTATATCCCACTATGACCCCAGAATCCCCCTCCTCATTATCATCTCCCCGGGATCCCCCTCCTGCTATATCCCACTATGACCCCTGAATCCCCCTCCTCATTATCACCCCCCCGGGATCCCCCTCCCGCTATATCCCACTATGACCCCAGAATCCCCCTCCTCATTATCATCTCCCCCTGGATGCCCATCCCGCTATATCCCACTATGACCCCAGAATCCCCCTCCTTATTATCATCTCCCGGGAATCCCCTCCCGTTATATCCCACTATGACCCCAGAATCCCCCTCCTCATTATCATCTCCCCCTGGATCCCCCTCCCGCTATATCCCACTATGACCCCTGAATCCCCCTCCTCATTATCATCCCCCTGAATCCCCCTCCTCATTATCATCTCCCTGGGATCCCCCTCCTGCTATATCCCACTATGACCCCAGAATCCCCCTCCTCATTATCATCTCTCCCTGGATCCCCCTCCCGCTATATCCCACTATGACCCCAGAATCCCCCCCCTCCTCATTATCATCTCCCTGGGATCCCCCTCCCGCTATATCCCACTATGACCCCAGAATCCCTCTCCTCATTATCATCTCCCTGGATGCCCCTCCTGCTATATCCCACTATGACCCCAGAATCCCCCTCCTCATTATCATCTCCCCGGGATCCCCCTCCCGCTATATCCCACTATGACCCCAGAATCCCCCTCCTCATTATCACCCCCCCGGGATCCCCCTCCCGCTATATCCCACTATGACCCCAGAATCCCCCTCCTTATTATCATCTCCCGGGAATCCCCTCCCGTTATATCTCACTATGACCCCAGAATCCCCCCCCTCCTCATTATCATCTCCCTCCCTAAGTACCATCCAGGGACCCCCCTGCCGCTATATCTCACTATGACCCCAGAATCCCCCTCCATATAATACATGCAGAAGTCCATGGGGCAAATCTGGGCTGGCCGCGCCTCTCCTCTATATTCCGGGGTATCTGCGGTGCAGCAGTAACATGTCCCCCTGCAGGAACCCGGATTCGGACGTCCAGCCGTGGTGCTACGTCTCGGAGACGGAGGAGGGGGTGTACTGGAAGTACTGCGATATCCCATCATGCCACAGTGAGTAGTGACCCCGGGGGGCTGCATGATATAGGAATGTGGGCTGCCTGGTCACATGATCCCGTCCTAACCCCCTCCCCCCCGTAGTGCCCGGATACCTCGGCTGCTTCCTGGACCCCGGATCTCCCCCAGGACTCACCGGACCCAGCGGAACCTCAGCCAAACTCACCGTCCAGACCTGCATCCAGTTCTGCCGGAGCCACGGCTTCCAGGTACCTGAAGGGGGGAGGGGTAAGTCCTATTCCAGGGGGCGTGGCTTCCAGGTACCTGGAGGGGGAGGAGTTAGTCCGATTCCGGGGGCGTGGCTTCCAGGTACCTGGAGGGGTTAGTCCTATTCCAGGGGGCGTGGCTTCCAGGTACCTGGAGGGGGGAGGGGTCAGACATATACCAGGAGGGGGCGTGGCTTCCAGGTACCTGGAGGGGGGAGGGGTTAGACATATTTCAGGGGCGTGGCTTCCAGGTATCTGGAGGGGGGAGGGGTCAGACATATTCCAGGGGCGTGGCTTTCAGGTACCTGGATGGGGGAGGGGTTAGTCCTATTCCAGGGGGCGTGGCTTCCAGGTACTTGGAGGGGGAGGGGTCAGACATATACCGGGAGGGGGCGTGACTTCCTGGTATCTGGAGGGGGAGGGGCCAGACATATTCCAGGGGCGTGGCTTCCAGGTACCTGGAGGGGGGAGGGGTCAGACATTCCAGGGGGCGTGGCATCTTTGGCTGTATATATAATCAGAGCTGGCTCCAGGTTTAGTGGTGCCCCTGTGGTTTGTGTCCTAAGAAGCTCAGGGTCTCCCATCCCGGCATCGCTACACAATAAAAGGTGAGACTTATTATATAGAGAGAAAGAATAATAACGAGGAAGAAAAGAATAGAAAGAGTGAATAGAAGAAAGGAAGAGGGGGAAAGAAAGAAAGAAAGAGGGAAAGGAAGGAAGGTAAGAAAGAAAGAAAGACAGAAAGAAAGGAAGGTAAGAAAGAAAGAAAGAAAGAAATAGAAAGAAAGAAAGAGAGAAAGGAAGAAGGAGAGTAAGAAAGAAAGAAAAAAAATAGAAGAATAAAAGAAAGATAAAATAAAAAAAAGAAAGAATAGAAGGAATAGCAGGAAGAAACTACAAAAAAGAATAGAAGGGATGATATAAGAAAAAAGAGTAGAGACATAGAAAATAGAATAATAAGGAATAAAAGAAATAAAATAAACAATAGAAGGGGTAAGAAAAGAAAGTAATGAAAGAATAAAAGGAATGATAGAAAAAAACAGAAAGATGACCAATCAAGTGCCTAGACGGCCTGTTCTTACCTGCTGCCCAGGTGACAGGGAATGACCACACCCACTTGCTTGGAAGAAGTGTGTCACATGACCCCGGCCCTGGCTCTATATATATCCAGACCTGCCGGGTCCGCGGCTTCCAGGTACCTGGAGGGGGGAGGGGTCAGAAATATTCCGGGGGCGTGGCACCTCTGGGTGTATATATAGGTATATCTCTATTTATATATGTGAGGTCACTATGACATCATTGCTTTGTTTTTCCTGCATTCCTCTTGCTCCTCCCACCTGGTGATTAACCCCTAAGTGACCGAGGAGAATAACACCTGTGTGGCTTGGTGCAAGCATCCCCCCCCCCCGCTATATCCCACTATGACCCCAGACTCCCCCTCCTCATTATCATCCCCCTGGATCCCCCTCCCGCTATATCCCACTATGACCCCAGAATCCCCCCCCCCTCCTCATTATCATCTCCCTGAATCCCCCTCCTCATTATCATCCCCCTGGATCCCCCCCCCCCGCTATATCCCACTATGACCCCAGAATCCCCCCCTCCTCATTATTATCTCCCCCTGGATCCCCCTCCCGCTATATCCCACTATGACCCCAGAATCCCCCTCCTCATTATCATCTCCCTGGATCCCCCCCCCCGCTATATCCCACTATGACCCCAGTATCCCCCTCCTGCTATATCCCACTATGACCCCAGAATCCCCCCCCCTCCTCATTATCATCTCCCTGGATCCCCCCCCCCCGCTATATCCCACTATGACCCCAGTATCCCCCTCCTGCTATATCCCACTATGACCCCAGAATCCCCCTCCTCATTATCATCTCCCCCTGGATCCCCCCCCCCGCTATATCCCACTATGACCCCAGAATCCCCCCCTCCTCATTATTATCTCCCCCTGGATCCCCCTCCCGCTATATCCCACTATGACCCCAGAATCCCCCTCCTCATTATCATCTCCCTGGATCCCCCCCCCCCGCTATATCCCACTATGACCCCAGTATCCCCCTCCTGCTATATCCCACTATGACCCCAGAATCCCCCTCCTCATTATCATCTCCCCCTGGATCCCCCCCCCCGCTATATCCCACTATGACCCCAGAATCCCCCCCTCCTCATTATTATCTCCCCGGGATCCCCCTCCTGCTATATCCCACTATGACCCCTGAATCCCCTGGCTCCTTCTCACCTGGTGCCCGAGGAACAAAACACCTTTGGGGCTTGGCGCATGCGCTTGGGGATGCCCCACTCAATGGTCAAGGTAATCCCTGTGTCCAGAGGTAGGTGGCCACCCGGAGGTCCAAGAATTCAGTGACACTCAGTGGCCAAACCTGGTAACTACATTATACTCATAACTTTCCCATTATCCTACAGTGACACCCAGTGGCCAAACCTGATAACTACACCTATACTCATAACTTTCCCATTATCCTACAGTGACACCCAGTGGCCAAACCTGATAACTACACCTACACCTGGTAACTACATTATACTCATAACTTTCCCATTATCCTACAGTGACACCCAGTGGCCAAACCTGATAACTACACCTACACCTGGTAACTACACCTATACTCATAACTTTCCCATTATCCTACAGTGACACCCAGTGGCCAAACCTGATAACTACACCTATACTCATAACTTTCCCATTATCCTACAGTGACACCCAGTGACCAAACCTGGTAACTACACCTACACCTGGTAACTACACCTATACTCATAACTTTCCCATTATCCTACAGTGACACCCAGTGGCCAAACCTGATAACTACACCTATACTCATAACTTTCCCATTATCCTACAGTGACACCCAGTGACCAAACCTGGTAACTACACCTATACTCATAACTTTCCCATTATCCTACAGTGACAACCAGTGGACAAACCTGGTAACTACACCTATACTCATAACTTTCCCATTATCCTACAGTGACAACCAGTGGACAAACCTGGTAACTACACCTATACTCATAACTTTCCCATTATCCTACAGTGACACCCAGTGGCCAAACCTGATAACTACACCTATACTCATAACTTTCCCATTATCCTACAGTGACACCCAGTGACCAAACCTGGTAACTACACCTACACCTGGTAACTACACCTATACTCATAACTTTCCCATTATCCTACAGTGACAACCAGTGGACAAACCTGGTAACTACACCTATACTCATAACTTTCCCATTATCCTACAGTGACAACCAGTGGACAAACCTGGTAAATACACCTATACTCATAACTTTCCCATTATTCTACAGTGACACCCAGTGGCCAAACCTAGTAACTACACCTATACTCATAATTTTCCCATTATCCTACAGTGACACCCAGTGGCCAAACCTGATAACTACACCTATACTCATAACTTTCCCATTATTCTACAGTGACACCCAGTGGCCAAACCTGGTAACTACACCTATACTCATAACTTTCCCATTATCCTACAGTGACACCCAGTGGCCAAACCTGGTAACTACACCTATACTCATAACTTTCCCATTATCCTACAGTGACACCCAGTGGCCAAACCTGATAACTACACCTATACTCATAACTTTCCCAGTCCCTTCCCTTTCCCGGGGCATCCCCGGACCCCTCCTCTGAATGGCCCTCAGGCCTCGTATTATAACACTAATGCCTCCTGTACGACAGGAGGTCTATAAATCCCTACAGGGACCCCAGAGAACCCAGAGACCACAAGGACCCCAGAGACCACAGGGACCCCAGAGACCAGAGGGACTCCAGAGACCAGAGGGACTCCAGAGACCATAGGGACCCCAGAGACCATAGGGACTCCAGAGACCACAGGGAACCCAGAGACCAAATGCATCCCAGAGACCACAGGGACCCCAGAGATCACAGGGACTCCAGAGACCACAGGGACCCCAGAGACCACAGAGAACCCAGAGACCACAAGGACCCCAGAGACCACAGAGAACACAGTGACCACAGGGACTCCAGAGACCACAGGGAACCTAGAGACCAAAGGGAACACAGAGGCCACAGAGAACCCAGGGACCCCAGAGACCACAGGACCCCAAGAAACCCAGAGACCTCAGGGACCCCAGGGAACCTAGAGACCACAGGGAACCCAGAGACCACAGGGAACCCAGAGACCACAGGGGACTCCAGAGACCACAGGGAACCCAGAGACCCCAGGGAACCCAAATACCACAGGGAACCCAGAGTCCACAGGTACATCAGAGACCACAGGAACCACATAGAGCACAGGGAACCCAGAGACCCCAGGAACCCCAGAGACCCCAGGGACCCCAGGGAACCCAGAGGCCACAGGGACCCCAGAGACCACAGGGACATCAGAGACCACAGGGAACCTAGGGACCCCAGAGACCACAGGGAACCCAGAGGCCCCGGGGCCCCTAGAGACCACAGGGACCACAGAGAGCACAGGGAACCCAAAGAGCAAAGGGAACCCAGAGAGCACCGGGACCCCAGAGAGCACAGGGACCCCAGAGAGCACAGGGACCCCAGAGAACCCAGAGACCACAGGGAACCCAGAGACCACAGGGACTCCAGTGACCACAGGGACCCCAGAGACCACAGAGAACCCAGAGACCACAAGGACCCCAGAGACCGCAGGGACCCCAGAGACCACAGAGAACCCAGAGACCACAGGGACTCCAGAGACCAAATGGAACCCAGAGGTCACAGAGACCCCAGAGACCACAAGAACCCAGAGACCACAGGGAACCCAGAGGCCACATGGAACCTAGAGACCACAGGGACCCCAGAGACACAGGGACTCCAGAGACCACAGGGACCCCAGGAAACCCAGAGACCACAGGAACCCCATGGAACCTAGAGACCCCAGAGACCACAGGGAACACAGGGACCCCAGAGACCACAGGGAACCCAAATACCACAGGGAACCCAGAGGCACAGGGACATCAGAGACCACAGGGAACCCAGGGACCCAGAGACCACAGGGACCCCTCAGACCACAGAGAGCACAGGGAACCCAGAGACCACAGGGACCCCAGAGAGCACAGGGAACCCAAAGACCACAGGGACCACAGAGACCAAAGGGACATCAGAGACCACAGGGAACCTAGGGACCTCAGATACCACAGGGAACCCGGAGGCCACAGGGACCCCAGAGAGCACAGGGACCCCAGAGACCACAAGGGAAGCCAGAGACCACAGGAAAGCCAGAGACCCCAGAGAGCACAGGGACCCCAGAGAGCACAGGGACCCCAGAGAGCACAGGGAACCCAGAGAGCACAGGGAACCCAGAGACCACAGGGACCCCTCAGACCACAGAGACCACAGGGACCCCAGAGAGCACAGGGAACCCAAAGACCACAGGGACCACAGAGACCAAAGGGACATCAGAGACCACAGGGAACCTAGGGACCTCAGATACCACAGGGAACCCGGAGGCCACAGGGACCCCAGAGAGCACAGGGACCCCAGAGACCACAAGGGAAGCCAGAGACCACAGGAAAGCCAGAGACCCCAGAGAGCACAGGGACCCCAGAGAGCACAGGGAACCCAGAGAGCACAGGGAACCCAGAGAACACAGGGAAGCCAGAGACCACAGGGAAGCCAGAGACCACAGAGAACCCAGAGACCACAGGGACTCCAGAGACCACAAGGACCCCAGAGAGCACAGGGAACCCAGAGACCACAGAGAACCCAGAGACCACAGGGACTCCAGAGACCACAGGGACCCCAGAGAACCCAGAGACCACAGGGACTCCAGAGACCACAGGGAACCCAGAGACCACAGGGACTCCAGAGACCACAGGGACTCCAGAGACCAAAGGGAACCCAGAGACCACAGGGACCCCCGAGACCACAGAGAACCCAGAGACCACAGGGACTCCAGAGACCACAGGGACCCCAGAGAACCCAGAGACCACAGGGACTCCAGAGACCACAGGGACCCCAGAGAACCCAGAGACCACAGGGACTCCAGAGACCACAGGGAACCCAGAGACCAAAGGGAACCCAGAGACCACAGGGACCCCCGAGACCACAGAGAACCCAGAGACCACAGGGACTCCAGTGACCACAGGGACCCCAGAGAACCCAGAGACCACAGGGACTCCAGAGACCACAGGGAACCCAGAGACCAAAGGGAACCCAGAGACCACAGGGACCCCCGAGACCACAGAGAACCCAGAGACCACAAGGACCCCAGAGACCACAGGGACCCCAGAGACCACAGGGACCCCAGAGACCAAAGGGAACCCAGAGGCCACAGGGAACCCAGAGGCCACAGGAAACCCAGGGAACCTAGAGACCACAGGGACCCCAGAGACACAGGGACTCCAGAGACCACAGGGACCCCAGGAAACCCAGAGACCACAGGAACCCCATGGAACCTAGAGACCCCAGAGACCACAGGGAACCCAGGGACCCCAGAGACCACAGGGAACCCAAATACCACAGGGAACCCAGAGGCCACAGGGACCCCAGATACCACAGGGACCCCAGAGAGCACAGGGACCCCAGAGAACCCAGAGACCACAGGGAATCCAGAGACCCCAGGGAACCCAGAGACCACAGGGAACCCAAATACCACAGGGACCCCAGAGACCACAGGGAACCCAGAGACCACAGGGATCCCAGAGACCACAGGGAAGCCAGAGGCCACAGGGAACCCAAATACCACAGGGAACCCAGAGACCACAAGGGACCCCAGAGAGCACAGGGACCCCAGAGACCACAGGGACCCCAGGGAACCCAGAGACCACAGGGACCCCAGAGACCACAGGGACCCCAGAGACCACAGGGACCCCAGAGAACCCAGAGACCACAGGGACTCCAGAGACCACAGGGAACCCAGAGACCAAAGGGAACCCAGAGACCACAGGGACCCCCGAGACCACAGAGAACCCAGAGACCACAAGGACCCCAGAGACCACAGGGACCCCAGAGACCACAGGGACCCCAGAGACCAAAGGGAACCCAGAGGCCACAGGGAACCCAGAGGCCACAGGAAACCCAGGGAACCTAGAGACCACAGGGACCCCAGAGACACAGGGACTCCAGAGACCACAGGGACCCCAGGAAACCCAGAGACCACAGGAACCCCATGGAACCTAGAGACCCCAGAGACCACAGGGAACCCAGGGACCCCAGAGACCACAGGGAACCCAAATACCACAGGGAACCCAGAGGCCACAGGGACCCCAGATACCACAGGGACCCCAGAGAGCACAGGGACCCCAGAGAACCCAGAGACCACAGGGAATCCAGAGACCCCAGGGAACCCAGAGACCACAGGGAACCCAAATACCACAGGGACCCCAGAGACCACAGGGAACCCAGAGACCACAGGGATCCCAGAGACCACAGGGAAGCCAGAGGCCACAGGGAACCCAAATACCACAGGGAACCCAGAGACCACAAGGGACCCCAGAGAGCACAGGGACCCCAGAGACCACAGGGACCCCAGAGACCACAGGGAACCCAGAGACCACAGGGACCCCAGAGACCACAGGGACCCCAGAGACCACAGGGACCCCAGAGAGCACAGGGACCCCAGAGACCACAGGGACCCCAGAGAGCACAGGGACCCCAGAGAGCAGGGTCCACACCCTCCCACCCAGCCGGCCCTGCCTCCCAGGAAGTGGGTAAGAAGACCCCTTTAGCTGTGCAAGGCCGCCAGGGACTCTCTCATCTGAGGAATGACATCCTATAGGAGGAGTATGACTGCTAATAGCGCCCCCCAGAGGAGCCCATATTGCTATTGCTTTACCATTTATCTTGCTGCTGCTATTTACACTGTTTATTGTTTTGGATCGTTTTTCAGCTTTTTTAAATAAATCGTAAAATCCTAAAAATCTAAATTAGGAATTAAAGGGGACCCCGCATGGCCTTGGTTTAATCTACCAAACGCTCTGTCCTATCCCATTGCCAGTGGTCACATTCCAGTGGTTGTAGGTAGGGCTAATGGTTGTGGGCGGGGCCAGTCCAGTGAGTGACATGTCCTCTCTCTTGGTTGCAGTACGCGGGGCTGGAGGCCGGTTACGCCTGTTTCTGTGGGGGACAGGAAGACGCTGCAGTGCTGCAGGAGGGCGGAGCCTCGCGCTGCGATCAGATGTGTTTCGGGAGACCCAGTGAACTGTGCGGCGGGGACGGGGCGCTGAGCGTGTACGCGGGTGAGTATAGTGCATTGTGGGTGATGGGATGCCCCTGCACAGGGAATTGTGGGTGATGGGATGCCCCTGCACGGTGCATTGTGGGTGATGGGATGCTCCTGCACGGTGCATTGTGGGTGATGGGATGCCCCTGCACGGTGCATTGTGGGTGATGGGATGCTCCTGCACGGTGCATTGTGGGTGATGGGATGCCCCTGCACAGTGCATTGTGGGTGATGGGATGCCCCTGCAAGGTGCATTGTGGGTGATGGGATGCCCCTGCACAGTGCATTGTGGGTGATGGGATGCCCCTGCACGGTGCATTGTGGGTGATGGGATGCCCCTGCACGGTGCATTGTGGGTGATGGGATGCCCCTGCACGGTGCACTGTGGGTGATGGGATGCCCCTGCACGGTGCATTGTGGGTAACGGCGTCTTTCTCTCCGCAGTGTGGGTGGGCTCGTGCGGTGGGAACCTTTCCTCCTCCGGGGTCCTCTATTCCCCCAATTACCCTGATGAGTACGGAGCGGGCCGCACATGCACCTGGGAGATCCGGTCGCCGGGCAGCGTTGCCGTGGAGATGAAGTTTCCGTCCTTCCACGTGGAAGATCCGGGGGATGTCCTGGAAGTGAGCGACGGGCAGAGCGGGATGCCCCTGATGGTGATACGCGGAGGCCAGGATGTCCCGAGCGCCCTCAGCTTCCCCACCGCTCACCTGCGCATCACCTTCATCTCCAACCAGGCCAGGGGCGGAGCCGGCTTCGTTCTGCTCTACACAGGTGAGTGCTGGCGGGGGCGGAGCCGGCTTCGTTCTGCTCTACACAGGTGAGTCCGGGCGGGGGCGGAGCCGGCTTCGTTCTGCTCTACACAGGTGAGTGCTGGCGGGGGCGGAGCCAGCTTCGTTCTGCTCTACACAGGTGACTCCTGGCGGGGCGGAGCCGGCTTCGTTCTGCTCTACACAGGTGACTCCTGGCGGGGGCGGAGCCGGCTTCGTTCTGCTCTACACAGGTGAGTCCTGGCGGGGGCGGAGTCGGCTTCGTTCTGCTCTACACAGGTGAGTCCTGGTGGGGGCGGAGCCGGCTTCATTCTGCTCTACACAGGTGAGTCCGGGCGGGGGCGGAGCCGGCTTCATCCTGCTCTACACAGGTGAGTCCGGGCGGGGGCGGAGCCGGCTTCATTCTGCTCTACACAGGTGAGTCTGGGCGGAGGCGGAGCCGGCTTCGTTCTGCTCTACACAGGTGAGTCCGGGCGGGGGCGGAGCCGGCTTCATCCTGCTCTACACAGGTGAGTCCGGGCGGGGGCGGAGCCGGCTTCATTCTGCTCTACACAGGTGAGTCCGGGCGGGGGCGGAGCCAGCTTCGTTCTGCTCTACACAGGTGAGTCCGGGCGGGGGCGGAGCCGGCTTCATCCTGCTCTACACAGGTGAGTCCGGGCGGGGGCGGAGCCGGCTTCATTCTGCTCTACACAGGTGAGTCTGGGCGGAGGCGGAGCCGGCTTCGTTCTGCTCTACACAGGTGAGTCCGGGCGGGGGCGGAGCCGGCTTCGTTCTGCTCTACAAAGGTGAGTCCGGGAGGGGGCGGAGCCGGCTTCATCCTGCTCTGCACAGGTGAGTCCGGGTGGGGGCGGAGCCGGCTTCGTTCTGCTCTACACAGGTGAGTCCGGGCGGGGGCAGAGCCAGCTTCATTCTGCTCTATACAGGTGAGTCCGGGCGGGGGCGGAGCCAGCTTCGTTCTGCTCTACACAGGTGAGTCCGGGCGGGGGCGGAGCCAGTTTCGTTCTGCTCTACACAGGTGAGTCCGGGGGGGGGGGAGCCGGCTTCGTTCTGCTCTACACAGGTGAGTCCAGGCGGGGGTGGAGCCGGCTTCGTTCTGCTCTACACAGGTGAGTCCGGGCGGGGGCGGAGCCGGCTTCGTTCTTCTCTACACATGTGAGTCCTGGCGGGGGCGGAGCCGGCTTCATTCTGCTCTACACAGGTGAGTCCGGGGGGGGGCGGAGCCGGCTTCGTTCTGCTCTACACAGGTGAGTCCGGGCGGGGGTGGAGCCGGCTTCGTTCTGCTCTACACAGGTGAGTCCGGGCGGGGGCGGAGCCGGCTTCGTTCTGCTCTACACATGTGAGTCCTGGCGGGGGCGGAGCCGGCTTCGTTCTGCTCTACACAGGTGAGTCCGGGCGGGGGCGGAGCTGGCTTCATCCTGCTCTACACAGGTGAGTCCGGGCGGGGGCGGAGCTGGCTTCATCCTGCTCTACACAGGTGAGTCCGGGCGGGGGCGGAGCCAGCTTCGTTCTGCTCTACACAGGTGAGTCCGGGCGGGGGCGGAGCCGGCTTCGTTCTGCTCTACACAGGTGAGTCCTGGCGGGGGCGGAGCCGGCTTCGTTCTGCTCTACACAGGTGAGTCCGGGCGGGGGCGGAGCCGGCTTCGTTCTGCTCTACACAGGTGAGTCCGGGCGGGGGCGGAGCCAGCTTCATCCTGCTCTACACAGGTGAGTCCGGGTGGGGGCGGAGCCAGCTTCGTTCTGCTCTACACAGGTGAGTCCGGGCGGGGGCGGAGCCGGCTTCGTTCTGCTCTACACAGGTGAGTCCTGGCGGGGGCGGAGCCGGCTTCGTTCTGCTCTACACAGGTGAGTCCTGGCGGGGGCGGAGCCAGCTTCGTTCTGCTCTACACAGGTGACTCCTGGCGGGGGCGGAGCCGGCTTCATCCTGCTCTACACAGGTGAGTCCGGGGGGGGGGGGGGGGCAGAGCCGGCTTCGTTCTGCTCTACACAGGTGAGTCCTGGCGGGGGCGGAGCCGGCTTCGTTCTGCTCTACACAGGTGAGTCCTGGCGGGGGCGGAGCCGGCTTCATCCTGCTCTGCACAGGTGAGTCCGGGCGGGGGCGGAGCCGGCTTCATCCTGCTCTACACAGGTGAGTCCGGGCGGGGGCGGAGCCGGCTTCATCCTGCTCTACACAGGTGAGTCCGGGTGAGGGCGGAGCGGGCTTCATCCTGCTCTACACAGGTGAGTCCGGGCGGGGGCGGAGCCGGCTTCATCCTGCTCTGCCCAGGTGAGTCCGGGCGGGGGCGGAGCCGGCTTCATCCTGCTCTACACAGGTGAGTCCTGGCGGCTCTACACAGGTGAGTCCGGGCGGGGGCGGAGCCGGCTTCATCCTGCTCTACACAGGTGAGTCCGGGGGGGGGCGGAGCCGGCTTCGTTCTGCTCTACACAGGTGAGTCCGGGCGGGGGTGGAGCCGGCTTCGTTCTGCTCTACACAGGTGAGTCCAGGCGGGGGCGGAGCTGGCTTCGTTCTGCTCTACACATGTGAGTCCTGGAGGGGGCGGAGCCGGCTTCGTTCTGCTCTACACAGGTGAGTCCGGGGGGGGCGGAGCCGGCTTCGTTCTGCTCTACACAGGTGAGTCCGGGCGGGGGTGGAGCCAGCTTCGTTCTGCTCTACACAGGTGAGTCCGGGCGGGGGCGGAGCCGGCTTCGTTCTGCTCTACACAGGTGAGTCCGGGGGGGGGCGGAGCCGGCTTCGTTCTGCTCTACACAGGTGAGTCCGGGCGGGGGTGGAGCCGGCTTCGTTCTGCTCTACACAGGTGAGTCCGGGCGGGGGCGGAGCTGGCTTCATCCTGCTCTACACAGGTGAGTCCGGGCGGGGGCGGAGCCAGCTTCGTTCTGCTCTACACAGGTGAGTCCGGGCGGGGGCGGAGCCGGCTTCGTTCTGCTCTACACAGGTGAGTCCTGGCGGGGGCGGAGCCGGCTTCGTTCTGCTCTACACAGGTGAGTCCGGGCGGGGGCGGAGCCGGCTTCGTTCTGCTCTACACAGGTGAGTCCGGGCGGGGGCGGAGCCAGCTTCATCCTGCTCTACACAGGTGAGTCCGGGAGGGGGCGGAGCCAGCTTCGTTCTGCTCTACACAGGTGAGTCCGGGCGGGGGCGGAGCCGGCTTCGTTCTGCTCTACACAGGTGAGTCCTGGCGGGGGCGGAGCCGGCTTCGTTCTGCTCTACACAGGTGAGTCCTGGCGGGGGCGGAGCCAGCTTCGTTCTGCTCTACACAGGTGAGTCCGGGGGGGGGGGCAGAGCCGGCTTCGTTCTGCTCTACACAGGTGAGTCCTGGCGGGGGCGGAGCCGGCTTCGTTCTGCTCTACACAGGTGAGTCCTGGCGGGGGCGGAGCCGGCTTCATCCTGCTCTGCACAGGTGAGTCCGGGCGGGGGCGGAGCCGGCTTCATCCTGCTCTACACAGGTGAGTCCGGGCGGGGGCGGAGCCGGCTTCATCCTGCTCTACACAGGTGAGTCCGGGTGAGGGCGGAGCGGGCTTCATCCTGCTCTGCCCAGGTGAGTCCGGGCGGGGGCGGAGCCGGCTTCATCCTGCTCTACACAGGTGAGTCCGGGCGAGGGCGGAGCCGGCTTCGTTCTGCTCTACACAGGTGAGTCCTGGCGGGGGCGGAGCCGGCTTCATCCTGCTCTACACAGGTGAGTCCGGGCGGGGGCGGAGCCGGCTTCATCCTGCTCTACACAGGTGAGTCCGGGCGGGGGCGGAGCCGGCTTCATCCTGCTCTACACAGGTGAGTCCGGGCGGGGGCGGAGCCGGCTTCATCCTGCTCTGCACAGGTGAGTCCGGGCGGGGGCGGAGCCGGCTTCATTCTGCTTTACACAGGTGAGTCCGGGCGGAGCCGGCTTCGTTCTGCTCTACACAGGTGAGTCCTGGCGGGGGCGGAGCCGGCTTCGTTCTGCTCTACACAGGTGAGTCCGGGCGGGGGCGGAGCCGGCTTCGTTCTGCTCTACACAGGTGAGTCCTGGCGGGGGCGGAGCCGGCTTCGTTCTGCTCTACACAGGTGAGTCCTGGCGGGGGCGGAGCCGGCTTCATCCTGCTCTGCACAGGTGAGTCCGGGCGGGGGCGGAGCCGGCTTCATCCTGCTCTACACAGGTGAGTCCGGGCGGGGGCGGAGCCGGCTTCATCCTGCTCTACACAGGTGAGTCCGGGTGAGGGCGGAGCGGGCTTCATCCTGCTCTACACAGGTGAGTCCGGGCGGGGGCGGAGCCGGCTTCATCCTGCTCTACACAGGTGAGTCCGGGTGAGGGCGGAGCGGGCTTCATCCTGCTCTGCCCAGGTGAGTCCGGGCGGGGGCGGAGCCGGCTTCATCCTGCTCTGCCCAGGTGAGTCCGGGCGGGGGCGGAGCCGGCTTCATCCTGCTCTACACAGGTGAGTCCGGGCGAGGGCGGAGCCGGCTTCGTTCTGCTCTACACAGGTGAGTCCTGGCGGGGGCGGAGCCGGCTTCATCCTGCTCTACACAGGTGAGTCCGGGCGGGGGCGGAGCCGGCTTCATCCTGCTCTACACAGGTGAGTCCGGGCGGGGGCGGAGCCGGCTTCATCCTGCTCTACACAGGTGAGTCCGGGCGGGGGCGGAGCCGGCTTCATCCTGCTCTACACAGGTGAGTCCGGGCGGGGGCGGAGCCGGCTTCATTCTGCTTTACACAGGTGAGTCCGGGCGGAGCCGGCTTCGTTCTGCTCTACACAGGTGAGTCCAGGCGGGGGCGGAGCCAGCTTCATTCTGCTTTACACAGGTGAGTCCGGGCGGAGCCGGCTTCGTTCTGCTCTACACAGGTGAGTCCGGGCGGGGGTGGAGCCGGCTTCGTTCTGCTCTACACAGGTGAGTCCGGGCGGGGGCGGAGCCGGCTTCGTTCTGCTCTACACATGTGAGTCCTGGCGGGGGCGGAGCCGGCTTCGTTCTGCTCTACACAGGTGAGTCCGGGCGGGGGCGGAGCTGGCTTCATCCTGCTCTACACAGGTGAGTCCGGGCGGGGGCGGAGCCAGCTTCGTTCTGCTCTACACAGGTGAGTCCGGGCGGGGGCGGAGCCGGCTTCGTTCTGCTCTACACAGGTGAGTCCTGGCGGGGGCGGAGCCGGCTTCGTTCTGCTCTACACAGGTGAGTCCGGGCGGGGGCGGAGCCGGCTTCGTTCTGCTCTACACAGGTGAGTCCGGGCGGGGGCGGAGCCAGCTTCATCCTGCTCTACACAGGTGAGTCCGGGTGGGGGCGGAGCCAGCTTCGTTCTGCTCTACACAGGTGAGTCCGGGCGGGGGCGGAGCCGGCTTCGTTCTGCTCTACACAGGTGAGTCCTGGCGGGGGCGGAGCCGGCTTCGTTCTGCTCTACACAGGTGAGTCCTGGCGGGGGCGGAGCCAGCTTCGTTCTGCTCTACACAGGTGAGTCCGGGGGGGGGGGGGCAGAGCCGGCTTCGTTCTGCTCTACACAGGTGAGTCCTGGCGGGGGCGGAGCCGGCTTCGTTCTGCTCTACACAGGTGAGTCCTGGCGGGGGCGGAGCCGGCTTCATCCTGCTCTGCACAGGTGAGTCCGGGCGGGGGCGGAGCCGGCTTCATCCTGCTCTACACAGGTGAGTCCGGGCGGGGGCGGAGCCGGCTTCATCCTGCTCTACACAGGTGAGTCCGGGTGAGGGCGGAGCGGGCTTCATCCTGCTCTACACAGGTGAGTCCGGGCGGGGGCGGAGCCGGCTTCATCCTGCTCTACACAGGTGAGTCCGGGCGGGGGCGGAGCGGGCTTCATCCTGCTCTGCCCAGGTGAGTCCGGGCGGGGGCGGAGCCGGCTTCATCCTGCTCTACACAGGTGAGTCCGGGCGAGGGCGGAGCCGGCTTCGTTCTGCTCTACACAGGTGAGTCCTGGCGGGGGCGGAGCCGGCTTCATCCTGCTCTACACAGGTGAGTCCGGGCGGGGGCGGAGCCGGCTTCATCCTGCTCTACACAGGTGAGTCCGGGCGGGGGCGGAGCCGGCTTCATCCTGCTCTGCACAGGTGAGTCCGGGTGGGGGCGGAGCCAGCTTCATTCTGCTTTACACAGGTGAGTCCGGGCGGAGCCGGCTTCGTTCTTCTCTACACAGGTGAGTCCGGGCGGGACCTGTTGTCAGTTAGCAGTTGGTTGTGACGCTCCGTTTTTTTTCAGGTCTGGGAAAGGAGCCGCCGCATGATAACGTCACTGAGCTGGATTTAGGGGGCGGAGTCACCACAGCCCATCCCACCAATCCGCACACAGAGCGCAGCAGCATCCCCCCCCTGTACTGCCAGACCGGTGAGTAATATCACCCTCAGGAAGGGGGGTATCCCAAGCTCGGTGTGTGTGAGGCCTGCTCATGTCCGTCAGGGGCAATAGGCCCAGCTCAGCCTCAGAGACCCCACACTGATGGCATTCGCACCTCATGGACTCGTAGGGCAGGAACAACCCCCTGCAGGTGCTTCAAAGCCCTTGTGCAGACACGGCGGTGCCCTCATGTCATTAGGGATTATGGCATCGCTCTGCATCCCAGACAGTTACCAATTACATTTAGCCCATTGGCTCAGTGGGTCTCTCTCCGTCCTGTGACCCCTGCCCCGTGTGGGGGGTCCTAGGCCGTGACCGGGACCCAGCCAGACCTAATGACACCAGAACCGAATCTCCATCACCAGTGGCGGACAGGGGCCAAAAACCAGCCCTGGATTTTACCAGCCCCTGGTTGGCTTGAGACATCCCTGCTGAAGCTCCTCCAAACCTATAACATTGGGGGATGGGTTCCTTGGCTTGTGGGTACAGTGGGGCTGAGGCTCCTCCATCCTATTACATTGGGGGATGGGTTCCTTGGCTTGTGGGTACAGTGGGGCTGAGGCTGCTCCACCCTATAACATTGGGGGATGGGTTCCCTGGCTTGTGGGTACAGTGGGGCTGAGGCTCCTCCACCCTATAGCATTGGGGGATGGGTTCCTTGGCTTGTGGGTACAGTGGGGCTGAGGCTCCTCCAACCTATAACATTGGGGGATGGGTTCCTTGGCTTGTGGGTACAGTGGGACTGAGGCTCCTCCACCCAATAACATTGGGGGATGGGTTCCCTGGCTTGTGGGTACAGTGGGGCTGAGGCTCCTCCACCCTATAGCATTGGGGGATGGGTTCCTTGGCTTGTGGGTACAGTGGGGCTGAGGCTCCTCCAACCTATAACATTGGGGGATGGGTTCCTTGGCTTGTGGGTACAGTGGGGCTGCTCCAACCTATAACATTGGGGGATGGGTTCCTTGTCTTGTGGGTACAGTGGGGCTGAGGCTCCTCCAACCTATAACATTGGGGGATGGGTTCCTTGGCTTGTGGGTACAGTGGGGCTGCTCCAACCTATAACATTGGGGGATTGGTTCCTTGGCTTGTGGGTACAGTGGGGCTGAGGCTCCTCCAACCTATAACATTGGGGGATGGGTTCCTTGGCTTGTGGGTACAGTGGGGCTGAGGCTCCTCCATCCTATTACATTGGGGGATGGGTTCCTTGGCTTGTGGGTACAGTGGGGCTGAGGCCCCTCCATCCTATAACATTGGGGGATGGGTTCCTTGGCTTGTGGGTACAGTGGGGCTGGGGCTGCTCCAACCTATAACATTGGGGGATGGGTTCCTTGGCTTGTGGGTACAGTGGGGCTGCTCCAACCTATAACATTGGGGGATGGGTTCCTTGTCTTGTGGGTACAGTGGGGCTGAGGCTCCTCCATCCTATAACATTGGGGGATGGGTTCCTTGGCTTGTGGGTACAGTGGGGCTGAGGCTCCTCCAACCTATAACATTGGGGGATGGGTTCCTTGGCTTGTGGGTACAGTGGGGCTGAGGCTCCTCCACCCTATAACATTGGGGGATGGGTTCCTTGGCTTGTGGGTACAGTGGGGCTGAGGCTCCTCCACCCTATAACATTGGGTGATGGGTTCCTTGGCTTGTGGGTACAGTGGGGATGAGGCTCCTCCATCCTATAACATTGGGGGATGGGGTCCTTGTCTTGTGGGTAAATTGGGGCTGAGGCTCCTCCACCCTATAACATTGGGGGATGGGTTCCTTGGCTTGTGGGTACAGTGGGGCTGAGGCTCCTCCATCCTATAACATTGGGGGATGGGTTCCTTGGCTTGTGGGTACAGTGGGGCTGAGGCTGCTCCACCCTATAACATTGGGGGATGGGGTCCTTGGCTTGTGGGTACAGTGGGGCTGAGGCTCCTCCACCCTATAACATTGGGGGATGGGTTCCTTGGCTTGTGGGTACAGTGGGGCTGCTCCAACCTATAACATTGGGGGATGGGTTCCCTGGCTTGTGGATACAGTGGGGCTGAGGCTCCTCCATCCTATAACATTGGGGGATGGGTTCCTTGTCTTGTGGGTACAGTGGGGCTGAGGCTCCTCCACCCTATAACATTGGGGGATGGGTTCCTTGGCTTGTGGGTACAGTGGGGCTGAGGCTCCTCCATCCTATAACATTGGGGGATGGGTTCCTTGTCTTGTGGGTACAGTGGGGCTGAGGCTCCTCCAACCTATAACATTGGGGGATGGGTTCCTTGGCTTGTGGGTACAGTGGGGCTGAGGCTCCTCCACCCTATAACATTGGGGGATGGGTTCCTTGGCTTGTGGGTACAGTTGGGCTGAGGCTCCTCCATCCTATAACATTGGGGGATGGGTTCCTTGGCTTGTGGGTACAGTGGGGCTGAGGCTCCTCCATCCTATAACATTGGGGGATGGGTTCCTTGGCTTGTGGGTACAGTGGGGCTGCTCCAACCTATAACATTGGGGGATGGGTTCCCTGGCTTGTGGATACAGTGGGGCTGAGGCTCCTCCATCCTATAACATTGGGGGATGGGGTCCTTGTCTTGTGGGTACAGTGGGGCTGAGGCTCCTCCAACCTATAACATTGGGGGATGGGTTCCCTGGCTTGTGGGTACAGTGGGGCTGAGGCTCCTCCATCCTATAACATTGGGGGAGGGGTTCCTTGGCTTGTGGGTACAGTGGGGCTGAGGCTCCTCCAACCTATAACATTGGGGGATGGGTTCCTTGGCTTGTGGGTACAGTGGGGCTGAGGCTCCTCCACCCTATAACATTGGGGGATGGGTTCCTTGGCTTGTGGGTACAGTGGGGCTGAGGCTCCTCCACCCTATAACATTGGGGGAGGGGTTCCTTGGCTTGTGGGTACAGGGGGCTGAGAGGGAGAGTAAGGGGGCAGGGATTGAATGTGGGGGCTAGCAGCAGCAGCAGCCCAACTGGCCCCAAAGTAATGCAGCTCACAGGGCATTGTCCCAGGTCTCCTTATGGCCAGTCCGCCCCTGTCCATGATGACCCGTATTAGGTTTGAAGGATCAGCACCCCCCTGTGGTCGTTCTGCATCACTGCTCTCAATAATCTGCTAATTGCCATTGTACCTACCCTTGTACTTACCTATCGGACCTGTGTGCCTATCTATGTATGGGATTTGTCTAGTGGGCTCTTATGGCAATCCAATATACAACGTAATCTCAAGCTGCTCTTTTAGAGGTTCGCTCGGGTCTGTCAGGGTGGCAAGAGAGCACGGGATGCCCCGCCAGCATCCGCTCTAATCCCTGTGGCCCCGGGGGATGTACCCTCCAGGGGGTGCAGAATGTCCCGTGTGATCCCGGACGAGCCCCCGAGGTCTGATGGTGTTCTCTCTCGTTCCAGCCTGGATCCTGCTGCTGGCGGCCCTGGCGCTCCTCGCAATCACCGCACTCATCTTCCTCTGCAGGTAAGCCGGCTCCTTGCCTACCCCAATAGGTCTGCAGGGCCCCTGGGAAGGGGGTAAATGTTCATGGGGGGCTTATTGTACATGGGGAGGGGGGCTATTGTACATGGGGAGGGGCTTATTGTACATGGGGAGGGGGGCTATTGTACATGGGGAGGGGGGCTATTGTACATGGGGAAGGGCTTATTGTACATGGGGAGGGGCTTATTGGACATGGGGAGGGGCTTATTGGACATGGGGAGGGGCTTATTGGACATGGGGAGGGGCTTATTGGACATGGGGAGGCCATGCTATATGTAATGGTCACTGTCTTCTCTCTTCCTGCAGGCGGGCCCTGGTGCAGGGATTGGAGGCGGAGCCTTCGTACTTCCTGCCTCTCTATCGCCGCCTCAGAGGCCGAGGCCGGGATCTCGCCGGCGTCACACCGTCCTCCATGAAATCTCTCCTGTGACGTGGAAGATATCGGGGCCCAATAACCAGAGCGGGGCCCAATGCTCACCTGATCCCTCCCACTCCCCCGCAAAGGCTCCGCCCACAGAGCTTACCCTCACCTCGGGGTCAGCGGTGCTGCCCTGTGTGACTGTACAGCGGGCTGTATAAAGGAATTATGGGTAATCTGTTTCACGTGCCTCCTGTTATTTCGCTGCACCATGGAAGTGAATGTGATACAACGCCACGGACGTGGATGGCGCTATAGCCATTATTATCCACATAGGAAGGATAGACATGGGCTTATTCCAGCATGGGGGACATAAGGGAGGGGGAGGGAGTATGACACAGGGAATGAGGCAGGAAAGGGATCAGGATGTGGGCGGGGCAAGGATCAGGATGCGGGCGGGGCAAGGATCAGGATGCGGGCGGGGCAAGGATCAGGATGCGGGCGGGGCAAGGATCAGGATGTGGGCGGGGCAGAGGGTATGAGGCGGGGCAAGGATCAGGATGTGGGCGGGGCAGAGGGTATGAGGCGGGGCAGGGATCAGGATGCGGGCAGGGATCAGGATGCGGGCGGGGCAAGGATCAGGATGCGGGCGGGGCAAGGATCAGGATGCGGGCGGGGCAGGGATCAGGATGCGGGCGGGGCAAGGATCAGGATGCGGGCGGGGCAAGGATCAGGATGCGGGCGGGGCAAGGATCAGGATGCGGGCGGGGCAGGGATCAGGATGCGGGCGGGGCAGGGATCAGGATGTGGGCGGGGCAAGGATCAGGATGCGGGCGGGGCAAGGATCAGGATGCGGGCGGGGCAAGGATCCAGATGTGGGCGGGGCAAGGATCCGGATGTGGGCGGGGCAAGGATCAGGCTGTGGGCGGGGCAAGGATCAGGATGTGGGCGGGGCAAGGATCAGGATGTAGGCGGGGCAGGGATCAGGATGTGGCGGGGCAAGGATCAGGATGTGGGCGTGGCAGGGATCAGGATGTGGGCGGGGAAAGGATCAGGATGTGGGTGGGGAAAGGATCAGGATGTGGGTGGGGAAAGGATCAGGATGTGGGCGGGGAAAGGATCAGGATGTGGGCGGGGAAAGGATCAGGATGTGGGCGGGGCAGAGGGTATGAGGCGGGGAAAGGATCAGGATGTGGGCGGGGCAGAGGGTATGAGGCGGGGAAAGGATCAGGATGTGGGCGGGGCAGAGGGTATGAGGCGGGGCAGGGATCAGGATGTGGGCGGGGCAAGGATCAGGATGTGGGCGGGGCATGGATCAGGATGTGGGCGGGGCAAGGATCAGGATGTGGGCGGGCAGAGGGTATGAAGCGGGCAGGGATCAGGATGTGGGCGGGGCAAGGATCAGGATGTGGGCGGGGCAAGGATCAGGATGTGGGCGGGGCAAGGATCAGGATGTGGGCGGGGAAAGGATCAGGATGTGGGCGGGGCAGAGGGTATGAGGTGGGGCAAGGATCAGGATGTGGGCAGGGCAGAGGGTATGAGGCGGGGCAAGGATCAGGATGTGGGCGGGGCAGAGGGTATGAGGCGGGGCAGGGATCAGGATGTGGGTGGGGCAAGGATCAGGATGTGGGAGGGGCAGAGGGTATGAGGCGGGGCAAGGATCAGGATGTGGGCGGGGCAGAGGGTATGAGGCGGGCAAGGATCAGGATGTGGGTGGGGCAAGGATCAGGATGTGGGAGGGGCAGAGGGTATGAGGCGGGGCAGGGATCAGGATGTGGGCGGGGCAAGGATCAGGATGTGGGCGGGGCAAGGATCAGGATGTGGGTGGGGCAAGGATCAGGATGTGGGCGTGGCAAGGATCAGGATGTGGGCGTGGCAAGGATCAGGATGTGGGCGGGGAAAGGATCAGGATGTGGGCGGGGCAGAGGGTATGAGGCAGGGCAAGGATCAGGATGTGGGCGGGCAGAGGGTATGAGGCGGGGCAGGGATCAGGATGTGGGCGGGGCAAGGATCAGGATGTGGGCAGGGCAGAGGGTATGAGGCGGGGCAGGGATCAGGATGTGGGCGGGGCAAGGATCAGGATGTGGGCAGGGCAGAGGGTATGAGGCGGGGCAAGGATCAGGATGTGGGCGAGGCAGAGGGTATGAGGCGGGGCAGGGATCAGGATGTGGGACAGGAAACTACTGCACCTCACACCATCAGTGACCCTGCATTAGAGATATACTCACCTTTTCCTAGCAGAGCTCCATCTGATGGGGGACAGGAAACTACTGCACCTCACACCATCAGTGACCCTGCATTAGAGAGAGACACACCTTTTCCTAGCAGAGCTCCATCTGATGGGGGACAGGAAACTACTGCACCCCCCTCTCACACCATCAGTGACCCTGCATTAGAGAGATACTCACCTTTTCCTAGCAGAGCTCCATCTGATGGGGGACAGGAAACTACTGCACCTCCCCCCTCACACCATCAGTGACCCTGCATTAGAGAGATACTCACCTTTTCCTAGCAGAGCTCCATCTGATGGGGGACAGGAAACTACTGCACCTCACACCATCAGTGACCCTGCATTAGAGAGATACTCACCTTTTCCTAGCAGAGCTCCATCTGATGGGGGACAGGAAACTACTGCACCTCACACCATCAGTGACCCTGCATTAGAGAGATACTCACCTTTTCCTAGCAGAGCTCCATCTGATAGGGTACACGAGGTGGGTGTGGCCCAGGAGCAGTGGGCGTGGTCAGCAATGCCGGCAGCGGCCTCCTCACACACCACGGCTGGTTGCTAGGAGACCGCCTCCCGCACTGGGCGGGAAATACTGAGGTGGGTGTGGCCCGGGAGCAGTGGGCGGGGCCAGCAATGCCGGCAGCGGTCTCCTCACACACGGCTGGTTGCTAGGAGACCGCCTCCCGCTTTGGGCGGGAAATACTGAGGTGGGTGTGGCCCGGGAGCAGTGGGCGGGGCCAGCAATGCCGGCAGCGGCCTCCTCACACACGGCTGGTTGCTAGGAGACCGCCTCCCGCAGTGGGCGGGAAATACTGAGGTGGGCGTGGCCGGAGACGTCCGCAAGCTGCCGCTGAAGAGACCCCCGAGAAAAGACAGTCACAGGCCCCGCCCTCAGGAAGAGACCGCCCCTCCCTCCCTCCCTCATGAAGAGACCCCCGGGCCTGAGAGACCCCTCACCCACCTCTCTGTCTGCATTGGAATCCTGGCCTCACACCCTCCATTAGATAGACCTTCCCTGAGGGGGAGAGACGGCAGCGTGTGAGACATCCCCCCACAAGAGACACACCATGAGATTCCATGTCATGTGACCGGGGGGAAGAGACCACCGCCGCCATCACCGAGAGATCGCTGTCATCAAAGAGACGGCTCGAGATCCCACACATCCAGATATGGAGACGGTCATACAGCGAGACATCCCTAAAAACTGGCTTCCTGTGAGAGACATCCCCTGCAGATAGAGGCACAGCTATGAGAGACCTCTCCTCCTCTTGTGGTGAGACATCCCTCCCTGAAGAGACCACCACCGAGATCATCAAAGAGACGGCTCGAGACCCCCCACATCCAGATATAGAGACTGTCATACAACGAGACATCCCTAAAAACTGGCTTCCTGTGAGAAACGTCTTTCTTTCTGAGAGACCTCCTCGGCTCCAAGAGACAGACCTGTGGCGAGACATCTCTTTTATGCTTGTCCTGTGGCGAGACATCCTCTCATACACCCAGAGAGACATCTTCTCTGAGACTGCCATGCGGTGAGACATCCCCTCCAGATAGAGGCACAGCTATGAGAGACCTCTCCTCCCTTCAGAGACTGCTGTGTGGTGAGACATCCCTCAATGGCTACATACGGGAGACCTCTCCTCCTCCTGTGGTGAGACTTCCCCCCAGAAAAACTGGCTTCCTATGAGAGACCGCTCCTCTAAGAGACTGCCGTGTGGTGAGACATCTCTTCCAGATAAAGACACCCCTGCTTGGCTTCCTATGAGAGACATCTCCTCCTGTGATGAGACATCCTCCCAGACCTACACTCAGACCTGGCTTCCTATAAGAGACATCCTCCATACACCTGGAGACTGCTCCTCTAAGAGACTGCCGTGTGGTGAGACATCTTGCCCAGCATTTGGATCTGAGAGATCCCCGGCCTCCGATGTCACTCGTGAGACAGCCGGACGTCCCGCAGAGACTGCTGCTGATGAACCTGGCATTGGGCGAGAGACAGGCGCGGTGATGTGACAGAGCACCCCTGTGTGGCGAGACAGCCCCGGTATTGGTGGTGTGACAGAGCGCGCCCCTGTGTGGCGAGACATCCCTGGTATTGGTGGTGTGACAGAGCGCCCCCTGTGTGGCGAGACAGCCCCAGTATTGGTGGTGTGACAGAGCGCGCCCCTGTGTGGCGAGACAGCCCCGGTATTGGTGGTGACAGAGCGCCCCCTGTGTGGCGAGACATCCCCGGTATTGGTGGTGTGACAGAGCGCCCCCTGTGTGGCGAGACATCCCTGGTATTGGTGTGACAGAGCGCCCCCTGTGTGGCGAGACAGCCCCGGTATTGGTGGTGTGACAGAGCGCGCCCCTGTGTGGCGAGACATCCCTGGTATTGGTGGTGACAGAGCGCCCCCTGTGTGGCGAGACAGCCCCGGTATTGGTACTGACAGAGCGCCCCCTGTGTGGCGAGACATCCCTGGTATTGGTGTGACAGAGCGCCCCCTGTGTGGCGAGACAGCCCCAGTATTGGTGTAACAGAGGGCGCCCGTGTGGCGAGACATCCCCAATATTGTTGGTGTGACAAAGCGCCCCTGCGTGGCGAGACATCCCCGGTATTGGTGGTGTGACAGAGCGCGCCCTGTGTGGCGAGACATCCCTGGTATTGGTGTGACAGAGCGCGCCCTGTGTGGTGAGACATCCCCAGTAATGGTGGTGTGACAGAGCTCCCCGTGTGGCGAGACATCCCCGGTATTGGTGGTGTGACAGAGCGCCCCCTGTGTGGCGAGACAGCCCCGGTATTGGTACTGACAGAGCGCCCCCTGTGTGGCGAGACAGCCCCAGTATTGGTGTAACAGAGGGCGCCCGTGTGGCGAGACATCCCCAATATTGTTGGTGTGACAAAGCGCCCCTGCGTGGCGAGACATCCCCGGTATTGGTGGTGTGACAGAGCGCGCCCTGTGTGGCGAGACATCCCTGGTATTGGTGTGACAGAGCGCCCCCTGTGTGGTGAGACATCCCCAGTATTGGCGGTGACAGAGCGCGCCCTGTGTGGCGAGACATCCCCGGTATTGGTGGTGTGACAGAGCGCCCCCTGTGTGGTGAGACATCCCCAGTATTGGCGGTGACAGAGCGCGCCCTGTGTGGCGAGACATCCCCGGTATTGGTGGTGTGACAGAGCGCCCCCTGTGTGGCGAGACAGCCCCGGTATTGGTACTGACAGAGCGCCCCCTGTGTGGCGAGACATCCCTGGTATTGGTGTGACAGAGCGCCCCCTGTGTGGTGAGACATCCCCAGTATTGGCGGTGACAGAGCGCGCCCTGTGTGGTGAGACATCCCCAGTAATGGTGGTGTGACAGAGCTCCCCGTGTGGCGAGACATCCCCGGTATTGGTGGTGTGACAGAGCGCCCCCTGTGTGGCGAGACAGCCCCGGTATTGGTACTGACAGAGCGCCCCCTGTGTGGCGAGACAGCCCCGGTATTGGTACTGACAGAGCGCCCCCTGTGTGGCGAGACAGCCCCGGTATTGGTACTGACAGAGCGCCCCCTGTGTGGCGAGACAGCCCCAGTATTGGTGTAACAGAGGGCGCCCGTGTGGCGAGACATCCCCAATATTGTTGGTGTGACAAAGCGCCCCTGCGTGGCGAGACATCCCCGGTATTGGTGGTGTGACAGAGCGCGCCCTGTGTGGCGAGACATCCCTGGTATTGGTGTGACAGAGCGCGCCCTGTGTGGTGAGACATCCCCAGTAATGGTGGTGTGACAGAGCTCCCCGTGTGGCGAGACATCCCCGGTATTGGTGGTGTGACAGAGCGCCCCCTGTGTGGCGAGACAGCCCCGGTATTGGTACTGACAGAGCGCCCCCTGTGTGGCGAGACAGCCCCGGTATTGGTACTGACAGAGCGCCCCCTGTGTGGCGAGACAGCCCCGGTATTGGTACTGACAGAGCGCCCCCTGTGTGGCGAGACAGCCCCAGTATTGGTGTAACAGAGGGCGCCCGTGTGGCGAGACATCCCCAATATTGTTGGTGTGACAAAGCGCCCCTGCGTGGCGAGACATCCCCGGTATTGGTGGTGTGACAGAGCGCGCCCTGTGTGGCGAGACATCCCCGGTATTGGTGGTGTGACAGAGCGCGCCCTGTGTGGCGAGACATCCCTGGTATTGGTGTGACAGAGCGCGCCCCTGTGTGGTGAGACATCCCCAGTATTGGCGGTGACAGAGCGCGCCCTGTGTGGCGAGACATCCCCGGTATTGGTGGTGTGACAGAGCGCCCCCTGTGTGGCGAGACAGCCCCGGTATTGGTACTGACAGAGCGCCCCCTGTGTGGCGAGACATCCCTGGTATTGGTGTGACAGAGCGCCCCCTGTGTGGTGAGACATCCCCAGTATTGGCGGTGACAGAGCGCCCCCTGTGTGGCGAGACATCCCTGGTATTGGTGTGACAGAGCGCCCCCTGTGTGGCGAGACAGCCCCGGTATTGGTGGTGTGACAGAGCGCCCCCTGTGTGGTGAGACATCCCCAGTATTGGCGGTGACAGAGCGCGCCCTGTGTGGTGAGACATCCCCAGTAATGGTGGTGTGACAGAGCGCCCCCTGTGTGGCGAGACAGCCCCGGTATTGGTACTGACAGAGCGCCCCCTGTGTGGCGAGACAGCCCCAGTATTGGTGTAACAGAGGGCGCCCGTGTGGCGAGACATCCCCAATATTGTTGGTGTGACAAAGCGCCCCTGCGTGGCGAGACATCCCCGGTATTGGTGGTGTGACAGAGCGCGCCCTGTGTGGCGAGACATCCCCGGTATTGGTGGCGAGACATCCCCGGTATTGGTGGCGAGACATCCCCGGTATTGGTGGCGAGACATCCCCGGTATTGGTCGTGTGACAGAGCGCACCCCTGCGTGGCGGCAGAGATTCCCCATCATCCCGGCCGTCTCCTGATTGGCTGTCCCGGGAGGAGAAGTGGCGGCCGGTCCTGATTGGCCGGCGAGTGTCCGGGGGGTGACGCAGCGGCAGCATCGGTGGGAGCGTGGCCAATGTCCTGTGATGATGGGGCCCCGGAGCCGGCATGAGACAGACGTGTTGGGGCCCCGGGAGGAGGAGGAAGGCGCTAATCCGGCAGATTAGAGGGGTGAGGTGAAGCCGTGTGACCTCACACACACAGACACTATGGCCTTGCTCAGTGGCCCCCGGCTCCTGGACTGGGCCCGCGCGCCCCCGCACCTGCAGTTCAATAAGTTTGTGCTGACGGGATATCGGCCGGTGGCCACCGGAGCCGAGTGTCTCAGGAGCCTCTTCTACCTGCACAACGAGCTGGGCAACATCTACAGCCACGGTGAGTAATTGCCCCCCGCGTACCCCTACATACCCCCGCCAACACTGTGTGTGTCCTGCTGCAATCTGATTGCACCGTTCCCTGTGTGTGTGTCCTGCTGCAATCTGATTGCACCGTTCCGTGTGTGTGTCCTGCAGCAATCTGATTGGACTGTTCCCTGTGTGTGTCCTGCTGCAATCTGATTGGACTGTTCCCTGTGTGTGTGTCCTGCTGCAATCTGATTGGACCGTTCCCTGTGTGTGTGTCCTGCTGCAATCTGATTGCACCGTTCCCTGTGTGTCCTGCTGCAATCTGATTGGACTGTTCCCTGTGTGTGTGTCCTGCTGCAATCTGATTGCACCGTTCCCTCTGTGTGTGTCCTGCTGCAATCTGATTGGACCGTTCCCTGTGTGTGTCCTGCTGCAATCTGATTGGACCGTTCCCTGTGTGTGTCCTGCTGCAATCTGATTGCACCGTTCCCTCTGTGTGTGTCCTGCTGCAATCTGATTGGACCGTTCCCTGTGTGTGTCCTGCTGCAATCTGATTGGACCGTTCCCTGTGTGTGTCCTGCTGCAATCTGATTGCACCGTTCCCTCTGTGTGTGTCCTGCTGCAATCTGATTGCACCGTTCCCTCTGTGTGTGTCCTGCTGCAATCTGATTGGACCGTTCCCTGTGTGTGTGTCCTGCTGCAATCTGATTGGACCGTTCCCTGTGTGTGTGTCCTGCTGCAATCTGATTGCACCGTTCCCTGTGTGTCCTGCTGCAATCTGATTGCACCGTTCCCTGTGTGTCCTGCTGCAATCTGATTGGACTGTTCCCTGTGTGTGTGTCCTGCTGCAATCTGATTGGACTGTTCCCTGTGTGTGTGTCCTGCTGCAATCTGATTGGACCGTTCCCTGTGTGTGTGTCCTGCTGCAATCTGATTGGACCGTTCCCTGTGTGTGTGTCCTGCTGCAATCTGATTGCACCGTTCCCTGTGTGTCCTGCTGCAATCTGATTGGACTGTTCCCTGTGTGTGTGTCCTGCTGCAATCTGATTGCACCGTTCCGTGTGTGTGTCCTGCTGCAATCTGATTGGACCGTTCCCTCTGTGTGTGTCCTGCTGCAATCTGATTGCACCGTTCCGTGTGTGTGTCCTGCTGCAATCTGATTGGACCGTTCCGTGTGTGTGTCCTGCTGCAATCTGATTGCACCGTTCCCTGTGTGTCCTGCTGCAATCTGATTGCACCGTTCCCTGTGTGTCCTGCTGCAATCTGATTGGACTGTTCCCTGTGTGTGTGTCCTGCTGCAATCTGATTGGACTGTTCCCTGTGTGTGTGTCCTGCTGCAATCTGATTGGACCGTTCCCTGTGTGTGTGTCCTGCTGCAATCTGATTGGACCGTTCCCTGTGTGTGTGTCCTGCTGCAATCTGATTGCACCGTTCCCTGTGTGTCCTGCTGCAATCTGATTGGACTGTTCCCTGTGTGTGTGTCCTGCTGCAATCTGATTGCACCGTTCCCTGTGTGTGTGTCCTGCTGCAATCTGATTGGACTGTTCCCTGTGTGTGTGTCCTGCTGCAATCTGATTGCACCGTTCCGTGTGTGTGTCCTGCTGCAATCTGATTGGACTGTTCCCTGTGTGTGTGTCCTGCTGCAATCTGATTGCACCGTTCCGTGTGTGTGTCCTGCTGCAATCTGATTGGACCGTTCCGTGTGTGTGTCCTGCTGCAATCTGATTGCACCGTTCCGTGTGTGTGTGTCCTGCTGCAATCTGATTGTTACATTCTGTGTGTGTCCTGCTGCAATCTGATTGTTACATTCTGTGTGTGTCCTGCTGCAATCTGATTGCACCGTTCCGTGTGTGTGTCCTGCTGCAATCTGATTGGACCGTTCCGTGTGTGTGTGTCCTGCTGCAATCTGATTGGACCGTTCCGTGTGTGTGTGTCCTGCTGCAATCTGATTGGACCGTTCCGTGTGTGTGTCCTGCTGCAATCTGATTGCACCGTTCCCTGTGTGTGTGTCCTGCTGCAATCTGATTGGACCGTTCCGTGTGTGTGTGTCCTGCTGCAATCTGATTGGACCGTTCCGTGTGTGTGTGTCCTGCTGCAATCTGATTGGACCGTTCCGTGTGTGTGTCCTGCTGCAATCTGATTGGACCGTTCCCTGTGTGTGTGTCCTGCTGCAATCTGATTGGACCGTTCCGTGTGTGTGTGTCCTGCTGCAATCTGATTGGACCGTTCCGTGTGTGTGTCCTGCTGCAATCTGATTGCACCGTTCCCTGTGTGTGTGTCCTGCTGCAATCTGATTGCACCGTTCCCTGTGTGTGTCCTGCTGCAATCTGATTGCACCGTTCCCTGTGTGTGTGTCCTGCTGCAATCTGATTGCACCGTTCCCTGTGTGTGTGTCCTGCTGCAATCTGATTGCACCGTTCCCTGTGTGTGTCCTGCTGCAATCTGATTGGACTGTTCCCTGTGTGTGTGTCCTGCTGCAATCTGATTGGACTGTTCCCTGTGTGTGTGTGTCCTGCTGCAATCTGATTGGACTGTTCCCTGTGTGTGTGTCCTGCTGCAATCTGATTGGACTGTTCCCTGTGTGTGTGTCCTGCTGCAATCTGATTGCACCGTTCCCTGTGTGTGTCCTGCTGCAATCTGATTGCACCGTTCCCTGTGTGTGTGTCCTGCTGCAATCTGATTGCACCGTTCCCTGTGTGTGTGTCCTGCTGCAATCTGATTGCACCGTTCCCTGTGTGTGTCCTGCTGCAATCTGATTGGACTGTTCCCTGTGTGTGTGTCCTGCTGCAATCTGATTGGACTGTTCCCTGTGTGTGTGTGTCCTGCTGCAATCTGATTGGACTGTTCCCTGTGTGTGTGTCCTGCTGCAATCTGATTGGACTGTTCCCTGTGTGTGTGTCCTGCTGCAATCTGATTGGACCATTCCATGTGTGTGTGTCCTGCTGCAATCTGATTGGACTGTTCCCTGTGTGTGTCCTGCTGCAATCTGATTGGACCGTTCTGTGTGTGTGTGTCCTACTGCAATCTGATTGGACCGTTCCATGTGTGTGTGTCCTGCTGCAATCTGATTGGACCGTTCCCTGTGTGTGTCCTGCTGCAATCTGATTGGACCGTTCCCTGTGTGTGTCCTGCTGCAATCTGATTGCACCGTTCCCTGTGTGTGTCCTGCTGCAATCTGATTGGACTGTTCCCTGTGTGTGTGTCCTGCTGCAATCTGATTGGACTGTTCCCTGTGTGTGTCCTGCTGCAATCTGATTGGACCGTTCCCTGTGTGTGTCCTGCTGCAATCTGATTGGACTGTTCCATGTGTGTGTCCTGCTGCAATCTGATTGGACTGTTCCCTGTGTGTGTGTGTGTCCTGCTGCAATCTGATTGGACCGTTCCCTGTGTGTGTCCTGCTGCAATCTGATTGGACTGTTCTCTGTGTGTGTCCTGCTGCAATCTGATTGGACTGTTCCCTGTGTGTGTCCTGCAGCAATCTGATTGGACTGTTCCCTGTGTGTGTCCTGCTGCAATCTGATTGGACCGTTCCCTGTGTGTGTCCTGCTGCAATCTGATTGGACTGTTCCATGTGTGTGTCCTGCTGCAATCTGATTGGACTGTTCCCTGTGTGTGTGTGTGTCCTGCTGCAATCTGATTGGACCGTTCCCTGTGTGTGTCCTGCTGCAATCTGATTGGACTGTTCCCTGTGTGTGTGTCCTGCTGCAATCTGATTGGACTGTTCCCTGTGTGTGTCCTGCTGCAATCTGATTGGACTGTTCCCTGTGTGTGTCCTGCTGCAATCTGATTGGACCGTTCCCTGTGTGTGTCCTGCTGCAATCTGATTGGACCGTTCCCTGTGTGTGTGTCCTGCTGCAATCTGATTGGACCGTTCCCTGTGTGTGTGTCCTGCTGCAATCTGATTGGACTGTTCCCTGTGTGTGTGTCCTGCTGCAATCTGATTGGACTGTTCTCTGTGTGTGTGTCCTGCTGCAATCTGATTGGACTGTTCCCTGTGTGTGTGTCCTGCTGCAATCTGATTGGACCGTTCCCTGTGTGTGTGTCCTGCTGCAATCTGATTGGACTGTTCCCTGTGTGTGTCCTGCTGCAATCTGATTGGACCGTTCCCTGTGTGTGTGTGTGTGTCCTGCTGCAATCTGATTGGACCGTTCTGTGTGTGTCCTGCTGCAATCTGATTGGACCGTTCTGTGTGTGTCCTGCTGCAATCTGATTGGACCGTTCTGTGTGTGTCCTGCTGCAATCTGATTGGACCGTTCCGTGTGTGTGTGTCCTGCTGCAATCTGATTGGACTGTTCTCTGTGTGTGTGTCCTGCTGCAATCTGATTGGACCGTTCCCTGTGTGTGTGTCCTGCTGCAATCTGATTGGACCGTTCCCTGTGTGTGTGTCCTGCTGCAATCTGATTGGACTGTTCCCTGTGTGTGTCCTGCTGCAATCTGATTGGACCGTTCCCTGTGTGTGTGTGTGTGTCCTGCTGCAATCTGATTGGACCGTTCTGTGTGTGTCCTGCTGCAATCTGATTGGACCGTTCTGTGTGTGTCCTGCTGCAATCTGATTGGACCGTTCTGTGTGTGTCCTGCTGCAATCTGATTGGACCGTTCTGTGTGTGTCCTGCTGCAATCTGATTGGACCGTTCCGTGTGTGTGTGTCCTGCTGCAATCTGATTGGCTGGCATTATACAGATTGCTGCTACAATGTAACCGTGCCATGACCACCTGACCTGCACGGCCTTGTCCAATCAGATCTAGTGTCAGGTGGTGACCGCAGTTACATTATAGCAAGCACTCTCCCTGCCGTGTGTGTCCTGCTGCAATGGGATTGGATAACGCCAGGAACGAGCCAATCAGATTGCAGCACGGGACGCCCTTGTTTAGCAAGGCACTGACATTATCCAATCAGATCCAGGCTCTGGCAGTCATTGCAGGGTGACATTGTAGCTGCAATCTGATTGGACGATGCCGCCACCGAGCCGTTGTAATCAGATACGGGCTCACGTGGTGACCGCGGTCACGTTATAGCGAGCCCAGTGCTGCAATGTGATTGGATGATGCAGGGTGACATTGAGGCGCTATCTGGCGTGTGCCTCGGCCGCTCTGTGTACAATCTGATTGGACGATGCCGCCACCGAGCCGTTGTAATCAGATACGGGCTCACGTGGTGACCGCAGTCACGTTATAGCGAGCAGAGCGATTGTGCCCGCGCTGCAATGTGATTGGATGATGCGGGGTGACATTGTGGCGCTATCTGGCGTGTGCCGCGGCCACTCTGTGTACATTTCCCTGGGGACGCCCAACAAAGAGAACCTGTCCCAGGAGCCCCGATCCGCGCCCCTGCGGGGGACAGGCGTGTGATTGGTCAGGAGCCCCGAGCGGGGGAGAGGCGTGTGATTGGTCAGGAGCCCCGATCCAGGGTCCTGTGTGGGGGTAAAATCACCTGAGCGGAGACTGGAGCCTGATTGGCCAGGTAAGTAGGCGGCTTAATCAGGGGTAAGGAGCTGAGGAGGGTGAGGTGAGCGCTAAGGAGCCCTAATCCTAATCTGATTAGCGTTGACCCCAATCCGCGGCGCGTGCGGACGCTCTCACCTCTGTAACATGATGCTGCAGCGAGTGCGCGTGTGTGTGTGTGTGTGTGTGTGTGGGGGGTGCACAGTCAGCAGCACAGCCGGGGGGGGGGGGGGGGGGGGGGGGCTGGATGCAGCTGTCTGGTCGGAATGCAGCTTTATATATAGGTGTGCCGGGGGTCCGCTCCAGGATTGGTTGCCCTGCCGGCCTATCACCTGCAGGCACCGAGCCAATCAATCAAATCCAGGTTGGGGGGGGGGGGTTATTATAGCTGCTAATCTGATGGTGTGTTGGCGGGAGCGAGCCAATGGGATTGCAGCACGGGGATCGCATTAGGTGACCAAGAAAGGTTACCAGGACTACGGACACACGGGGGGGTTCCCGGGGCCGAAACGTCAGGCACGGGGGGCATCTGGGGTCAAAACGTCAGGCACGGGGGGCATCTGGGGTCAAAACGTCAGGCACGGGGGGCATCTGGGGTCAAAACGTCAGGCACGGGGGGCATCTGGGGTCAAAACGTCAGGCACGAGGGGCATCTGGGGTCGAAACGTCGGGCACGAGGGGGATCTGGGGTCGAAACGTCGGGCACGAGGGGGATCTGGGGTCGAAACGTCGGGCACGAGGGGGATCTGGGGTCGAAACGTCAGGCACGAGGGGGATCTGGGGTCGAAACGTCGGGCACGAGGGGGATCTGGGGTCGAAACGTCAGGCACGAGGGGGATCTGGGGTCGAAACGTCGGGCGCGAGGGGGATCTGGGGTCAAAACGTCGGGCACGAGGGGGATCTGGAGTCGAAACGTCGGGCGCGAGGGGGATCTGGGGTCGAAACGTCAGGCACGAGGGGGATCTGGGGTCGAAACGCCGGGCGCGAGGGGGATCTGGGGTCAAAACGTCGGGCACGAGGGGGATCTGGGGTCAAAACGTCGGGCACGAGGGGGATCTGGGGTCGAAACGTCGGGCACGAGGGGGATCTGGGGTCGAAACGTCGGGCACGAGGGGGATCTGGGGTCGAAACGTCGGGCACGAGGGGTGTCAGGGAACCGCGGGTCACGTGATCCAATTATAAACCAGGGACCTCCTGACACACAGACCGCGTTCCCCAAACCCTTGTCCGATCCCTCCTATCAGAAACACCAGGCCCAAAGCCTGCGCACACACAGATTCTTGGTTTAAGATCACTGAAGTTAAATATAAGTTTAATGCAATGAGCGCACACTAGGCCGTGATAACAAGCATTTTGCTATGATGGAATATGAAATGATACAAATGCTGTTCTGAGACGGTTACAGGATACAGCGAGTTACACAGAAAAACAATAGTCAGTTACCTTAGTATGCAGTTTGCAGAGTAGTGGTGATGGGGCTCCCACAAGAGGTAAGTGGCAAGCTGGGTGGGTGGACACCTCCGGCACGTGTGACTCGTGACCTCTCCAGGAGTGACAGTCAGCGGGGGGGAGGGGTCTGATCTGCGCTGTTCAATCCATAAATGCTAATTTCCCTTCCTGAAGAGATAAGGACCTGTGCATTTATAACAGGGGGAATAAAGGGGAACTCCAGACTTGGATATGTGAGGTTTCTTCACTTAAGCTGGATTGTTCCTTCACACCTCCCTCCTTTAGAGGGTGCTAGAGGCCAGAACCTGTCGGTGCTGATCCATGCACCCACTGGCTACCACCCCCTGCCGGGACAGGACATCTGCATTTCCATGGTCTCGGCCCTTTCTATGGCGGATGTCAAATTGGTATTGTTGGAGAAGCCAGGCTCCACCACGACAATCTCCCATTGGTTCCAGAGACCATGTGTAGAGGGTTATGATCAGTCTCCACAATGAAGTGGCGACCATACAAATATGGCTGCAACAGCTGCAGTGACCAGACAATGGCGAGACACTCCTCCATGACTGAATACGCCACTTCCCTGGGAAGTACAAGACAGGGTGTTCCTGTCCCGTCAGGTCGACCTAGTATAGCACGGCGCCAAGGCCAAAGTCACCGGCGTGAGTTTGTACTATGAACGGTCGCGTAAAGTCGGCCGCTTGGAGTACTGGAGAGCTGCAGAGGGCATCTTTCAGGGCTTGGAAGGCTGTCTCGCATTCACGGGTCCAATTGACTGCGGAGGGCAGCTTCTTCCTGCTGAGGTCCGTCAAGGGCTTGGCCAGGGTACTATAGTGGGGTACGAACCTCCGGTGGTGCCTAAAAAGGACTGCACCTGGGTCTTGGTCCTAGGGGTTGGCCAGGAGGCGATTGCCTCCACCTTCCCCGGCTCAGGTTTCAGGGTCCCCCCCCTACCCTATGCCCTAGGAACTGGACCTCGCCCATGCCCAACTGGCACTTTCCTGGCTTGATGGCCAAACCTGTTTGCCGGACCCGCCCGAGCACCTGCGACAGGTGCTCTAGGTGTTCTTCCCATGTGGGACTGAAGACGGCAATGTCATCCAGGTATGCAGCCGCGTACCCCTCTAGTCCCTGGAGCAGGGTGTTGACTATCCGCTGGAAAGTGGCAGGGGCATTTTTCATGCATGACGGTGGATTCGTATAATCCAAATGGGGTAATGAAGGCCGACCGTTCCCTGGCCTCGGGGGTCAGAGGGATCTGCCAGTATCCCCGGCTCAGGTCCATGATGGTCAGGTACCTAGCCCCGGCCAGCTGATGCAGCAGGTCATCAATGCGCGGCATGGGGGTATGCATCGAAAGCCGTGACAGCATTGAGCCCCCTGTAGTCCACGCAGAAACGGAGGGTCTGGTCCTTCTTGGGGACAAGGACCACCGGGACGGCCCAAGCACTGCTGGATGCTTGGATGACCCCTAGCTGCAACATCTCGTCAATCTCTTGACGCATTTGCTGCTGCATCTCCAGGGAGACACGGTAGGTCGCCCATCGGATTGGAGGGTGAGTCCCGGTGTCCACATGGTGGACGGCTAGCTTAGTTCGTCCGGGCTTGCTGTTGAACAAGTCTCGGAAGGGGTGCAGGGTGGCCCAGAGCTGGGCCCGTTGGTCTGTTGTGAGTTGGGACCCTCGAGAGTCCCCCCCTCCCTAACCTGGGCCAACATATCCAGGAGGGTTTCAGCTTCCCCCTCCTCTGGCAGGTTGCAGATCGGGAGAGCACAGACTTCCCGCTTATGATGGGCCTTCATCATGTTCACGTGGAAGGCCTTCCGCCGTCCACGGGCAGGGCGTAGGGTGACTAGATACGTTACGGCATTGAGCTGCTGGTGCACGAGATAGGGTCCTTCCCAGGCAGCCTGAAGCTTATCCTGGGGTACCGGGACCAGCGCCCACACCTTTTGGCCCACCTGGTATGTCCCATCATAGGTGTTCTGGTCGTACCACCTCTTCTGCTCGGCCTTTGCCTGTAGCATATTGTCGTGCACCAGCTGCGCCAAGGTCTGCATCTTGTCCCGGAAACGCATCACATTATCGACGAATGACAATTTGGGAGGGGGGGGGGGGGGCAGATCGCCTTCTCAAGCCTCCCTCACCAGGGCCAGGGGTCCCCGCACACGTCGTCCATACAGGAGCTCCAAGGGGGAGAACCCCGTTGAGGCCTGTGGACCTCCCTGTAGGCAAACAGCAGGTGAGGGAGATACCGCTCCCAGTCACGCCCATGGGCATCAACCAACATCTTAAGCGTCTGCTTCAGGGTGCCATTGAACCATTCACAGAGGCCATTGGTCTGTGGGTGGTACGGGCTGGTCACCGTATGTTGCACCTGGATCTGCTTACAGAGAGACTCCATCAGCTGCGACATGAACTGGGTCCTCCCGATCCGCGAGCATTTCCTGGGGAAAGCCTACCCGAGAAAATATCTCCAGTAAGGCTGTGGCCACCTTGTCGGCCCGAATGGATAAGGCCACTGCTTCTGGGCACCGTGTGGCATAATCTACTACCGTTAGTATGAAGCGTTTCCCGGAGCTGCTGGGGATGGACAGGGGTCCGATCAAATCCACAGCCACCCTCCTGAAAGGCTCCTCTATGATTGGCAGAGGTACCAGCGGTGCTTTGGGGCGAGGCCCGGCCTTCCCCACCTTCTGACAGACCTCACACGAACGGCAGTGGGCGGACACATCGACCCCCATTTTTGGCCAGTAGAAGTGCTGGGCTAATCTGGCTTTTGTTTTTGTGACCCCCAAGTGTCCTGCCATCGGAATCTCATGCGCAACAATTCCGCCCGGAGGGGGTAGGGGACCACCAACTGTCAGTCCCTAGGCCACTCCTCTGGGGAACCCTGCGAGACAGTCATGCGATACAGCCGTCCTTGGTCCCAGACAACTCGCTCTTTGTGTGAGCCTGCTCCTCGACAGCCTTCAGCCCTTCATCGGCTTCCAAAGCCGCCTGAAACCCCTGGCTGGACGTGGCCAGTATCGAAAAGGCGGCCATGTCCTCAGATCGTTCCTCCGGATCTGTCACCTCACCTCCATTTGTCCTGGCAGGCACTTGGTTGGAAGGGAGCACACCGTCAGATCCCTGGGGTGCACCTAGCGCCCCCACTGCAGGTGACAGCGGCACAGCCATTGTGGCCGCGGGTAGCGCTAGCTCCCCTTCTGCTTCCAGACTGGCCTGCCTGGGCCCTTAATACCCCGGCAGTGCAGCAATCCTGCGATGCGGACTCACCTAGGGGCACCACGTCTCCTAGAACAGCCCCTTCCTCAGTCGCAGGTCCTACCACAGCCTTTGCTTGTCCCTGGCTCATCGCGTTGGGGACAAGAGATTACAGCCGACTGGGTCGCCCTCGAGGGAAGAAGGGCACCCCACTTCACCCACCCCCACATTCCCTGTAGCAGGCAGGTTACAAACATTACTCTTGTTGATTGTACACATCGTCTCATACATTACATTACCGTCTAGGGGACCAGACCTCGGGGGTTCAATGGCCACATAATGAGACACTAGCCGCCCCAAGTCTGTCTCTAGCAAAACACTGGCAGGGATATTCGACAATACCCCCACCTCCCGCACTCCCTGTCCAGCACCCCAGTCCAAATAAACCTTGGCAACGGGCAATGCTGGTTCAGTTCCTCCAATCCCGGAGACCACGAGGGTCTTCCCGGGCACCAAATCCTGTGGGGACACTAACTCTGGTCGCACAAGTGTCCTTAAGTCCCATGGCCACAGCCTGGCCTATGGTGACGGGCTGTACATTGTCCAGATACCTCCCTGCCCCCTCACCCACACACAACACAGTGGATGAGCGCTGGCCGCACCCCGCTGGCGGCAGGCGGCCTTGAAGTGTCCGGGTTGATTGCAGTGGTGACACAGTTGGGGCCCCCTTGTCGGGAGTAGGGACAGGGGTCTTGGGCTGATGGGCATGGACAACAGACGCCCACTTTCCAGCTGACAGGTTTGCGGGGCTCCTGGGCTCTGTTGTGACTGTAATCGTCAGCGAGGATCGCAGTTGCTGAGGCTCCTTTGGGTTTTCGGTCACACAGAAACTGCTGCAGATCCTCAGGGCAATTCCAGAGGAACTGTTCTGTGGCAATCAGCTCCTTCAGTTTCTGGATGGTGGTCATTTCTAAGCTGGTGGTCCGCTGCTCGACTGCTCTCTGTAGCGCCCTCATGTGGTCAGCCCAGCTGTCTGTGGGGCCATGACGCAAACTGCGATAAGGTTATACTGGGGTAAGGTTATATTGATGGATCAGAGCTTGCTTGACCCCCTCGTAGCTCAGGGTGGTCTCGCTGGGTAGGTACCCAAAGATTTCCAGGGCTTTACCCCTAAGTCGAGGGGTTAGGTACCTGACCCACTTATCCTTCGGTACATGGTATTGATGGCAAACAGTTTCAAAAGCCAGCAGAAAGGTGTCCAGATCTGTACCTTTGTCCAAGACGGGGAAATCCTCCGCACGCAACTTTGGGGCCTGGTTCTCAGGGGGCCCACTACCAGCTGTGCTGGGTTGAGGGTGCTGAAGCTTTAGCTGCAGTACTTGGAGCTGGTGTTCACGTCTCGGCAGCCTTGATCTGCTCGCGTTCACGGCGTTCCTCGCGTTCTGCTTGGCAGCCTCCATCAGGACCTCATAGGTGGCACGGTCTCCAGCCCGTAGACTGGCCAGAGCAGCGTGCAGGAGAACGTCTGAGCCTGCTTGGTTGGGGGGACCGGCAGGTGGGCACGGTCCTCCGGGATGCTGAGGGCTGGTGACTGGCTTCTGGGAGATCCCTGGCTGGGCCCCTCCGCACCCAGCGTAACATCGGCAGCCACATCCCTGCTTCTGGCCCTGATGCCACTTGCCATGCCTGCAGCTGCTGGTCACTGACAGATATTTGCACACTGTTGTAATCACACAACCTACTGTAACCACTCTCAGAATTTGCCTAGTGTTGAGCTGATCTGAAGATCCCAGCAACAGAAAAGCCACTGCTGGTAATCTTTAGTGTATGAGAGTATGGGGCCCACACTCACACTATTTGCCTTATCCCACCGCTGCCACCAATTTGTCAGAGAACCGCGGGTCACGTGATCCAACTATAAACCAGGAACCTCCTGACACACAGACCGCGTTCCCCAAACCCTTGTCCGAGTTCTATCAGAAACACCAGGCCCAAAGCCTGCGCACACACAGATTCTTGGTTTAAGTCAGATCACTCAAGTTAAATATAAGTTTAATGTAATGAGCGCACACTAGGCCGTGATAACAAGCATTTTGCTATGATGGAATATGAAATGATACAAATGCTGATCTGAGACAGTTACAGGATACAGCGAGTTACACAGAGAAACAATAGTCAGTTACCTTAGTATGCAGTTTGCAGAGTAGTGGTGATGGGGCTTCCACAAGAGGTAAGTGGCAAGCTGGGTGGGTGGACACCTCCGGCACGTGGGAATCGTGACCTCTCCAGGAGTGACAGTCAGCTGGGGGGGGGTCTGTGATCTGCGCTGTTCAATCCATAAATGCTAATTTCCCTTCCTGAAGAGATAAGGACCTGTGCATTTATACCAAGGGGGAATAAAGGGGAACTCCAGACTTGGATATGTGAGGTTTCTGCACTTAATCTAGATCATTCCTTCACAAGGGGGATCTGGGGTTGAAACGTCGGGCACGGGGTTGATCTGGAGTCAGAACGTCAGGCACGGGGTCGATCTGGAGTCAGAACGTCGGGGACGGGGTCGATCTGGAGTCCAAACGTCGGGCACGAGGGGGATCTGGAGTCCAAATGTCGGGCACGAGGGGGATCTTGGGTCGAAACGTCGGGCACGAGGGGGATCTGGGGTCGAAACGTCGGGCACGAGGGGGATCTGGGGTCGAAACGTCGGGCACGAGGGGGATCTGGGGTCGAAACGTCGGGCACGGGGTCGATCTGGAGTCGAAACGTCGGGCACGGGGTCGATCTGGAGTCGAAACGTCGGGCACGGGGTCGATCTGGAGTCGAAACGTCGGGCACGGGGTCGATCTGGAGTCGAAACGTCGGGCACGGGGTCGATCTGGAGTCGAAACGTCGGGCACGGGGTCGATCTGGAGTCGAAACATCGGGCACGGGGTCGATCTGGAGTCGAAACATCGGGCACGGGGTCGATCTGGAGTCGAAACGTCGGGCACGGGGTCGATCTGGAGTCGAAACGTTGGGCATGGGGGAGGGATCTGGAGTCGAAACGTCGGGCACGGGGTCGATCTGGAGTCGAAACGTTGGGCATGGGGGAGGGATCTGGAGTCGAAACGTCGGGCACGGGGTCGATCTGGAGTTGAAACGTCGGGCACGGGGTCGATCTGGAGTCGAAACGTTGGGCATGGGGGAGGGATCTGGCGTCCAAACGTCGGGCACGGGGGAGGGATCTGGAGTCGAAACGTCGGGCACGGGGGAGGGATCTGGAGTCGAAACGTCGGGCACGGGGGAGGGATCTGGAGTCCAAACGTCGGGCACGAGGGGGGATCTGGGGTCGAAACGTCGGGCATGGGGGGAATTCAGGTCATTGCACCATGTGACGCTCTATCCTCCTCCCCCCCGCAGGTATCCCGCTGCTGGGCTTCCTCCTGCTGCTGCCCCTGCAGATCCCGTGGCGGGCGGGGCCGTGGCTGGGCGTGGTCCATTACCTGGCCTGCATCAGCCCGCAGCTGGGCAGCGTCCTCTACCACCTGTTCATGAACCACCACGGGGGCGCGCCCGTCTACCACAAGCTGCTGACGCTGGACATGTGCGGCATCTGCCTGGTGAACACGCTGGGTAAGCGGCGGGGGCGGGGCTGGGAAAGCGGGGGGCGGGGCCTGGGAACTGCAGTGTGGGCCAAGCTGATGCGCTCTCTTTCTTTCCCGGCAGGCGCGCTCCCTATCATATACTGCACACTCCTGTGCGCCCCCGTGTGGCGGAGCGCGGCGCTGCTGGCGTACTCGGGCCTGTCCAGCTACGTGATTTTCTGCGCAGTCTCCGCCCACAGCAACGTGCGGCGCCTCTGCTCCTTCGCCTGGCAGGCCGCCTTCCGCTTCTTCTTCTTCTACCTGCGATGGCTGGGCCTGGGCTCCGGCCACCCCCAGGCCCTGCGCTGCTTCCTGCTCATGGACACCCTGGCGCTGGTGGGCGGAGTCATCAACGTGTCCCGCCTCCCCGAGCGACTGTGCCCCGGGACCTTCGACTATTGGTGCAACAGCCACCAGATCATGCACGTGCTGGTGGTGATCAGCATCCTGTACCTGCACAGGGGCGTCACCTCTGACCTGCAATGGATCAGCAGCCACGCCTGCCCGCCGGAGTGACTCCGCCCACTGATCAGTGACTCCGCCCACTTACTAACCTAGAGCCCGCCTATGGTGCTGGTGGTGATCAGCATCCTGTACCTGCACAGGGGCGTCACCTCCGACCTGCAATGGATCAGCAGCCACGCCTGCCCGCCAGAGTGACTCCGCCCACTGATCAGTGACTCCGCCCACTTACTAACCTAGAGCCCGCCTATGGTGCTGGTGGTGATCAGCATCCTGTACCTGCACAGGGGCGTCACCTCCGACCTGCAATGGATCAGCAGCCACGCCTGCCCGCCGGAGTGACTCCGCCCACTGATCAGTGACTCCGCCCACTTACTAACCTAGAGCCCGCCTATGGTGCTGGTGGTGATCAGCATCCTGTACCTGCACAGGGGCGTCACCTCCGACCTGCAATGGATCAGCAGCCACGCCTGCCCGCCGGAGTGACTCCGCCCACTGATCAGTGACTCCGCCCACTTACTAACCTAGAGCCCGCCTATGGTGCTGGTGGTGATCAGCATCCTGTACCTGCACAGGGGCGTCACCTCCGACCTGCAATGGATCAGCAGCCACGCCTGCCCGCCGGAGTGACTCCGCCCACTGATCAGTGACTCCGCCCACTTACTAACCTAGAGCCCGCCTATGGTGCTGGTGGTGATCAGCATCCTTTACCTGCACAGGGGCGTCACCTCCGACCTGCAATGGATCAGCAGCCACGCCTGCCCGCCGGAGTGACTCCGCCCACTGCTCAGTGACTCCGCCCACTCACTAACCTAGAGCCCACCCCGCCCATGGTGCTGGTGGTGATCAGCAACCTCCGACCTGCAATGGATCAGCAGCCACGCCTGCCCGCCGGAGTGACTCCGCCCACTGATCAGTGACCCCGCCCATGGTGCTGGTGGTGATCAGCATCCTGTACCTGCACAGGGGCGTGACCTCCGACCTGCAATGCATTAGCAGCCACGCCTACATGCTGCCCGACGTTTCGACCCCAGATCCCCCTCATGCAGATGTTTCGACTCCAGATGCCCTACATGCCCGTTTCGACTCCAGATCTGACGTTTCGACTCCAGATCCCCTACATGCCCGTTTCGACTCCAGATCTCTGACGTTTCGCGTTTCGACCCCAGAGAGCCCAGACTTTTCCAACCCCAGAGAGCCCCGACTTTTCGAACCCCAGAGAGCCCCGACTTTTCGAACCCCAGATACCCTACATGGCCGTTTCGAACCCCAGAGAGCCCCGACGTTTCGAACCCCAGAGAGCCCCGACGTTTCGAACCCCAGAGAGCCCCGACGTTTCGAACCCCAGAGAGCCCCGACGTTTCGAACCCCAGATACCCTACATGGCCGTTTCGAACCCCAGAGAGCCCCGACGTTTCGAACCCCAGAGAGCCCCGACGTTTCGAACCCCAGATACCCTACATGGCCGTTTCGAACCCCAGAGAGCCCCGACGTTTCGAACCCCAGAGAGCCCCGACGTTTCGAACCCCAGAGAGCCCCGACGTTTCGAACCCCAGAGAGCCCCGACGTTTCGAACCCCAGAGAGCCCCCGACGTTTCGAACCCCAGAGAGCCCCCGACGTTTCGAACCCCAGAGAGCCCCGACGTTTCGAACCCCAGAGAGCCCCGACGTTTCGAACCCCAGAGAGCCCCGACGTTTCGAACCCCAGAGAGCCCCGACGTTTCGAACCCCAGAGAGCCCCGACGTTTCGAACCCCAGAGAGCCCCGACGTTTCGAACCCCAGAGAGCCCCGACGTTTCGAACCACAGAGAGCCCAGACGTTTCGAACCCCAGAGAGCCCAGACGTTTCGAACCCCAGAGAGCCTACATGGCCGTTTCGAACCCCAGAGAGCCCCGACGCTTCGAACCCCAGAGAGCCCCGACGTTTCGAACCCCAGAGAGCCCCGACGTTTCGAACCCCAGAGAGCCCCGACGTTTCGAACCCCAGAGAGCCCCGACGTTTCGAACCCCAGAGAGCCCCGACGCTTCGAACCCCAGAGAGCCCCGACGTTTCGAACCCCAGAGAGCCCCGACGTTTCGAACCCCAGAGAGCCCCGACGTTTCGAACCCCAGAGAGCCCCGACGTTTCGAACCCCAGAGAGCCCCGACGTTTCCAACCCCAGAGAGCCCCGACGTTTCCAACCCCAGAGAGCCCCGACGTTTCCAACCCCAGAGAGCCCCGACGTTTCCAACCCCAGATCCCCTACATGGCCGTTTCGAGTCCAGATCTCTGACGTTTCGCGTTTCGACCCCAGATCCCTGACGTTTCGACCCCAGATCCCCTACATGGACGTTTCGACCCCCAGGGAGTCGTTGCGCCAAGAAAAAGAGACTCACCCCATCACCATACGAAGAGCAGAGACTCCCCTGCGCCAAAAAGAGACTCACCCATCACCAGATAAAAAGCAGAGACTCCCCGTGCCACAAAGTGCCTCACCACTAGAGAGACTCCCCTGCGGCAAAAAAATGAGACTCACCCCATCACCAGACGAAGAGCAGAGACTCCCCTGAGCCACAAAATTCTTCACCCCATCACCAGACAAAGAGCAGAGACTCCCCTGCGGCAAAAAAATGAGACTCACCCCATCACCAGACAAAGAGCAGAGACTCCCCTGCGCCAAAAAGAGACTCACCCATCACCAAAGAGCAGAGACTCCCCTGCGCCAAAAAATGAGACTCACCCCATCACCAGACGAAGAGTAGAGACTTCCCTACAGAGAGCAACACTCCGCAAAGAGACTCCTCCGCGGCAATAAAGAGACTCCCCCATATCACCAGATAGACAGCCGAGACTCCCTGAGAAATGCTGCATCACTAGAGACGCCCCCACTCTCCTCCACCAGCAGCCCCGCCCGTCTCTCTGTGACGTTTGTTGGGCGACCTTGGCCGGCTGGGATTGGCCGCCATTGTGGGGGGCGGAGCTTGCCTCTCCTGGGCAGGGACCTGTAGTTCTCTCTCATAGCAGAGGGTTAGGTTGCGATTGTCTGGCGCCCCCTAAACCAGCTACATCTTAGCAATAGAACAGCGCAGGGGCGTGCGGGTTCGGATCCCCCCCCCCCTGCACACATTGGGGACCCTGCAATGCATGATGGGAGGCCGGTCACAATTAAAGAGGAACACCGCTGCTCCCTGGACTTTTACTAACCCAGGTTTTGTTCCTCTCCACCCCGCACATGCTCTGTGGGGACCGCAGGAAAAGGTGAGTTTCTATGGCGACCCCGGAGGGGGGGGGGGGGTTACACCCAGCACCCTGTGATCACCAGAAATATATGTATCAGGGGTATATTAAATCAGGACGCCGGCTTATTGTCACATGTCAGGCAGGGGCGGGGCTTCTCAGGTAGGGGCGTGACAGGGGTGGCCATTCTTAGTGCTACTCCAACTAGAAGGGGCATCCCCGGAGGATCCCCCGACACGCTCAGCACCCGGACAGTATTATCAATGCAATAAAAGAAGAAGATTTCTAATATACGTCTGTGTGTCATCCATCATGGCCACCACCCCCTGACCCAGGACACGCCTCCGTCACCTGTAGCCCCCGCGCAGCCAATTGGATAATGCCAGTAGCGTGAAACTCACCAGCATCCCCTTGCATCAGTCAGTGACTAGCCACACCCACTTCTGATACTGGGTGTGGCCAGCTCTCAGCACACCTTCATTGAAATGAATGCAGTGGGTGTGGCCAATCACCCCTTCCATTGAAATGAATGCAGTGGGTGTGGCCAATCACCCCTTCCATTGAAATGAATGCAGTGGGTGTGGCCAATCACCCCTTCCATTGAAATGAATGGAATGGGTGTGGCCAGTCACCCCCCTCCATTGGAATGAATGGAATGGGTGTGGCCAGTCACCCTCCTCCATTGGAATGAATGGAATGGGTGTGGCCAGTCACCCTCCTCCATTGAAATGAATGGAATGGGTGTGGCCAGTCACCCTCCGCCATTGAAATGAATGTAATGGGTGTGGCCAGTCACCCTCCGCCATTGAAATGAATGTAATGGGTGTGGCCAGTCACCATCCGCCATTGAAATGAATGTAATGGGTGTGGCCAGTCACCCTCCTCCATTGAAATGAATGTAATGGGTGTGGCCAGTCACCCCAGCCATTGAAATGAATGGAGTGGGTGTGGCTAGTCACCCCCACCATTGAAATGAATGGAGTGGGTGTGGCTAGTCACCCCGCCATTGAAATGAATGGAGTGGGTGTGGCCAGTCACCCCCTTGTATGGGTAAAGGGCGTGGCCTCAGCTTATCCGCGTAAAGAAGGGCGTGGCCTCAGCTTATCCGCGTAAAGAAGGGCGTGGCCTCAGCTTATCCGCGTAAAGAAGGGCGTGGCCTCAGCTTATCCGCGTAAAAAGCGTGGCCTCAGCTTATCCGCGTAAAGAAGGGTGTGGCTTCAGCTTATCAGGGTAAAGAGGAGCGACCTCGTGTGGGTAAAGGGGTGTGGCCTCAGCTTATCTGGGCAAAGAAGGGTGTGGCCTCAGCTTATCTGGGCAAAGAAGGGTGTGGCCTCAGCTTATCTGGGCAAAGAAGGGTGTGGCCTCAGCTTATCTGGGCAAAGAAGGGTGTGGCCTCAGCTTATCTGGGCAAAGAAGGGTGTGGCCTCAGCTTATCTGGGCAAAGAAGGCTGTGGCCTCAGCTTATCTGGGCAAAGAAAAAGCAATTCTGTGAGTGCTCACCTGTAGAATTGTTTTTGTTCTTGCATGGCACGGCCTGCTTCAGTATTCATAACAGTTGGGTTATTCTAAGTATGTCACACACCCCGCTTCAAGATATCCATAACATGTGGGTAATATCGTCCTGAAGAGGGCGTTCCTGCAGAGATGATAGCAAAAGAAAGCCCCTCCCTGATCCATAAATACCTGGGACCTCCCACTCACTACCCAGTTTTCCATCTCTGCAGACGGCGAGCAAGTCAGAAGATGATGGCTCCTCCTTGCACAGGGGGATTTCAGGTAGCCGGGGTAACTCCCGGCCCGCTACTTATTTATTTCCGTTTGGACCTTTTTTTCCAGAAATCCATATGCCTCCCAGCCTCGGCTGAGGGTCCAGGCGAAGGTATATCAGCACCTTAGGTGCTCAGGAGCTATGCTCCACCGTGAGACCCTATATGAGAGGGTGGGCGGTATTACCGGGTTGGTGACCCCGGTTTGGGATGCCCTGTCCCTTAGTTTAACCTTGAATGGCCCTCCCAGGATCCCTTTTCCGCAGTGGGGATGGGGGGTGTGGGTCCCTTCTTTTTTTACTCTCTAGCACGTTTTTAACCCTGTCTTTACTGATTTTAGTGTGTGTGTTTCACTTTAAATGTCTTTATTTCACCGCCGCGGCCGTTCTTGAGGAGGCCTTTGTGTGGTGCTGGGCCTGTCTCCTTTGCCTCATAAAATGGCGGAGGTAGTTACCTCACGCACTGTGAAGATGACCATTTAGTGTGGGGGGGCGGGGCCGGACCGTCGGCACGGGGCCGGGGTCCGTCCCTCCTGGTATGTCTGCTGCGGTGCTTGGTGCATACTTTTTGTTGTGTTCCACCGGCCGGGCGCCGCGGCCGCACATAACGCTGCGGCGCCGGCCGGTTTTTGGCGCTTCTTCCTGAGGAGACATTCTCCTCACGATTGTTCTGGGGGCGGGGCCGGTGTTGCGGCGCGTCACCGCTGCCCGCCCCCATCTATCCCTGGCGCCACTGAGGAGCTCTTGCCTGGCGTAGGAGGGGGGCGGTGCTTGGCGTCACGCGCTGACCACGCCCCCTTCTTCTCTTCCTGTCAGCAAGCCTCTTCATCACGGTCGCCATTTCAAGCTCCCGCGGTTCTGTGAGTGGCCTGTGCCCCCCCCCCTTCCACATCCTCTGTTGTGTACCTTTGTTTCACATAGCCTTATATCCCGTTTTTCTGTGTCTTTCAGGCGGAGGGTTTCAGGAGGTTCTCCAGTAGCATTAGGGGGTCTCTCCCGATCCTTGATCTCTGGGTTCATTTTTTGCACATAAATCCTCCCACTCGGGACATTAAAGGGGCATCCCGGGTTGTCTAAGTGGCGTAATTCCTGGGTCATAGCGACTATTCTTAAAAGTTCACCTTATGGAGGCATCCCCGGATACTGGGCTCGGGGCCCCTTCGGGGCATCCCCGGAAGTGTATGTTGTGTGGAGTATCCATTACTGGGGACGATGTACTTCTGTGTATATCATGTGCACAGCAGACCATCACGCGGCAGTCCGAACCACAGGCGTCTGGGTCAGCACCGCCGGTCGCTTCATCTCCCCCTCCCACCTTGACACGCACCCCGTGTGACGTCGTCATGGGCAGGGATCTGCAATCTGAGATGTGTGCCAGATTGGCTAACCTTGAAAAAATTATCTCCAGCTCGGTCGCCCGTAAGGCTCCGACTAAGAGAAAGCATTTGTCGCCGGCTCCGCTGGTGGAGGACCATGAGGATGTTAATAATCTGGATTGGTCTGATTATTCCCCGCTAGAGGAAGGGGAAGTTTATGAGGATTCTGATATTTCGGACGATGAGCAGTCCTTTGGCGCTGATGCCGAGCTTGGTGACTTGGGGAGATTCTCGGACTCTCCTCACGCTCTGGCTCTGATGTTGGAGGTTCTGAATATATCCCCTCCCGAGGAGGTGTCTCAGCAGAAGGGTGAATTGTTTGAGGAATCCAGGCCACGCTTGGAATTTCCTACACAAAGGCATTTTGACAAAATTATTGCTAAGGAATGGGACAGGCCGGCTCGGCTCCCTGGCATCCCTCAGGGGTGGGATAAGAAATATCCTTTCCCTTCGGAGGCGGTTAAGCGCTGGGCATCTCCCCCCGAGGTGGATGCACCGGTTTTGGGGTTGTCCAACTCCTCGGTTTTGAATAGACCTGATTGTTCCACCCTCAAGGATGGAGAGGATAAACGTATTGACCAGATGGCTTGTCATGGTTTTGCTAGCGTTGGGTCAGCCATGCGGCCTGTTTGCGCTTCAGCGCTAATGGTGTTGGCTGCCAGGTCCGTGGTCAGGGACCTGCTGACTTCTTCCGGGCTTCGTCCTGGTAGTGCTGAGTTCCTTAGCCTTAAACGGTGTGAGTTGTTTTTATCCTTTGTGTTAACAGCCTTGGATGACACTTTGATGATGTGTGGTAGGACATCGGCGCTGCTGGTGACTATTCGGTGCTCGGTGTGGCTGCGCCAGTGGGCGGCCGATTTTATGTCCAAGAAGTCACTGACGGCTCTACCTTTTGTTGGATTACGGCTCTTTGGAGAGACATTGGACTCTGTCACCAAGGGTGGTAGGTTACCTCAACGCAAGAAACAACGCCGTCCCTTTCGGGGGGCGCCTTCTTTTACCCCCTCCTTTTGTGGGGCTAGATCTGGCAGGGGGTTTGCTTTCCCCTCTTCCAGAGGAGATTCTGGGAGCAGGGGCAGAGGTCGTGCCCGTCCAGGATACAGTTGGGGCTCTAAGCCCAAGCCGGCCACTAAGCCGGCTCAGCAATGAGGGGGCGCCCTCACTCATGCGGGTGGGGGGACGGCTGCGACACTTCTCCCAGATCTGGGATCAAGAGGTCTCGGACAGATGGATCCGGGAAGTGGTGTCTTCCGGTTACAAGTTGGAGTTCGAGCTCCGCCCCCCTTCCAGATTTTTCAGGTCTCGGATGCCTTCGGAACCTCTGGCGGCGCAGGGGCTCCTGTTGGCAGTAGAGAATCTTCTGGACATGGCTGTCATTTGCCCAGTGCCCCCTTCGAACCAGGGCAGGGGTTTTTATTCCAATCTGTTCACGGTACCCAAGAAGGACGGATCGGTCCGATCCATATTGGATCTGAAGTTTCTCAACAGGTTCATCCGGCCACGGAAATTCCGCATGGAAACGCTGCGTTCGGCCATTCACTCTCTTCGTCAGGGAGATTTTCTGACGTCCATAGACATCAAGGATGCTTATCTACACGTTCCAATTTTTCCAGCACACCAGAGGTTTCTCAGGTTCGTGGTGGAGGATCGGCATTTTCAGTTTGTGGCACTCCCTTTCGGTCTCACCTCGGCTCCTCAGGTATTCACCAAGGTGCTAGCAGGGGTGATGGCTCTGCTAAGGGTTCAGGGTATCCGCATTGTGCCCTATTTGGACGATCTTCTGATCATGGCCTCTTCTTTCAACCAAGCGGAGTTGGACACCAGAGTGGTGGTGTCCACTCTGGAGAGGTTCGGTTGGGTGATCAACCACCCCAAGTCTTCTCTTTCTCCGTCCAGAGTAGTGACCTTTCTGGGAATGTCTCTGGACACTTCGCAGGCCAGGGTGTTTCTGCCCCAGGCCAAGATTCTTTTGATTCAGGAGTTAGTTCGGCTTCTCTTGTCGGCCCCTCGTCCGGCCATCCGGCTAGGGATGAGGCTGGTGGGGTTAATGGTGGCCTCATTCGAGGCAGTTCCCTTTGCGCAGTTTCATACAAGGACGCTTCAGCTTCATCTGTTGAAGGTTTGGGACAAGTCTCCTCTATCGTTGGATCAGTCCTTCCTGATGACTCCCCGAGTTCGTCGATCCCTGCAGTGGTGGCTGGGGTCTGTCAATCTGTTGAAGGGCAGATCTTTTCTGGCACCGTGTTGGGAAACAGTCACCACGGATGCCAGTCTGTCAGGTTGGGGGGGTGTTTGGAAGGACCTCCAGTTTCAGGGTCTGTGGGGCCCACAGGAGGCTCACGAGCCCATCAATGTTCTGGAGTTGAGAGCCATCAGGTTGGTTCTGTTTCGCTTGACTCATCAGTCGCGGGGCCTGCCAGTTCAGGTCCGGTCGGACAACAGGACGGCGGTTGCTTACATCAATCACCAGGGGGGGACTCGCAGCAGGAGTGCCCTCAGGGAAGTATCTTTGATTCTGGACTGGGTGGAGAGCCACGTCCCGTGTATCTCAGCAGTCTACATTCCGGGAGTGGAGAACACGGAGGCGGACTCTCTGAGCAGGGCCTCCTCTCGTCAGGGGGAGTGGTCTCTCAGTCCCAAGGTGTTTCGTTCGATCTGTCTCAGGTGGGGGTTCCCAGCGGTGGACCTCTTTGCCTCTCGTCACAATCACAAGCTTCCGGTATTTGTTTCACTCTCGCAGGATCCTCTGGCTCTGGCAGTGGATGCCATGTCTCTGAACTGGAGGATCTGGGGTTTCTTTACCTGTTCCCTCCGTTTCCATTGGTAGCCAGAGTGGTGGGCAAGCTGGCCCTGGAGGGCGCGTCGGCGATTCTGGTGGCACCAAGGTGGCCAAGGCAGGTTTGGTTCGCAGACCTGGTAAGGCTGGCAGAGGATCAGTTCGTTCTGCCTCTACTGCCGGACCTGCTCACCCAGGGTCGGCTGCGCTATCCCAATTTACCTTCGCTGGCTTTGACGGCGTGGCTTCTGAAACCGCCATCTTGAAGGAGGAAGGTCTTTCTGACGCGGTGGTTCAGACTCTTATTAGCGCCAGGAAGCGCTCTTCCTCTACTATTTACTATAGGACTTGGAGGTCCTATATTGACTGGTGTGAAAGTAGGTCTTTCTCTTGTCGGGAGTTCTCCATTTCCAGAATCTTGGAGTTTCTTCAACATGGTCTGGATCAGGGGCTTCAACTTAGTACCTTGAAGGGGCAGGTTTCTGCCCTGGCGGTGTTCTTCCAAAGGTCCTTTGCACTTTATCCCTTGGTCAAGACTTTTTTCCAAGGAGTTACGCATGTACGGCCTCCGAGGAAGCCTTTTGTTGCCGTTTGGGATTTGAACCTGGTTCTTTCTGCTCTTCAGGGTCCTCCGTTTGAGCCCTTGAATGAGGTTGCCTTGTCTTCTCTTACTCAAAAGGTGGCCTTTTTGGTGGCTATCACTTCGGTTAGGCGTGTTTCTGAGTTGGCAGCTTTATCCATTAAAGCTCCGTACTTCGAAAGGCATCAGGACAAGGTGGTCTTTAGTTTCAAGCCGGATTTTCTTCCTAAGGTGGTCTCTGCCTTTCATCTGAATCAGGACATTGTTCTGCCTTCTCTATGCCCTAATCCCAGCAACGACAAGGAAAAGGGCGCTGCATTCCTTGGATGTAGTTCGTGTTGTGAAATATTATCTGGTGGTTACGTCTTCCTTTCATAAGACTGATGCATTTTTCGTGGTGCCCTTTGGGCCTAGGAAAGGTTTGGCTCCTGCCAAATCTTCCATTAGTAAATGGATTCGTCAGGCCATCATTGGGGCCTATTCTGCCAAGGGGAGGAGTCCCCCTTTTCGTGTTACTGCTCATTCCACTCGTGCGGTTGGGGCGTCCTGGGCTTTTCAGCACCAGGCCTCGGTTGAGCAAGTTTGCAAGGCTGCTACTTGGTCCTCTGTTCACACTTTTTCCAAGTTTTACAAGGTTGATGTTCGGGCCTCAGCGGATGCTGTTTTTGGCCGCAAAGTTCTGCAAGCTGTTGTGGTTTAAGTTGTGCATTGTTGCCTTGTTTTGGATCCCCGCCCTTTTTATGGACACTGCTATTGGATGTCCCACATGTTATGGATATCTTGAAGCGGGGTGTGTGACATACTTAGAATAATACCATTTTGTGAAATACTCACCTGTAAAATGGGTATTATAAGTATGTCACACACCCCGCTTCACCCGCCCTTCTTGTATTCTGGATCCTTTATACTGTGAACTTTGCGTTGCTTTGGTCTATATTTGCCTCTTCCTGGTCCCTTACCTTACTGCTTCTATATACCGGGTGATGAGTGGGAGGTCCCAGGTATTTATGGATCAGGGAGGGGCTTTCTTTTTTGCTATCATCTCTGCAGGAACGCCCTCTTCAGGTCGGTATTACCCACATGTTATGGATATCTTGAAGCGGGGTGTGTGACATACTTATAATACCCATTTTACAGGTGAGTATTTCACAAAATGGTATTATTCCGCCACAAGGTGGCGCAGTGTACTGCAGAAGAGCTGTGGCATCTCCCGGCCCCCTATAAAAACAGGATTAACCATAGAGTGTACACAAGCAGTGAGACAAGAAGCCGGGAGAGAATAAAGTAAAAAATGTGAAAAAGGTAAAAAAAAACCCAATTAACTTGGAACAATCACCATAAAGAGGCAACCAAGAATAACGATAACAAGGGTGGGGTGAAGCAGGCCGTGCCATGCAAGAACAAAAACAATTCTACAGGTGAGTACTCACAGAATTGCTCTTTTCTTTATTGCATGGCACGGCCCGCTTCGGTATTCATAACAGTTGGGACATCCAAAAGCAGTGTCCAGAGTAGGGTGGGATCCCCAAAGAGTAACGGCCGGCAGATAAGTCACTACCGCCTGCAGCACCTTGCGGCCAAAAGCAGCATCAGCTGAGGCCTTAACATCAACCTTGTAAAACTTGGAAAAGGTATGAACAGAAGCTTGCTGCTGAAAAGCCCAGGAGGCACCAATAGCACGAGTGGAATGAGCAGTAACCCTAAAGGGAGGTTCCTTCCCCTTAGCAGAATAGGCCTGAACCACCGCCTGACAGATACACTTGCGGATAGTGGATTTAGCCGGAGGCAAGCCCTTCCTAGGTCCAGAAGTGAGAAGAAAAAGAGCATCAGATTTCCTGAAAGTCTCAGTAGCGACCAAATAAAACTTCAGTGCCCTGACCACATCCAGAGAATGAAGGGTCCGCTCCTTGGAATTAGCAGGATTAGGACACAATGAAGGCAAGACAATGTCCTGATTGAGATGAAAAGCAGACACAACCTTAGGCAAGAAATCCGGCTTAAGCCGAAACACCACCTTATCCTGATGCCTCTCAAAATAAGGAGGTTTGATGGAAAGCGCCGCCAGCTCAGAAACTCGCCTTACAGAAGTGATAGCCACCAGAAAGCCCACCTTTAGAGTCAGAATAGACAAGGTAGCTTCACAGATAGGCTCAAAGGGAGGACCCTGCAGAGAAGACAACACCAGATTCAGGTCCCAAACTGGTATCATAGGCTTACGTGGCGGACGCACATGAGCAACACCCTGGAAAAAGGTTTTAACCAACCGGTGATTGGCAAAAGATCTTTGGAAACAAATTGCCAGGGCTGACACCTGTCCCTTGAGGGTACTAAGTTAAAGGCCCTGATCCAAACCATGTTGCAAGAATTCCAGAATCCTGGGAATAGAAAACACCCGACAAGGAAGAGACTTGGACTCACACCAGGCAATGTAAGCATGCCAGACCCTGTAATAAAGGAGGAGGATTTCTTCCGAGCCCTAATCATAGTATCCACAACAGAGGCCGGCAACCCCTTATCCATCAAGATGGAGGTTTCAGCAGCCAAGCCGTTAAAGCCAGCGTTTGTAAATTGGGATGGCGTAGCTGCCCCTGGGTGAGAAGATCTGGATCCTTGGGCAAGACGTGCCGGTCTACTGCCAACCGCACGACATCTGCGAACCAAACTCTTCTTGGCCAACAAGGGGCCACCAGTATGGCTGGTACCCGCTCCTGGGCTATCTTGCGCATGACCCTGCCCAGGAGAGGAAACGGAGGGAACACAGAGAAGCTGAAACTCCGTCCAAGGTATTGCCAAAGCATCCGTGGCGAAGGCCAGAGGATCCTGAGACAGAGACAAATCTGGGAAGATTGTGATTGTGACGGGACGCAAACAGGTCCACGTCCGGCTGACCCCAGCGGTGACACAGGAAGAGAAACACCTGGTTGTTGAGAAACCACTCCCCCAATGAAACGTCCCCCTGCTCAGGGAGTCCATCACCTGGTTCTCCACTCCTGGGATGTAGACCGAGACTGAGATGCAGGGAACATGCTGCTCCGCCCAAGACAGAATCAGGGACACTTCCTTGAAGGCTCGCTTGCTCCGAGTCCCTCCCTGATGATTGATGTAGGCAAGCGCCGTCTGGTTGTCTGAGAGAATCTGAACAGATTCCGACCCCGGAGGTGAGTGGCTAGGCGAGAAAGAACCAACCTGATCGCCCTCAGTTCCAGGACGTTGATGGAAGCATGGGCCTCCTTTGGGCCCCACCGACCCTGGAACCTCAGGGACTTCCAGAAGCCTCCCCAGCTGGTCAGATTGGCATCCGTGGTGACCGTTTCCCAGCACGGGGGCAGGAAGGACCTGCCCCCCAGAAGGTTCCTTGAGTCCAGCCACCACTGCCTGGCCAAGGGAGACAGAACAAATTCCTGATCCAGGGACACAGGGTCCCGATCCCAAACTGCCAAGAGGTGCAACTGAAGAGGTCTCATGTGAAACTGAGCAAAAGGGACCGCCTCGAAGCAGGAGACCATCAGGCCCACCTCGAAGCAGGAGACCATCAGGCCCACCAACTGCATCCCCTGATGGATGGAGGGATGAGGACACGACAGCAGAGCCCGAGCCTGCAGCTGAAGACCCCCCACCTTCTGCTGAGGAAGGAACACCTTCACCTGAGAGGTATCCAGCGTCATGCCCAGAAAGGACCTCACCAAGGACGGAGACAGAGAAGACTTGGGATAGTTGATCACCCAGCCGAAAGACTCCAGAGTGGATGTCACCATTTGAGTATCCCGCTCAGCCTGAGGAAAAGACTCGGCCACAATCAGGATGTCATCCAGGTAAGGAATGATGTGGATGCCCTGGTTCCTTAGCAGAGCCATCACTCCCGCCAGCACCTTGCTGAACACCCAAGGTGCCGAGGTGATACTGAAGGGTAGAGCCACAAACTGGTAATGCTGATCCTGCAGCTCGAACCTTAGAAATCTCTGATGACCTGGGAAGATAGGCACATGAAGATACGCATCCTTGATGTCCACAGTGGTCATGAAGTCACCCGGGCGAAGGGTACTGACAGCAGAGCTCAGTGTCTCCATGCGAAAATGCTTGAATCTGACAAATTTGTTGAGGCCCTTCAGATCCAGAATGGGCCTCAGAGAGCCGTCCTTTTTGGGGGACGTGAAAAGATAGGAATAGTACCCCTGACCTCTTTCTTGATGAGGCACCAAACAATTGACTCTGGACTCTAACAGGCAATGAACCGCCAGAAGCAACCCCTGAGCGGACAGGGGGTTTAAAGACATCAGGGATCTGATGAATCTTGGGGGGGGGGGGCAGGCTGCAAACTCTATCTTGTAACCGGAGGACATCACCTCCTGAATCCACCGGTCTGAGACGTGAAGCCTCCAGACGTGAGCAAAGAGCCGAAGCCGTCCCCCCACCCGGATGGGAGAGGGCATCCCTTCATGCCTGAGGGGGCTTGGGAGAGGGTTTGGACTTAGGATTCCAGGAGAGACCGGGACGACCACGGGTTCTGCCACGGCCAAGAATCTCTGCGACCACTGGAGAGGAGGGAGCCACGGCCCCCTCTGGGAATGTGAAAGGAAGGGAGGGGGGCAGAGGACCCCCGAAAGGGCAGAGACTGCCTCCTACGCTGAAGCAGCCTCCCATCCTTGGCTAGAACATCAAGACTTTCCCCAAACAGCCGCAGCCCCATGAAGGGGAGGCCAGTGAGAGCTTTCTTAGCCGCAGCGTCAGCTGCCCACTGGCGCAACCAGACAGAGCGGCGCATAGCCACCAAGAGCGCAGAGCTCTTTCCGCACAGCATCATCCATAGCAGTAAGGATAAAGGCCACAAAATCAGTGCAAAGTAAGAGAGTCCTATATTCCTCCCCCACACTACCAGCTGTTGTGCCATCAATGAGACACTTAAGCAGTTTCTTAAGGGCAATAGCAGTAATGGCGGCAGCACATACAGGGCGCAAGCCAGCCCCCACACAGGTAAAAGCATGGCAGGCCACTTGATCCATGCGCTGGTCCTCTCCGTCCCTCAGAGTGGTAGTGTCAGGGGAAGGCATGACCAAAGTATTGGACAAGCCTAGCACTGGAGCGTCCACTTCAGGGGGAAATGACCACCTCTTAACAAGATCAGCAGGAAAGGGATACCTTTTATCCAAACCCTTGGGCACCGCAGGCAACTTGTTAGGACGTTCCCATTCTTTAAGCATCAAGGTGGTAAAATGTTCCTGCTCAGGGAACTCTAGACGCTGTTTACCAGGGTGAAAAAGCTCCCCCTGCTTTCTTTTAGCTACCTCAGGGGGAGCAATGTGCAACATTTCAAAAATATGTGACAGCAGGTTATCAGTGTCCTCAGGGTACCATGATTCCTCTCCGGACGCAGACCCAGGGTCACTATCGCAACCCTCCTGCTGGTTCCCAGAGGAGTCAGAATCCTGGGAGAGCTCCCCCATCTCAAGGGGGTGACAGTCACCAAGCTCATCAATCCCCACATACATCTCAGTAAGGGGAGCAGGCCTGGGGTCCAGGTGTCTCTTCTTGCCAGAGGCCTTCCTAGGAGCATTCCTGGCAAGCTGCTTTTCAATGTTAGCCACCCGCAGAGCCAAATCAGAATGTGACTCCCTGCCAACATTCCCCTCACTGGGGCCCAATTGCAGGAGGTAGGCGATGCCGAGGGAGGTGCAGAGCTGGAAAGCACAGGAGGCAAACCAGCTTGAGGCGCAAGGACACTTTCAGCACACGGCACGCACACCGTGACACTGTTACTCACAGGGGATACCTCCACACATGGAACACAGCCGGGCTTGCCCCGATGGGCCCCCAAGCACGCTATCCCCAGAAGCCTCCATATGGTGATTAGCACAGGTGCAATAGGCCAGCACTGGGTACAGGCTTAATACAGAAGCCACCCGGGATGCCCTCCCACGGAATGCCCCCAGAAGTTAATAAAGGGGGGATGAGACGGAGAAAAGGAGTGGAGCCGGGAGAAACCACAACCCAATGGTATCCCGCCTGAAAGACATAAGTAAAATCACACATGAGCATCCCGCAGCAAATACACCCCAAATCAATAAAAAAAAAACCAAAGGGGGACTCACGGACCAAAGACACCGCGGGGTCACTCGGGCACAGACCGCTGAATAAGGCGACCCGCCGGAGGAAGCAGCGCTGCAGCCAGGAAGGGAGAAATCCAGACGCGCAGCTCGTCCAAAATGGCGCCGGCAGAGGTACCTCGAGGGGCAGACCGCGGGGTGAATGACGAGATACGAGTCATCACCCGGCCCCGCCCCCTCCGAAGAGCGTGAATAACTGCGCTCACGTGACCCGCCGGCGCCATGACAAAGCAAAATCACCTCAGGTTATAACGCCCACAGCCACGGTACGCAGTACAAAGCGGCGCGGCAGCTAAAAACACCAGAAAATACACCAAAACGTCAAAACACCACAGATATCACCACTCGCCGCCAGAAAAGAGACAGAAGCAGCGGCGAGCAGCCATGGCCGGGAAGGGGGGGGGGGTCCAAAGGAAAAAGAGGGGACACAGTCCCCAAACTACTCGCCCCCTCAGAAGCCAGGACAGGAACTCCGCATCCCTAGTAGGCTCACCATAAAGCCTATGGCCGGCTCCCATTTGTGGTACAGGGTCTGTGTCACGCTCTGGGTACTGCAACAATCCACTTAGGTAACTCCAGCCCTCTCGGTAAGACCTCAACCCCCAATCTCCGCAGCCAGCTTCACCTATAGGAGCCCCCGCTTGCCGGGACGCAGAACACGCCTGCCCGGGATCGGTTGCCCCCAGGACTTCAATGGCTCAAAGATTGGAGTCTTACTGTTCAGAGGTCTGGAGAACCCGCGGCTGGAAGTGGTATTGAGTAGCCCAATAGCTGAGCGATTGACGGAAGTCCAAGAACAGGCTGGAGGTTGGCAACGGGAGATCCGAGATGGCAGCAGTACAAAGGAGTAGGCAGTTCGTGGTCTAGGTTCGGGGCGATGGTCGGCAACAGGAACACAGATCGGGGATGGTCAAAAACAGGCGAAGGTAGGCAACAGGAACAACGATTCACAGGAGGCTAGCAACAGACTAGGATCAAGGCGCTATAACAGGCAATGGGCTAATGGAGGGGGAATAGCTTTATAGGGACAGGCAAGACTGGGACGGGATGATGATTGGTGCAACTGTGAGAACTAAGCTGGTTGGTCCAATAACCCAGAAGGCGTGAGTACTAAGCTCCTCTAAGTGGGCTATTGGCCCACTCTGGGAATCCTGGGCTGATTGGTCCCTTTAATTTTTCCTTCGGCGGGCGCGCAGAACGCAGCGCCGCCGGAGGGTATAAGAAACATGTGCTCGCGCCCGCGCGCGAGCACGTACACCAGAGCCGGAGTTGCGAGTAGGGGGCGTGGCCGAGCGGCGCGCTGCCCGAGCAGACGCAGCGGGAGCTGCCGCCGGAGCCGCTGCCCGGCCGAGACGCAAGCTGGAAGCAGCGCGGCTAGCTGCCCGGGGACGGCGTGGGAGTGAGGACGAGGTGAGTGGATTCCTGACATTACCCCCCCCCTTCACGAGGGGCCTCCGGACCCTCACCCGGCTTCTCTGGATTATCACGGTGGAATTTCCGTACAAGAGCTTTGGCATGAACATCCCTCGCAGCCACCCAGCATCTTTCTTCTGGACCATAGCCAACCCAGTCCACCAAATATTGTAAAGAATTGCGTATCTTACGAGAATCCAAGATCTTATTTACTTCATACTCGGGCTCATTATCCACAAGAATAGGTGCAGGACCAGCAAAAGGCGTATTCTTCGCCGGTTTTAACAGTGAAACGTGAAAAGAGTTGGGTATTCTCATAGTTGGCGGGAGTTGAACTTTAAAAGACACATTATTCAACTTTTTGATTATAGGAAAAGGGCCAATGAATTTTGGACCCAACTTGCAAGAAGGTTGACGGAGCGCAATATTTTTAGTGGAGACCCAAACTAAATCGCCTACTTGAAGAGTAGGTTCCCGTGATCTACGACGATCGGCAAATTTTTTATATCTTAAACTAGTAGTCTTAAGAATTTCCTGAACATGTGTCCAGATATTCTTCCGTTCTTGAAGCCACTCCTCCAACGCCGGCAAGTTGGAGGGTGACCCTGAAAGGGAAGAAGCTCTAGGATTTTTCCCTAAATTACAATAAAAAGGTGATATCTTGGTACTCTCGCTAGGCGCGTTATTGTAAGCAAATTCGGCGAAATCAATAAAATCTGCCCATTGTTCTTGGGCATCAGAGACATAACACCTTAAGTACTGTTCCAAAGTTTGATTAGTTCTTTCCGTCTGCCCATTGGACTGGGGATGGTAAGCAGACGAAAGAGAGATCTGTATACCCAACCGCGAACAGAAATGTTTCCAAAAACGTGAAGTAAATTGGACGCCCCGATCAGAGACAATATTGGACGGAATACCATGAATACGAAAAATATGTGAAGTAAATAGTCGAGAAAGCTCTGGTGCAGAAGGAAGCTTGGCCAAAGGAACGAAATGTGCCATCTTACTGAAACGATCTACGACCACCCAAATAACAGTATTCCCGTGTGATAAAGGCAAATCTACAATAAAATCCATAGAAATATGAGTCCATGGTTCAGCAGGGATTTCAAGAGGAACCACACCGCCACTGGGAGCCTTGTGAACCCCTTTACTTCGAGCACAGACAGCACAAGCGTCGATAAAGGCAGTAATATCGCGTCTCATGGTTGGCCACCACACATGGTGACGGGCCAGCATAAACGTCTTTCGGTTACCCACATGACCAGCAGTTTTAGCATCGTGAAATTCGCGAATTACATCTGAACGTAAATGCGGCGGTACAAACTGGCATCCCAAAGGAACATCACTAGGAGATTCATCTTGAAAAGGTGCCAAGGTGTTAGAGAGATCAGGAAGTAACGCCCCGACTACACAACCCATAGGTAGGATCGGATCACCAGTATCACCCCGCTCCTTACATTCACCGAACATGCGAGATTTTTTACACCCGGTTTTAAAGTAATAATAAAATTAAAACGCGAGAAGAATAATGCCCAACGTGCCTGACGAGAGTTCAACCTCTTGGCAGAACCAATGTATTCAAGATTTTTGTGATCGGTATACACAGTTATAGGATGTAATGAACCCTCCAGCCAGTGTCGCCATTCATCAAATGCCAGTTTAATAGCTAATAGTTCCCTATTGCCAACATCATAATTTTGTTCCGCGGTACTGAATTTACGCGAAAAATAAGCGCATGGATGAAGACGCTCAGGGTTACCAGAATATTGCGACAATACTGCACCCACCCCCAGCTCGGAAGCGTCTACTTCAACAATCAAGGCTTTTAGAGTATCTGGATGAATTAACACAGGAGCTGAAGTAAAAGCCCGCTTCAAGGTCAGGAAGGCCTCACAGACAGAGGGAGACCAGTTAGCAGTAAAGGCCCCCTTGCGGGTAAGGTTGGTAAGAGGTGCCACAACATGAGAAAAGCCTTTAATGAAACGCCGATAAAAATTTGCAAAACCTAGAAAACGCTGCAATTCTTTTAGAGTCTTTGGTTGAACCCAATCCTGAACCGCCGAAACTTTCCCAACGTCCATCTCTAACCCCTGGTTGGTAATAATATACCCTAAGAAAGGAACTGTGGTGACTTCAAACATGCATTTAGAAAGTTTAGCAAATAAGTTGTTCTCGCTCAGTTTTTGTAGTACCAGCTTAACATGGCGTCTGTGCTCCAACAAGGAATTAGAAAAAATGAGAATATCGTCCAAGTAGATGACCACAAATCTACCGAGATACTCCCTGAAAATATCATTAACAAAATTTTGAAAGACAGCTGGCGCGTTACAAAGACCAAAAGGCATAACCAGGTACTCGTAATGGCCATCTTTCACATTAAATGCAGTTTTCCACTCATCCCCCTGCCGGATGCGAATAAGATTGTATGCCCCTCTTAAATCCAGTTTGGAAAAAATTTGGGACCCCGCGACTTGATTGAACAGATCCCCGATCAAGGGTAAGGGGTATCGTTTTTTTACAGTGATCTTATTCAAGGCCCTATAATCTATGCAAGGCCTTAAGCCTCCGTCCTTCTTCTCCACAAAAAAGAATCCAGCGCCCGCAGGTGATGTTGAAGGGCGGATAAAACCCTTGCTCAGATTCTCCGAAATGTATTCCCTCATAGCCTGTTCCTCTGGTCGAGTTAGATTATAAATTTTCCCTCTAGGAGGGATAGTTCCTGGAAGCAGGTCAATGGGACAGTCATAGGGTCTGTGTGGGGGGAGGGTATCGGCAGATCGCTCGGAGAAAACATCTGCCCAATCTGCATAAGGTTGAGGCAATTCCGGGGGCAACATCAGAACGCCAATCTAAGAGGGGGTTGTGGAGCTTTAACCATGGGTACCCTAGAACTACTGGTGTTTCCGGACAATCAAAAACCAGGAATTCTATGTATTCTGAGTGGGAGGAGCCAACAACCAATTTGAGAGGAGGGGTCTTAGTACAGACCGGTCCTCCCTGGATGGCCTTCCCATTAATGGCCAAAACCTGGAGAGATTTCTCAAGGGGTACCAGCGGAATCCCCAGGATGGAGATCATACTCCGATCCAGGAAATTGCCCGCAGCTCCACTATCAATAAAAGCAGATACTGCCTGCTTGGAAGGCCCCCAGAATAGCTCAGTGGGAATTAACATTTTATTCTGATGAGAGTAATTTACCAACTCACCTAGATCAGTACTCTCCTCCTGATCTAGGCGAGCAAGTTTCCCGCCGGGTACCCCTTATTTGGACAGGACCTAGCGAAATGTCCCGGACATCCACAATACAGGCAAAGACCCATGGAACGCCTTCGTTGCTTCTCGTCCTGGGAAAGACGAGCTCTACCGACCTGCACGGGCTCCTCTTGTGAGGAAGAGGAAGAGTTTACCCCTAGGGAAGTTGACGGGTTGGGGTTCAGAGATGACTTAAAGGGCGTGGTGGTTCTAACCCTTTCCCTGGCTCTTTCCCTAAGTCGCCGATCAATCTTGATGGAGACCTGCATGAGTTGGTCTAGATCTGCTGGCGTAGGGAAATTAACTAAAGCATCCTTGATATTTTCTGCAAGCCCCATACGGAACTGGCTACACAGGGCTGGGTCATTCCATCTAGACTCCACTGCCCACCGCCGGAACTCAGCACTGTAGTCCTCGGCGGAATTCCGACTCTGCTTTAGGGCCCGAAGCCTGCTTTCGGCCGTGGACTGACGGTCCGGATCGGCATAAAGAACCCCCATAGCCAAGAAAAAAGATGAAACGGAGTGCAAGGCAGGATCCTCAGGAGGCAAGCTAAAGGCCCATGACTGGGGGTCCCCTTGTAAAAGAGAAATAATTAAACCCACCCGTTGGGTCTCCGTGCCCGAGGATAGGGGCCGCAACTTAAAATAGAGTTCACAAGAGTTCTTGAAATTGGAAAAACCGGCTCGGTCTCCAAAGAATTTCTCCGGTAACGGGATCTTTGGTTCTGGAACGTGAGGTGATACAACGGATGCAGGAATCTGTCGGGTTTCTTGATTGGCCACTCTCTGGGCGAGCTGGTTGATAGCAGTGGCCATGGCCTGCACCTGCTGCACCAGGTCTTCCATTTTGGGGCCTGTTATAATGTCACGCTCTGGGTACTGCAACAATCCACTTAGGTAACTCCAGCCCTCTCGGTAAGACCTCAACCCCCAATCTCCGCAGCCAGCTTCACCTATAGGAGCCCCCGCTTGCCGGGACGCAGAACACGCCTGCCCGGGATCGGTTGCCCCCAGGACTTCAATGGCTCAAAGATTGGAGTCTTACTGTTCAGAGGTCTGGAGAACCCGTGGCTGGAAGTGGTATTGAGTAGCCCAATAGCTGAGCGATTGACGGAAGTCCAAGAACAGGCTGGAGGTTGGCAACGGGAGATCCGAGATGGCAGCAGTACAAAGGAGTAGGCAGTTCGTGGTCTAGGTTCGGGGCGATGGTCGGCAACAGGAACACAGATCGGGGATGGTCAAAAAATACCATTTTGTGAATACTCACCTTGTAAAATGGGTATTATGAGTATGTCACACACCCCGCTTCAAGAATCCATAACATGTGGGTAATATCGTCCTGAAGAGGGCGTTCCTGCAGAGATGATAGCAAAAGAAAGCCCCTCCCTGATCCATAAATACCTGGGACCTCCCACTCACTACCCAGTATACAGAAAGCAGTAAGGTAAGGGACCAGGAAGAGGCAAATATAAACAACAACCACGCAAAGTTCGCAATAAAGAGGATCCTGAATACAAAAGGGCGGGTTGAAGCGGGGTGTGTGACATACTCATAATACCCATTTTACAAGGTGAGTATTCACAAAATGGTATTATTCTTAGTATGTCACACACCCCGCTTCAAGAATCCATAACATGTGGGACATCCAACAGCAGTGTCCATAACAAGGGCGGGGATCCAAAACTAGGCAACAATGCACAACAGCTTGCAAAACTTTGCGGCCAAAAACAGCATCCACTGATGCCCTAACATCAACCTTGTAAAACTTGGAAAAGGTGTGAACCGAAGACCAGGTAGCGGCCTTACAAACTTGTTCAACAGAAGCCTGGTGCTGAAAGGCCCAGGACGCACCAACTGCACGAGTAGAATGAGCAGTAACACGAAAAGGGGGACTCCTCCCCTTGGCAGAATAGGCCCCAATGATGGCCTGACGAATCCATTTACTAATAGAAGATTTGGCAGGAGCCAAACCTTTCCTAGGCCCGCAGGGCACCACAAAGAAAGCATCAGTCTTACGAAAGGAAGACGTAACCTCCAGATAATGTTCCACAACACGAACTACATCCAAGGAATGCAATGCCCTTTCCTTGTCGTCGCTGGGATTTGGGCATAGAGAGGGCAAAACAATGTCCTGATTCAGATGAAACTCCGAGACCACTTTAGGAAGAAAATCCTGCTTGAAACGAAAGACAACCTTGTCCTGATGTTTCTCGAAGTACGGAGCTGTAATGGATAAAGCTGCCAACTCAGAAACACGCCTAACCGAAGTGATAGCCACCAAAAAGGCCACCTTTTGGGTAAGAGAAGACAAAGCTATCTCCTTCAAGGGCTCAAACGGAGGGCCCTGGAGAGCAGAAAGAACCAGGTTCAAATCCCAAACTGGAACAAAAGGCTTCCTAGGAGGCCGAACATGTGTAACACCTTGGAAAAAGGTCTTGACTAAGGGATGAAGTGCAAAAGACCTTTGGAAGAACACCGCCAGGGCAGAAACCTGCCCTTTCAATGTACTAAGCTGGAGCCCCAGATCTAGACCATGTTGGAGAAAATCTAAAATTCTAGGAATGGAGAACTCTCGACAAGAGAAAGACCTACTTTCACACCAATCAATATAGGCCCTCCAAGTCCTGTAGTAAATAGAAGAGGAAGAGCGCTTCCTGGCACAGATAAGAGTCTGAATCACTGCGTCAGAAAGACCTTCCTCCTTCAAGATGGCGGTTTCAGCAGCCATGCCGTCAAAGCCAGCGATGGTAAATTGGGATAGCGCAGCCGACCCTGGGTGAGCAGGTCCGGCAGCAGAGGCAGGGCGAACTGATCCTCTGCCAGTCTTACAAGATCTGCGAACCAAACTCGCCTTGGCCACCTTGGGGCCACCAGAATTGCCGACGCACCATCCAAGGCCAGTTTGCGCAGCACTCTGGCTAGCATTGGGAACGGAGGGAACAGGTAAAGGAACCCCAGATCCCTCCAGTTCAGAGACATGGCATCCACTGCCAGAGCCAGAGGATCCCGCGAGAGAGACACAAAGACTGGAAGCTTGTGATTGTGACGAGAAGCAAAGAGGTCCACCGCTGGGACCCCCCACCTGAGACATATCGAACGAAACACCCTGGGACTGAGAGACCACTCCCCCTGACGAGAGGAGGCCCTGCTCAGCAAGTCCGCCTCCGTGTTCTCCACTCCCGGAATGTAGACTGCTGAGATACACGGGACGTGGGTCTCTGCCCAGTTCAGAATCAAAAGACACTTCCCTGAGGGCACTCCTGCTGCGAGTCCCTCCTTGGTGATTGATGTAAGCAACCGCCGTTCTGTTGTCCGACCGGACCTGAACTGGCAGGCCTCTCAACTGATGAGTCAAGCGAAACAGAACCAACCTGATGGCTCTCAACTCCAGAACATTGATGGGCTCGTGAGCCTCCCGCGGGCCCCACAAACCCTGAAACTGGAGGTCCTTCCAAACACCCCCCCAACCTGACAGACTGGCATCCGTGGTGACCGTTTCCCAACACGGAGCCAGAAAAGATCTGCCCTTCAACAGATTGACCGACCCCAGCCACCATTGCAGGGATCGACGAACTCGGGGAGTCATCAGGAAGGACTGATCCAGCGATAGAGGAGACTTGTCCCAAACCTTCAACAGATGAAGCTGAAGCGTCCTTGTGTGAAACTGCGCAAAGGGAACTGCCTCGAATGAGGCCACCATTAACCCCACCAGCCTCATCCCTAACCGGATGGTCGGATGAGGGGTAGACAAGAGAAGCCGAACTAACTCCTGAATCAAAAGAATCTTGGCCTGGGGTAGAAACACCCTGGCCTGTGAAGTGTCCAGAGACATTCCCAGAAAGGTCAGAATTCTGGACGGAGAAAGAGAAGACTTGGGGTGGTTGATCACCCAACCGAACCTTTCCAGAGTGGACACCACCGCTCTGGTGTCCAACTCCGCTTGGTTGAAGGAAGAGGCCATGATCAGTAGATCGTCCAAATAGGGCACGATGCGGATACCCTGGCCTCTGAGCAGAGCCATCACCCCCGCTAGCACCTTGGTGAACACCCGAGGAGCTGAGGTGAGACCGAAAGGAAGTGCCACAAACTGAAAGTGCCGATCCTCCACCACGAACCTGAGAAACCTCTGGTGTGCTGGAAAAAACGGAACGTGTAGATAAGCATCCTTGATGTCTATGGACGTCAGAAAGTCTCCCTGACGAAGAGAGTGAATGGCCGAACGCAGCGTTTCCATGCGGAATTTCCTCGGCCGGATGAACCTGTTGAGAAACTTCAGATCCAAGATGGGTCGGACCAACCCGTCCTTCTTGGGTACCGTGAACAGATTGGAATAAAAGCCCCTGCCCCGATCTGAAGGGGGCACTGGGCAAATGACAGCCATGTCCAGAAGATTCTCCACTGCCACCAGGAGCCCCTGCGCCGCTAGAGGCTCCGACGGCATCCGAGACCTGACAAATCTGGAAGGGGGGCGGAGCTCGAACTCCAGCTTGTAGCCGGAAGACACCACTTCCCGGATCCATCTGTCCGAGACCTCTTGATCCCAGATCTGAGAGAAGTGCTGCAGCCGTCCCCCCACCCGCATGGTGAGCCGGCTTGGCAGCCGGTTTGGGCTTAGAGCCCCAACTGTATCCAGAACGGGCACGTCCTCTGCCCCTGTTTCCGGAATCTCCTCTGGAAGAGGGAAATGCAGAACCCCTGCCAGATCTGGCCCCCCGAAAGGAGGGGGTAAAGGCAGGCGCCCCCCGAAAAGGGCGGCGTTGTTTCTTACGTTGAGGTAACCTACCACCCTTGGTGACAGAGTCCAATGTCTCTCCAAGAGCCGTAGACCAACAAAGGGTAAAGCCGTCAGTGATTTTTTGGACATAAAATCGGCCGCCCACTGGCGCAGCCACACCGACCGCCGAATAGCCACAAGCAGAGCCGACGTCCTACCATACATCATCAAAGTGTCATCCAAGGCAGTCAACACAAAGGATAGAAACAACTCACACCGTTTAAGGCTAAGGAACTCGTTACTACCAGGACGAAGCCCGGAAGAAGTCAACAGGTCCCTGACCACAGACCTGGTAGCCAACACCATTAGCTCCGAAGCACACACAGGCCGGATGGCCGACCCAATGCTGGTAAAGCCATGAGAAGCCATCTGATCAATACGTTTATCCTCTCCATCTTTGAGAGTGGAACAATCAGGTCTGTTTAAAACCGAGGAGTTAGACAACCCCAAAACCAGTGCATCCACCTCGGGGGGAGATGCCCAGCGCTTGACCGCCTCAGAAGGAAAGGGATATTTCCTATCCCACCCCTGAGGGATGCCAGGGAGCCGAGCCGGCCTATCCCATTCCTTGTCAATGATTCTATCAAAATGGCGTTGCGTAGGAAACTCCAGGCGCGGCCTGGATTCCTCAAACAATTCACCCTTCTGCTGTGACGCCTCCTCGGGAGGGGAAATATTCAGAACTTCCAGCATGAGAGACAGAGCGTGAGGAGAGTCCAAGGATCTCCCTAAATCAGAAAGCTCGGCATCAGCGCCAGCAGACTGCTCATCATCCGAAAATTCTGAACCCTCATCAACTTCCCCCTCCTCTAGCTGAGGATAATCAGACCAATCCAGATTGTCTCTGTCATCAAGATCATCCACCGGCGGAGCCGGCGACAAATGCTTTCTCTTAGACGGAGCCTTACGGGCGACCGAGCTAGAGAGCATTTTCTCAAGGTTAGCCAATCTGGCACACATCTCGGATTGCAGATCCCTGCCCATGACCACGTCACACGGGGCACGAGTCAAGGCGGGAGGGGGAGTTGAGGTGGCCGGCTGTGCTGACCCCGCCGCTTGGGGTTCGGACTGCCGCGTAATAGTTTGCTGTGCACATGGTATACACAGTAACACATCATCCCCAGTAATGGAAATCCCACACAACATACACTTTTTGGGATGCCCCGAAGGGGTCCCAGTATCTGGGGATGCCTCCATAAGGTGAATTTTGAGTGGTCGCTATGACCCAGGGAATTACGCCAGTTAGACAACCCGGGATGCCCCTTTAATGTCCCGAGTGGGAGGATTTGTGATGCTAAAATGGACCCAGGGACCCAGGATCAGGAGAGACCTTCCAATACTACAGAAGATCCTCCTGGATAACCTTCACCTAAAAGACAGAGAGAGACCCATAAGTCCCTACAATAAGACTTAACAGATAAAGAAAAGAAGAAATAAATGAGGCCCACAGGGCCACTCACAAACGCTGCGGTGAACGATCCGCCTCAGAACAATGGCGATCTCTGAGGTGAAGTGAAGAGAAGAAGAACTGCCTTGTCAGGGGCGTGGTCTGCGCAGCCCGCGCAAAGCTGATCTGTGCCCCTTAAGCTGCCTAGTAACAGGGAGCTGCCTAGTAACAGGGTGCTCAGCTCCGCAGCGGCGCCAGTACAGAGGAGGGCGGAGCCGCGGCGACGCGCCGAAAGCCCGGCTCCGCCCCCCCTTCCAGTGTGAATGAAGCGTGAGGGAAGAAGTCCCTCACGCACCAGCCCAGAGACCGGCGCCGCCGACAACCGCGGCGCCGGGTGCCATGACAGCGGGTGCTCCCGCTATCACTAGCGGAGCACCCGCCCCGCTCGCTGCGGCGAGGAATGAATGAGAGAACGGGGGCTGGCCGCGGCAGAGCGCCGAGTGCCAGCCCCGCCCCCCCAAAGCGTGTGAGGTAAAAAAAAAAAAAAAAAAATTACCTCACAGACTGAAAAACCCCCGGCACCCGGCTGCAATGACAGCCGCGGTGCTGCAACATAGTAACAACAGTGCAACCAATTCATTGAGGGATTACTTCCAGACGCTCCACATCAACAAGAGAAAGTGAATAAAGAGAAAGAGAATAAAGCTAACCCCTATGAGAGGAACCCCCAGCCCCCATAGTTGGTAAAGGGAAGGGCCCCCCCCCCAGGGGAAAAGTCAAGGGACGGGGCATCCCAAACCGGGATCACCTACCCGGTATGACCGCCTACCCTCTCTTTTAGGGTCTCACGGTGGAGCTCTGCTCCTCAGCACCAGAGGTGCCAATGTACCCTCGCTCGGGCCAGCAGCCAAGACTGTGGAGGCATGTAATCTGAGGTAAATTTTGGGACAAACAGGGGTCCGAGCGGAAATAGACAAAATAAGAGGCCGGGAGTTACCCCGGCTACCTGAAATCCCCCTGTGCAAGGAGGAGCCATCATCTTCTGACTTGCTCGCCGTCTGCAGAGATGGAAAACTGGGTAGTGAGTGGGAGGTCCCAGGTATTTATGGATCAGGGAGGGGCTTTCTTTTGCTATCATCTGTGCAGGAACGCCTCTTCAGGACGATATTACCCACATGTTATGGATTCTTGAAGCGGGGTGTGTGACATACTAAGAATAGAGCCATTCTACCCTCACCCGGGATACAGCCTAGACTGGGAGGCATGTGTATTGGGACTTATAAAAAACATAACCGGGTGGAAATAGAGAGAAAAGCGGGCCGGGAATAAACCCGGCTACCTGAAATCCCCCTGTGCAAGGAGGAGACATCATCTTCTGACTTGCTCGCCGTCTGCAGAGATGAAGACTGGGTAATGAGTGGGAGGTCCCAGGTATTTATGGACTGGGAGGGGCTTTCTTTCCTCCAATCATCTCTGCAGATCGCACTCTTCAGACCATACTACCCACATGTAATGATTATCTTGAAGCAGGGTGTGTGACATACTTAGAATAGGGGCGTGGCCTCAGCTTATCCAGGTAAATAGGCCAGGCCTTGTATGGGTAAAGGGGCGTGGCCTCAGCTTATCCAGGTAAATAGGCCAGGCCTTGTATGGGTAAAGGGGCGTGGCCTCAGCTTATCCAGGTAAATAGGCCAGGCCTTGTATGGGTAAAGAAGGGGCGTGGCCTCAGCTCATCCAGGTAAATAGGCCAGGCCTTGTATGGGTAAAGAAGGGGCGTGGCCTCAGCTCATCCAGGTAAATAGGCCAGGCCTTGTATGGGTAAAGAAGGGGCGTGGCCTCAGCTCATCCAGGTAAATAGGCCAGGCCTTGTATGGGTAAAGAAGGGGCGTGGCCTCAGCTCATCCAGGTAAATAGGCCAGGCCTTGTATGGGTAAAGAAGGGGCGTGGCCTCAGCTTATCCAGGTAAATAGACCAGGCCTTGTATGGGTAAAGAAGGGGTGTGGCCTCAGCTTATCTGGGCAAAGCAGGGTGTGGCCTCAGCTTATCTGGGAAAAGCAGGGTGTGGCCTCAGCTTATCCGGATAAAGGGGTGTGGCCTCAGCTTATCCAGGTAAATAGGCCAGGCCTTGTATGGGTAAAGAAGGGGCGTGGCCTCAGCTTATTCAGGTAAATAGGCCAGGCCTTGTATGGGTAAAGAAGGGCGTGGCCTCAGCTCATCCAGGTAAATAGGCCAGGCCTTGTATGGGTAAAGAAGGGCGTGGCCTCAGCTCATCCAGGTAAATAGGCCAGGCCTTGTATGGGTAAAGAAGGGCGTGGCCTCAGCTCATCCAGGTAAATAGGCCAGGCCTTGTATGGGTAAAGAAGGAGCGTGGCCTCAGCTTATCCAGGTAAATAGGCCAGGCCTTGTATGGGTAAAGGGGCGTGGCCTCAGCTTATCCAGGTAAATAGGCCAGGCCTTGTATGGGTAAAAAAGGGGCGTGGCCACAGCTTATCCAGGTAAATAGGCCAGGCCTTGTATGGGTAAAGAAGGGGCGTGGCCTCAGCTTATCCAGGTAAATAGGCCAGGCCTTGTATGGGTAAAGAAGGGGCGTGGCCTCAGCTTATCCAGGTAAATAGGCCAGGCCTTGTATGGGTAAAGGGGCGTGGCCTCAGCTTATCCAGGTAAATAGGCCAGGCCTTGTATGGGTAAAGAAGGGGCGTGGCCTCAGCTTATCCAGGTAAATAGACCAGGCCTTGTATGGGTAAAGAAGGGGTGTGGCCTCAGCTTATCTGGGCAAAGCAGGGTGTGGCCTCAGCTTATCTGGGCAAAGCAGGGTGTGGCCTCAGCTTATCTGGGCAAAGCAGGGTGTGGCCTCAGCTTATCTGGGAAAAGCAGGGTGTGGCCTCAGCTTATCCGGATAAAGGGGAGCGGCCTCATCTTATCTAGGTAAAGATGGGTGTGGCCTCAGCTCATCCAGGTAAATAGGCCAGGCCTTGTATGGGTAAAGAAGGGGCGTGGCCTCAGCTCATCCAGGTAAATAGGCCAGGCCTTGTATGGGTAAAGAAGGGGCGTGGCCTCAGCTCATTCAGGTAAATAGGCCAGGCCTTGTATGGGTAAAGAAGGGGCGTGGCCTCAGCTTATTCAGGTAAATAGGCCAGGCCTTGTATGGGTAAAGAAGGGGCGTGGCCTCAGCTCATCCAGGTAAATAGGCCAGGCCTTGTATGGGTAAAGAAGGGCGTGGCCTCAGCTCATCCAGGTAAATAGGCCAGGCCTTGTATGGGTAAAGAAGGGGCGTGGCCTCAGCTCATCCAGGTAAATAGGCCAGGCCTTGTATGGGTAAAGGGGCGTGGCCTCAGCTTATCCAGGTAAATAGGCCAGGCCTTGTATGGGTAAAGAAGGGGCGTGGCCTCAGCTTATCCAGGTAAATAGGCCAGGCCTTGTATGGGTAAAGAAGGGGCGTGGCCTCAGCTTATCCAGGTAAATAGGCCAGGCCTTGTATGGGTAAAGAAGGGGCGTGGCCTCAGCTTATCCAGGTAAATAGGCCAGGCCTTGTATGGGTAAAGAAGGGGCGTGGCCTCAGCTTATCCAGGTAAATAGGCCAGGCCTTGTATGGGTAAAGAAGGGGCGTGGCCTCAGCTTATCCAGGTAAATAGGCCAGGCCTTGTATGGGTAAAGAAGGGGCGTGGCCTCAGCTTATCCAGGTAAATAGGCCAGGCCTTGTATGGGTAAAGGGGCGTGGCCTCAGCTTATCCAGGTAAATAGGCCAGGCCTTGTATGGGTAAAGAAGGGGCGTGGCCTCAGCTTATCCAGGTAAATAGACCAGGCCTTGTATGGGTAAAGAAGGGGTGTGGCCTCAGCTTATCTGGGCAAAGCAGGGTGTGGCCTCAGCTTATCTGGGCAAAGCAGGGTGTGGCCTCAGCTTATCTGGGCAAAGCAGGGTGTGGCCTCAGCTTATCTGGGAAAAGCAGGGTGTGGCCTCAGCTTATCCGGATAAAGGGGAGCGGCCTCATCTTATCTAGGTAAAGATGGGTGTGGCCTCAGCTCATCCAGGTAAATAGGCCAGGCCTTGTATGGGTAAAGAAGGGGCGTGGCCTCAGCTCATCCAGGTAAATAGGCCAGGCCTTGTATGGGTAAAGAAGGGGCGTGGCCTCAGCTCATTCAGGTAAATAGGCCAGGCCTTGTATGGGTAAAGAAGGGGCGTGGCCTCAGCTTATTCAGGTAAATAGGCCAGGCCTTGTATGGGTAAAGAAGGGGCGTGGCCTCAGCTCATCCAGGTAAATAGGCCAGGCCTTGTATGGGTAAAGAAGGGGTGTGGCCTCAGCTCATCCAGGTAAATAGGCCAGGCCTTGTATGGGTAAAGAAGGGCGTGGCCTCAGCTCATCCAGGTAAATAGGCCAGGCCTTGTATGGGTAAAGAAGGGGCGTGGCCTCAGCTTATCCAGGTAAATAGGCCAGGCCTTGTATGGGTAAAGAAGGGCGTGGCCTCAGCTCATCCAGGTAAATAGGCCAGGCCTTGTATGGGTAAAGAAGGGGCGTGGCCTCAGCTTATCCAGGTAAATAGGCCAGGCCTTGTATGGGTAAAGAAGGGGCGTGGCCTCAGCTTATCCAGGTAAATAGGCCAGGCCTTGTATGGGTAAAGAAGGGGTGTGGCCTCAGCTTATCCAGGTAAATAGGCCAGGCCTTGTATGGGTAAAGGGGCGTGGCCTCAGCTTATCCAGGTAAATAGGCCAGGCCTTGTATGGGTAAAGAAGGGGCGTGGCCTCAGCTTATCCAGGTAAATAGACCAGGCCTTGTATGGGTAAAGAAGGGGTGTGGCCTCAGCTTATCTGGGCAAAGCAGGGTGTGGCCTCAGCTTATCTGGGCAAAGCAGGGTGTGGCCTCAGCTTATCTGGGAAAAGCAGGGTGTGGCCTCAGCTTATCTGGGAAAAGCAGGGTGTGGCCTCAGCTTATCTGGGAAAAGCAGGGTGTGGCCTTAGCTTATCCGGATAAAGGGGAGCGGCCTCATCTTATCTAGGTAAAGAAGGGGCGTGGCCTCAGCTCATCCAGGTAAATAGGCCAGGCCTTGTATAGGTAAAGAAGGGGCGTGGCCTCAGCTTATCTGGGCAAAGCAGGGTGTGGCCTCAGCTTATCCGGATAAAGGGGAGCGGCCTCATCTTATCTAGGTAAAGATGGGTGTGGCCTCAGCTTATCCAGGTAAATAGGCCAGGCCTTGTATGGGTAAAGAAGGGGCGTGGCCCCAGCTTATCCAGGTAAATAGGCCAGGCCTTGTATGGGTAAAGAAGGGGCGTGGCCCCAGCTTATCCAGGTAAATAGGCCAGGCCTTGTAAGGGTAAAGAAGGGGCGTGGCCCCAGCTTATCCAGGTAAATAGGCCAGGCCTTGTATGGGTAAAGAAGGGGCGTGGCCTCAGCTTATCCAGGTAAATAGGCCAGGCCTTGTAAGGGTAAAGAAGGGGCGTGGCCCCAGCTTATCCAGGTAAATAGGCCAGGCCTTGTATGGGTAAAGGGGCGTGGCCTCAGCTTATCCAGGTAAATAGGCCAGGCCTTGTATGGGTAAAGAAGGGGCGTGGCCCCAGCTTATCCAGGTAAATAGGCCAGGCCTTGTATGGGTAAAGAAGGGGCGTGGCCCCAGCTTATCCAGGTAAATAGGCCAGGCCTTGTATGGGTAAAGAAGGGGCGTGGCCCCAGCTTATCCAGGTAAATAGGCCAGGCCTTGTAAGGGTAAAGAAGGGGCGTGGCCCCAGCTTATCCAGGTAAATAGGCCAGGCCTTGTATGGGTAAAGAAGGGGCGTGGCCTCAGCTTATCCAGGTAAATAGGCCAGGCCTTGTAAGGGTAAAGAAGGGGCGTGGCCCCAGCTTATCCAGGTAAATAGGCCAGGCCTTGTATGGGTAAAGAAGGGGCGTGGCCCCAGCTTATCCAGGTAAATAGGCCAGGCCTTGTAAGGGTAAAGAAGGGGCGTGGCCCCAGCTTATCCAGGTAAATAGGCCAGGCCTTGTATGGGTAAAAAAGGGGCGTGGCCCCAGCTTATCCAGGTAAATAGGCCAGGCCTCGTATGGATAAAGAAGGGGCGTGGCCTCAGCTTATTCAGGTAAATAGGCCAGGCCTCGTATGGATAAAGAAGGGGCGTGGCCCCAGCTTATCCAGGTAAATAGGCCAGGCCTTGTATGGGTAAAGAAGGGGCGTGGCCTCAGCTTATCCGCGTTTATTGTGGCGGCACTCCGCGTCACCGGCACAGGCTCCAGTGTTGCAGACAATAAAAGAAGGAAACAGAAAAAATAAAGGAGGGACCTGTCCATAGTCACTTTTTCCCCCAGAGGCGGAGCTTCCAACATCCTCGTCCGGGATTGGCCGTTATTCGTCGCAGGCGTCGTCGAACATGGTGATGAGGTTGCGGGGCAGGAAGGTGGAGCGCTGCCCCTCGGCGTCCACGAATCCGGAGGAGGAGTCGGGGGTCAGGGACTTGACGCTGCGGGGGGAGTCCTGGCTGATGCGGCTGATGTTGGGGGTGAGCGGCAGCGCCGGCCTGCGGGAGAGTAAGGAGGGGTTATAGTCAGGGGGCGGGGCTAGTGCGTGATTGGCGGGTGTTTGGCGGGGGTGGCAGCACTTACCTCTTGTAGTCCGGGGAGAGCTTGCAGGGGGTGGAGGTGCTGCCCAGGGACGCCCGCGCCAGCTGCTCCGGAGAGTGCCTGCCATACAAGAGGTCACATGATCAATGGCCCCGCCCCCTCGTACAGTATTTACCTCTGGGCATTGCCGACCTCTAACAGAAGCTGCAGTGGCCAGGCCAGACTCCGCCCCACTGTGGACGGCTAGAAGTAGGCGGCTCCCAGGGAAGGGTGAGTGGGCGGAGCCTTCATAGAACAGGGACCTACCTCAGAGGGAACTCCGCCCCGTGATAGGTGAAGTTCCGGGGCATCCCCAGCGGGCTGGGCGGCACCTCGAACACGTCGTCCCCAAAGCTGTCATCGTCCCATTCGCTGGACATGCTGCTGTCGCCGGGGAGGGCGGGGCTTGGCGAGGTAGGAGGAGACCTCAGCGTACCTGCGGGGCCCCACCTCCGCCAAAGCCACAGCACTGGGCGGCAAATCATGTGAAGCACTACAACGACCAGCCACACCACGAGCTGCGAGAGAGAAGAGCCAATCAGAGAGAGGCGCTGGGAGGTCACAGCCAATCAGAGAGAGATGCTGGAAGGTCACAGCCAATCACAGGAGCAGAGAGAGATGCTGGGAGGTCACAGCCAATCACAGGAGCAGAGAGAGACGCTGGGAGGTCACAGCCAATCACAGGAGCAGAGAGAGACGCTGGGAGGTCACAGCCAATCAGAGGAGCAGAGAGAGACGCTGGGAGGTCACAGCCAATCAGAGGAGCAGAGAGAGACACTGGGAGGTCACAGCCAATCAGAGGAGCAGAGAGAGACACTGGGAGGTCACAGCCAATCAGAGGAGCAGAGAGAGACGCTGGAAAGTCACAGCCAATCAGAGGAGCAGAGAGAGACACTGGGAGGTCACAGCCAATCAGAGGAGCAGAGAGAGACGCTGGGAGGTCACAGCCAATCAGAGGAGCAGAGAGAGACGCTGGGAGGTCACAGCCAATCAGAGGAGCAGAGAGAGACACTGGGAGGTCACAGCCAATCAGAGGAGCAGAGAGAGACGCTGGGAGGTCACAGCCAATCAGAGGAGCAGAGAGAGACGCTGGGAGGTCACAGCCAATCAGAGGAGCAGAGAGAGACACTGGGAGGTCACAGCCAATCAGAGGAGCAGAGAGAGACACTGGGAGGTCACAGCCAATCAGAGGAGCAGAGAGAGACACTGGGAGGTCACAGCCAATCACAGGAGCAGAGAGAGACGCTGGGAGGTCACAGCCAATCAGAGGAGCAGAGAGACGCTGGGAGGTCACAGCCAATCAGAGGAGCAGAGAGACGCTGGGAGGTCACAGCCAATCAGAGGAGCTGAGAGACGCTGGGAGGTCACAGCCAATCAGAGGAGCTGAGAGAGATGCTGGGAGGTCACAGCCAATCAGAGGAGCAGAGAGACGCTGGGAGGTCACAGCCAATTAGAGGAGCAGAGAGAGACGCTGGGAGGTCACAGCCAATCACAGGAGCAGAGAGACGCTGGGAGGTCACAGCCAATCAGAGGAGCAGAGAGAGACGCTGGGAGGTCACAGCCAATCAGAGGAGCAGAGAGAGATGCTGGGAGGTCACAGCCAATCACAGGAGCAGAGAGACGCTGGGAGGTCACAGCCAATCAGAGGAGCAGAGAGAGACGCTGGGAGGTCACAGCCAATCACAGGAGCAGAGAGACGCTGGGAGGTCACAGCCAATCAGAGGAGCTGAGAGAGGCGCTGGGAGGTCACAGCCAATCACTGGAGCAGAGAGACGCTGGGAGGTCACAGCCAATCAGAGGAGCAGAGAGAGACCCTGGGAGGTCACAGCCAATCACAGGAGCAGAGAGAGACGCTGGGAGGTCACAGCCAATCAGAGGAGCTGAGAGAGGCGCTGGGAGGTCACAGCCAATCACAGGAGCAGAGAGACGCTGGGAGGTCACAGCCAATCAGAGGAGCAGAGAGAGACGCTGGGAGGTCACAGCCAATCACAGGAGCAGAGAGATGCTGGGAGGTCACAGCCAATCAGAGGAGCAGAGAGAGACGCTGGGAGGTCACAGCCAATCACAGGAGCAGAGAGAGATGCTGGGAGGTCACAGCCAATCACAGGAGCAGAGAGAGACGCTGGGAGGTCACAGCCAATCACAGGAGCAGAGAGAGATGCTGGGAGGTCACAGCCAATCAGAGGAGCAGAGAGAGACACTGGGAGGTCACAGCCAATCAGAGGAGCAGAGAGAGACACTGGGAGGTCACAGCCAATCAGAGGAGCAGAGAGAGACGCTGGGAGGTCACAGCCAATCACAGGAGCAGAGAGAGACACTGGGAGGTCACAGCCAATCACAGGAGCAGAGAGAGATGCTGGGAGGTCACAGCCAATCACAGGAGCAGAGAGAGACACTGGGAGGTCACAGCCAATCACAGGAGCAGAGAGAGAGACACTGGGAGGTCACAGCCAATCATAGAAACATAGAAACATAGAAGGTTGACGGCAGAAGGAGACCATACGGTCCATCTAGTCTGCCCTTATGTGTATATACTGTATGTTCTCTGTATCTTATGTATATACTGTATGTTCTCTGTATCTTATGTGTATACTGTATGTTCTCTGTATCTTATTTATATACTGTATGTTCTCTGTATCTTATGTATATACTGTATGTTCTCTGTATCTTATGTATATACTGTATGTTCTCTGTATCTTATGTATATACTGTATGTTCTCTGTATCTTATGTATATACTGTATGTTCTCTGTATCTTATGTATATACTGTATGTTCTCTGTATCTTATGTATATACTGTATGTTCTCTGTATCTTATGTGTATACTGTATGTTCTCTGTATCTTATGTATATACTGTATGTTCTCTGTATCTTATGTATATACTGTATGTACTCTGTATCTTATGTGTATATACTGTATGTTCTCTGTATCTTATGTATATACTGTATGTTCTCTGTATCTTATGTGTATATACTGTATGTTCTCTGTATCTTATGTATATACTGTATGTTCTCTGTATCTTATGTGTATATACTGTATGTTCTCTGTATCTTATGTGTATATACTGTATGTTCTCTGTATCTTATGTGTATATACTGTATGTTCTCTGTATCTTATGTGTATATACTGTATGTTCTCTGTATCTTATGTGTATATACTGTATGTTCTCTGTATCTTATGTGTATACTGTATGTTCTCTGTATCTTATGTATATACTGTATGTTCTCTGTATCTTATGTGTATATACTGTATGTTCTCTGTATCTTATGTGTATACTGTATGTTCTCTGTATCTTATGTGTATACTGTATGTTCTCTTTATCTTAGGATAGATGTGTGCTTATCCCAGGCATGTTTAAATTCAGTGACTGTTGATGTTTCAACTACCTCTGCTGGAAGTTTGTTCCAAGCATCTACTACTCTTTCTGTAAAATAATATTTTCTAACATTGCTCCTGATCTTCCCCCCGACTAGCTTCAGGTTGTGCCCCCTTGTTCTATCGTTAAGTTTCTTCTTAAAAACACTTCCCTCCTGAACCTTATTCAATCCTTATTCAATCAGAGGAGCAGAGAGAGACGCTGGGAGGTCACAGCCAATCACAGGAGCAGAGAGAGACACTGGGAGGTCACAGCCAATCACAGGAGCAGAGAGAGACACTGGGAGGTCACAGCCAATCACAGGAGCAGAGAGAGATGCTGGGAGGTCACAGCCAATCAGAGGAGCAGAGAGAGACGCTGGGAGGTCACAGCCAATCACAGGAGCAGAGAGAGATGCTGGGAGGTCACAGCCAATCACAGGAGCAGAGAGAGACGCTGGGAGGTCACAGCCAATCACAGGAGCAGAGAGACACTGGGAGGTCACAGCCAATCACAGGAGCAGAGAGACGCTGGGAGGTCACAGCCAATCACAGGAGCAGAGAGAGACGCTGGGAGGTCACAGCCAATCACAGGAGCAGAGAGAGATGCTGGGAGGTCACAGCCAATCACAGGAGCAGAGAGAGATGCTGGGAGGTCACAGCCAATCACAGGAGCAGAGAGACACTGGGAGGTCACAGCCAATCACAGGAGCAGAGAGACGCTGGGAGGTCACAGCCAATCACAGGAGCAGAGAGAGACGCTGGGAGGTCACAGCCAATCAGAGGAGCAGAGACAGATGCTGGGAGGTCACAGCCAATCACAGGAGCAGAGAGACGCTGGGAGGTCACAGCCAATCACAGGAGCAGAGAGAGACGCTGGGAGGTCACAGCCAATCAGAGGAGCAGAGAGAGACGCTGGGAGGTCACAGCCAATCACAGGAGCAGAGAGACACTGGGAGGTCACAGCCAATCAGGAGCAGACTCTCTGATCACACACCTGCAGCCCATCAGACACCCTGGCCACGACCCTGCGGCCAGTCAGGGCCACGCCCCTCCACCTCTCGGCTCTCCGGATGGCCGGCAGGGAGAGCAGCCAGTCCACGGTGGCCCGGCAGCGGTAGTCGGGCTCCAACATGGCACCCAGCACCTTCAGGAAGTCCGGAGGTAGCTCTGCAACACAAGAGAGCAGCAGAGAGCATGCTGGGAAATGCCGGCCTGTACCCGTCTTCCACACCTCGCCCCAGCCCCGCCCCCCCGGCACTCACCTGAGGTAAACTCTGTGGGTAGGTGTCCCTGGCGCAGCTGCTGCCAGCCGTCTCCTCCTTTGGGCAGCTCCATGTTGCACGCCACCTCCAGAAGCGTCATGCCCAAGCTGGGGGGAGGGGAGAGAGGTCAGGTGGGCGGAGTCAGGTGGATGAGGGAGGGGTCAGGTGAATAAAAAGGAGGGGTCAGGGGACAAGCCAGGAGGGGAGGGGAGAGAGGTCAGGTGATCAAGTGAGTGGGAGGAATGGCGAGTAGGGGGATAGGGTTAATGTGGGGGTCAGGTGGGTGAGAGGTATGGGGAGGGTTCAGGTGAGGGGCCGGGGGGCCGCGCGAGCAGAGGGGCCGGGGGGCCGCGCGAGCAGAGGGGCCGGGGGGCCGCGCGAGCAGAGGGGCCAGACGAGCAGAGGGGCCGGGGGGCCGCGCGAGCAGAGGGGCCGGGGGGCCGCGCGAGCAGAGGGGCCGGGGGGCCGCGCGAGCAGAGGGGCCGGGGGGCCGCGCGAGCAGAGGGGCCGGGGGGCCGCGCGAGCAGAGGGGCCAGACGAGCAGAGGGGCCGGGGGGCCACGCGAGCAGAGGGGCCGCACGAGCAGAGGGGCCGGGGGGCCACGCGAGCAGAGGGGCCGGGGGGCCGCGCGAGCAGAGGGGCCGGGGGGCCGCGCGAGCAGAGGGGCCGGGGGGCCACACGAGCAGAGGGGCCGGGGGGCCACACGAGCAGAGGGGCCGGGGGGCCACACGAGCAGAGGGGCCGGGGGGCCACACGAGCAGAGGGGCCGGGGGGCCACACGAGCAGAGGGGCCGGGGGGCCACACGAGCAGAGGGGCCGGGGGGCCACACGAGCAGAGGGGCCGGGGGGCCACACGAGCAGAGGGGCCGGGGGGCCACACGAGCAGAGGGGCCGGGGGGCCACACGAGCAGAGGGGCCGGGGGGCCACACGAGCAGAGGGGCCGGGGGGCCACACGAGCATCACTGACCTGAAGACATCGGCGGCCTTGGTGAAGACGCCATTGAGCAGTTCGGGGGCCATGTATCGGGGGTCCCCCTCCTGGGCGTCCCGGCTGCCGTGCGCGGTGTCCAGCTCCACCATGAGGCCGAAGTCCCCCAGCTTGTAGAGGCCGGCGGGGGCCAGGAACACGTTGGCGGGTTTGATGTCCAGGTGCAGCAGGTTGCGGTCGTGCAGGTGTTTGAGGCCGCGCAGCAGGTCGCAGGTGAGGTCCCACAGCTGGCGGGGGGGCAGGGGGGCGCTCAGTCCCTCGGCGTGCTGCTGCAGGCTGGTCACACACAGCTCGGTCTGCAGGTAGAGCAGGCGACGCTCCTCCCAGGCGCGCACCAGGTGCAGGCAGTTCGGGTGCTCGCCCACCCGCTCGTGTTTCCTCACCTCCTCCAACTTCCTCTGCCGGTCACACTCCCCCCGGAACGGCGACACCGAGCGCTTCACCGCGTACAGGCGCCCGTCCTCCCGGCTCCGGACCTGCACCAGGGGGTCACATGGTCACTGCTCAGCCAATAACACAGGGCCCCACCCAACCTGGGGCACGGCGACACCTCTAACACAGGACAGATAAGCCTGCAGGTCATGTATAGGGAAGGCACAGGTAAGCCTGCAGGTCATGTATAGGGAAGGCACAGGTAAGCCTGCAGGTCATGTATAGGGAAGGCACAGGTAAGCCTGCAGGCCATGTATAGGGAAGGCACAGGTAAGCCTGCAGGCCATGTATAGGGAAGGCACAGGTAAGCCTGCAGGTCATGTATAGGGAAGGCACAGGTAAGCCTGCAGGCCATGTATAGGGAAGGCACAGGTAAGCCTGCAGGCCATGTATAGGGAAGGCACAGGTAAGCCTGCAGGCCATGTATAGGGAAGGCACAGGTAAGCCTGCAGGCCATGTATAGGGAAGGCACAGGTAAGCCTGCAGGCCATGTATAGGGAAGGCACAGGTAAGCCTGCAGGTCATGTATAGGGAAGGCACAGGTAAGCCTGCAGGTCATGTATAGGGAAGGCACAGGTAAGCCTGCAGGCCACGTATAGGGAAGGCACAGGTAAGCCTGCAGGCCACGTATAGGGAAGGCACAGGTAAGCCTGCAGGCCACGTATAGGGAAGGCACAGGTAAGCCTGCAGGTCATGTATAGGGAAGGCACAGGTAAGCCTGCAGGTCATGTATAGGGAAGGCACAGGTAAGCCTGCAGGTCATGTATAGGGAAGGCACAGGTAAGCCTGCAGGCCATGTATAGGGAAGGCACAGGTAAGCCTGCAGGCCATGTATAGGGAAGGCACAGGTAAGCCTGCAGGCCATGCATAGGGAAGGCACAGGTAAGCCTGCAGGTCATGTATAGGGAAGGCACAGGTAAGCCTGCAGGTCATGTATAGGGAAGGCACAGGTAAGCCTGCAGGTCATGTATAGGGAAGGCACAGGTAAGCCTGCAGATCATGTATAGGGAAGGCACAGGTAAGCCTGCAGGCCATGTATAGGGAAGGCACAGGTAAGCCTGCAGGCCATGTATAGGGAAGGCACAGGTAAGCCTGCAGGTCATGTATAGGGAAGGCACAGGTAAGCCTGCAGGTCATGTATAGGGAAGGCACAGGTAAGCCTGCAGGTCATGTATAGGGAAGGCACAGGTAAGCCTGCAGGTCATGTATAGGGAAGGCACAGGTAAGTCTGCAGGCCATGTATAGGGAAGGCACAGGTAAGTCTGCAGGTCATGCATAGGGAAGGCACAGGTAAGCCTGCAGGCCATGTATAGGGAAGGCACAGGTAAGCCTGCAGGCCATGTATAGGGAAGGCACAGGTAAGCCTGCAGGTCATGTATAGGGAAGGTACAGGTAAGCCTGCAGGTCATGTATAGGGAAGGCACAGGTAAGCCTGCAGGCCATGTATAGGGAAGGTACAGGTAAGCCTGCAGGCCATGTATAGGGAAGGCACAGGTAAGCCTGCAGGCCATGTATAGGGAAGGCACAGGTAAGCCTGCAGGCCATGTATAGGGAAGGCACAGGTAAGTCTGCAGGCCATGTATAGGGAAGGCACAGGTAAGTCTGCAGGTCATGTATAGGGAAGGCACAGGTAAGTCTGCAGGCCATGTATAGGGAAGGCACAGGTAAGCCTGCAGATCATGTATAGGGAAGGCACAGGTAAGCCTGCAGGTCATGCATAGGGAAGGCACAGGTAAGCCTGCAGGTCATGTATAGGGAAGGCACAGGTAAGCCTGCAGGCCATGTATAGGGAAGGCACAGGTAAGCCTGCAGGTCATGTATAGGGAAGGCACAGGTAAGCCTGCAGGCCATGTATAGGGAAGGCACAGGTAAGCCTGCAGGCCATGTATAGGGAAGGCACAGGTAAGCCTGCAGGCCATGTATAGGGAAGGCACAGGTAAGCCTGCAGGTCATGTATAGGGAAGGCACAGGTAAGCCTGCAGGCCATGTATAGGGAAGGCACAGGTAAGCCTGCAGGTCATGTATAGGGAAGGCACAGGTAAGCCTGCAGGCCATGTATAGGGAAGGCACAGGTAAGCCTGCAGGTCATGTATAGGGAAGGCACAGGTAAGCCTGCAGGTCATGCATAGGGAAGGCACAGGTAAGCCTGCAGGTCATGTATAGGGAAGGCACAGGTAAGCCTGCAGGCCATGCATAGGGAAGGCACAGGTAAGCCTGCAGGTCATGCATAGGGAAGGCACAGGTAAGCCTGCAGGTCATGTATAGGGAAGGCACAGGTAAGCCTGCAGGTCATGTATAGGGAAGGCACAGGTAAGCCTGCAGGCCATGTATAGGGAAGGCACAGGTAAGCCTGCAGGTCATGTATAGGGAAGGCACAGGTAAGCCTGCAGGCCATGTATAGGGAAGGCACAGGTAAGCCTGCAGGTCATGTATAGGGAAGGCACAGGTAAGCCTGCAGGTCATGTATAGGGAAGGCACAGGTAAGCCTGCAGGTCATGCATAGGGAAGGCACAGGTAAGCCTGCAGGTCATGTATAGGGAAGGCACAGGTAAGCCTGCAGGCCATGTATAGGGAAGGCACAGGTAAGCCTGCAGGCCATGTATAGGGAAGGCACAGGTAAGTCTGCAGGCCATGTATAGGGAAGGCACAGGTAAGCCTGCAGGCCATGTATAGGGAAGGCACAGGTAAGTCTGCAGGCCATGTATAGGGAAGGCACAGGTAAGTCTGCAGGCCATGTATAGGGAAGGCACAGGTAAGCCTGCAGATCATGTATAGGGAAGGCACAGGTAAGTCTGCAGGTCATGTATAGGGAAGGCACAGGTAAGTCTGCAGGCCATGTATAGGGAAGGCACAGGTAAGCCTGCAGATCATGTATAGGGAAGGCACAGGTAAGCCTGCAGGTCATGCATAGGGAAGGCACAGGTAAGCCTGCAGGTCATGTATAGGGAAGGCACAGGTAAGCCTGCAGGTCATGCATAGGGAAGGCACAGGTAAGCCTGCAGGTCATGTATAGGGAAGGCACAGGTAAGCCTGCAGGCCATGCATAGGGAAGGCACAGGTAAGCCTGCAGGTCATGCATAGGGAAGGCACAGGTAAGCCTGCAGGTCATGTATAGGGAAGGCACAGGTAAGCCTGCAGGTCATGCATAGGGAAGGCACAGGTAAGCCTGCAGGCCATGTATAGGGAAGGCACAGGTAAGCCTGCAGTTGCTGTATAGGAGGGGGCGGGGCATCCAGGGGGCGGAGCTCACCTTGTACACCTCCCCGAAGGATCCGCGTCCCAGCATGCACAGGGTGACGAAGCATTGCTTGAAGAAGGTGTGGCCCCGGGCGGGGTCGTAGAGGCGGCTGGCGGGTGGCTGGCTCTGCGGGCTGCGGAAGGACACGCTGCGGGGGCGGGGCTGGCTCCACGAACGCGGCTTATTGGGGAAGAGGCGGCTGATGGGCGGGATGTTCTTCACCGGTGGGCGGGGCGGGAGGCTGTAGCACAAGGACCGCCCCCTCTTCTTCAGCGAGAAGCTCTGCTCCGCCTGCTGGAAGTGGGCAGGCACCGGCATGGGCGTGTGGCGCAGGGGGGCGTCGCCCACCGACCGGTCGCCGGGTAACGGCATGACCCGCCCCTCGCTTAGGGTGACGCCCGCCAGCTCCCAACCTTGAAAAGAGAGAGAGAGAGAGAGACAGTGTTACCCTGACGACCAGCCTACTGGGAGGTGGGCGTGGCAAGGGGTGTGGCTTAGGGGTGTGTCTTACTTGTGGAACAAATATTTTCTTTATTGCATGGCACGGCGCGCTTTGGTATTCATAACAGTTGGGTTATTCCACCACAAGGTGGCGCAGTGTACTGCAGAAAGCTGTGGCATCTCCCGGCCCCCTATAAAAATGCCCAGTGTTTCCTCTGCAGTGATTCTGTGAAGATAGAAGATGTCTCTCTCTATATTGCGCAGGTGAGCGGGGCAACCAAGCCTGCGGCCCTGCACCCGTTTCCGGACCCTCTGTGCCTCCAGCCTCGGCTGACAGATCGGGTGAGGGTAGGGGAGCACTAGGGTCAGGTGAGTGGGGTAACCAACTCGCCGCTGGCTTCTCATCTCTCCCCCCCCCCCTCTCTGACTTTGTGTTGGAGGGGGCGGGTGGTAGCGGCGAGTGGTGTTTGTTGTGGTGTTTTTGGCGTTTACAGTGTGTTTTTTGGAGTTTTTAGCCCGCCGTGCCTCTGTACTGCGCTCCGCAGCTGTGGGTGCTATAACCTGTGGCGTTTTTGCTTTGTCATGGCGCCGGCGGGGTCACGTGGGCGCCGTTTTCGCGCTCTTCGGAGGGCGGGGCGATGACGCGTATCGCCCACCCCGTGAGGTACCTCTGCCAGCACCATTTTGGATTAGCTGCGCGTCTGGATTTCGCCCTTCCGGGCGGCAGCGCTGTTTCCTCCGGCGGTCTGTGCCTTGGTGACCCTGCGGTGTCCTTGGTCTGTGGGTTCCCTTTGGGGTTTTTTTTCTTATTGGTCTCATTGGGCATGTGCTGCGGGATGCTCAGGTGTCGTTTTTACTGCTCTACTCCTTCCTCCCCCTCATCCACCTATTTTTGCTGATCTGGGAGCATCCCGTGGGAGGGCATTCCGGGTGGCTTTTGTATTAACCTTTACCCAGTGCTGGCCTATTGCGCCTGTGTTAATCACCATATGGAGGCTTCTGGGGATAGCGGACTCGGGGGTCCTTCGGGGAAATCCCGGCTGTGTTCCATGTGCGGGGTATCCCCTATCAGTAATGATGTCACGGTGTGCGTGCCGTGTTCCATGTGCGGGGTATCCCCTATCAGCAGTGATGTCACAGTGTGCGTGCTGTGTTCCATGTGCGGGGTATCCCCTATCAGCAATGATGTCACAGTGTGCGTGCTGTGTTCCATGTGCGGGGTATCCCCTATCAGCAATGATGTCACGGTGTGCGTGCTGTGTTCCATGTGCGGGGTATCCCCTATCAGCAATGATGTCACAGTGTGCGTGCCGTGTTCCATGTGCGGGGTATCCCCTATCAGCAATGATGTCACAGTGTGCGTGCTGTGTTCCATGTGCGGGGTATCCCCTATCAGCAATGATGTCACAGTGTGTGTGCTGTGTTCCATGTGCGGGGTATCCCCTATCAGCAATGATGTCACAGTGTGCGTGCCGTGTTCCATGTGCGGGGTATCCCCTATCAGCAATGATGTCACAGTGTGCGTGCCGTGTTCCATGTGCGGGGTATCCCCTATCAGCAGTGATGTCACAGTGTGCGTGCCGTGTTCCATGTGCGGGGTATCCCCTATCAGTAATGATGTCACAGTGTGCGTGCCGTGTTCCATGTGCGGGGTATCCCCTATCAGCAATGATGTCACAGTGTGCGTGCCGTGTGCCATGTGCGGGGTATCCCCTATCAGTAATGATGTCACGGTGTGCGTGCCGTGTTCCATGTGCGGGGTATCCCCTATCAGTAATGATGTCACGGTGTGCGTGCCGTGTTCCATGTGCGGGGTATCCGCTATCAGCAATGATGTCACAGTGTGCGTGCCGTGTTCCATGTGCGGGGTATCCCCTATCAGTAATGATGTCACAGTGTGCGTGCTGTGTTCCATGTGCGGGGTATCCCCTATCAGCAATGATGTCACAGTGTGCGTGCTGTGTTCCATGTGCGGGGTATCCCCTATCAGCAATGATGTCACAGTGTGCGTGCCGTGTTCCATGTGCGGGGTATCCCCTATCAGCAATGATGTCACGGTGTGCGTGCCGTGTTCCATGTGCGGGGTATCCCCTATCAGCAATGATGTCACAGTGTGCGTGCCGTGTTCCATGTGCGGGGTATCCCCTATCAGCAATGATGTCACAGTGTGCGTGCTGTGTTCCATGTGCGGGGTATCCCCTATCAGCAATGATGTCACGGTGTGTGTGCTGTGTTCCATGTGCGGGGTATCCCCTATCAGCAATGATGTCACGGTGTGCGTGCCGTGTTCCATGTGCGGGGTATCCCCTATCAGCAATGATGTCACGGTGTGCGTGCCGTGTTCCATGTGCGGGGTATCCCCTATCAGCAATGATGTCACGGTGTGCGTGCCGTGTTCCATGTGCGGGGTATCCCCTATCAGCAATGATGTCACGGTGTGCGTGCCGTGTTCCATGTGCGGGGTATCTCCTATCAGTAATGATGTCACAGTGTGCGTGCCGTGTTCCATGTGCGGGGTATCCCCTATCAGCAGTGATGTCACGGTGTGCATGCCGTGTTCCATGTGCGGGGTATCTCCTATCAGTAATGATGTCACAGTGTGCGTGCCGTGTTCCATGTGCGGGGTATCTCCTATCAGTAATGATGTCACGGTGTGCGTGCCGTGTTCCATGTGCGGGGTATCCCCTATCAGCAGTGATGTCACGGTGTGCATGCCGTGTTCCATGTGCGGGGTATCCCCTATCAGCAATGATGTCACAGTGTGCGTGCCGTGTTCCATGTGCGGGGTATCCCCTATCAGTAATGATGTCACAGTGTGTGTGCTGTGTTCCATGTGCGGGGTATCCCCTATCAGCAGTGATGTCACGGTGTGCGTGCCGTGTTCCATGTGCAGGGTATCCCCTATCAGCAATGATGTCACAGTGTGCGTGCTGTGTTCCATGTGCGGGGTATCCCCTATCAGTAATGATGTCACAGTGTGTGTGCTGTGTTCCATGTGCGGGGTATCCCCTATCAGCAATGATGTCACAGTGTGCGTGCCGTGTTCCATGTGCGGGGTATCCCCTATCAGCAATGATGTCACAGTGTGTGTGCTGTGTTCCATGTGCGGGGTATCCCCTATCAGCAGTGATGTCACGGTGTGCGTGCCGTGTTCCATGTGCGGGGTATCCCCTATCAGCAGTGATGTCACGGTGTGCGTGCCGTGTTCCATGTGCAGGGTATCCCCTATCAGCAATGATGTCACGGTGTGCGTGCCATGTTCCATGTGCAGGGTATCCCCTATCAGCAATGATGTCACAGTGTGCGTGCCGTGTTCCATGTGCGGGGTATCCCCTATCAGCAATGATGTCACAGTGTGCGTGCCGTGTTCCATGTGCGGGGTATCCCCTATCAGCAGTGATGTCACGGTGTGCGTGCTGTGTTCCATGTGCAGGGTATCCCCTATCAGCAATGATGTCACAGTGTGCGTGCCGTGTTCCATGTGCGGGGTATCCCCTATCAGCAGTGATGTCACGGTGTGCGTGCTGTGTTCCATGTGCAGGGTATCCCCTATCAGCAATGATGTCACGGTGTGCGTGCTGTGTTCCATGTGCGGGGTATCCCCTATCAGCAGTGATGTCACGGTGTGCGTGCCGTGTTCCATGTGCGGGGTATCCCCTATCAGTAATGATGTCACAGTGTGCGTGCCGTGTTCCATGTGCGGGGTATCCCCTATCAGCAATGATGTCACAGTGTGCGTGCCGTGTTCCATGTGCGGGGTATCCCCTATCAGCAGTGATGTCACGGTGTGCGTGCCGTGTTCCATGTGCGGGGTATCCCCTATCAGCAATGATGTCACGGTGTGCGTGCCGTGTTCCATGTGCGGGGTATCCCCTATCAGCAATGATGTCACGGTGTGCGTGCCGTGTTCCATGTGCGGGGTATCCCCTATCAGCAGTGATGTCACGGTGTGCGTGCCGTGTTCCATGTGCGGGGTATCCCCTATCAGTAATGATGTCACAGTGTGCGTGCCGTGTTCCATGTGCGGGGTATCCCCTATCAGCAATGATGTCACAGTGTGCGTGCCGTGTTCCATGTGCGGGGTATCCCCTATCAGCAGTGATGTCACGGTGTGCGTGCCGTGTTCCATGTGCGGGGTATCCCCTATCAGCAATGATGTCACGGTGTGCGTGCTGTGTTCCATGTGCGGGGTATCCCCTATCAGCAATGATGTCACAGTGTGCGTGCCGTGTTCCATGTGCGGGGTATCCCCTATCAGCAATGATGTCACGGTGTGCGTGCTGTGTTCCATGTGCGGGGTATCCCCTATCAGCAATGATGTCACAGTGTGCGTGCCGTGTTCCATGTGCGGGGTATCCCCTATCAGCAGTGATGTCACAGTGTGCGTGCCGTGTTCCATGTGCGGGGTATCCCCTATCAGCAATGATGTCACAGTGTGCGTGCCGTGTTCCATGTGCGGGGTATCCCCTATCAGCAATGATGTCACAGTGTGCGTGCCGTGTTCCATGTGCGGGGTATCCCCTATCAGCAATGATGTCACGGTGTGCGTGCCATGTTCCATGTGCGGGGTATCCCCTATCAGCAATGATGTCACGGTGTGCGTGCCGTGTTCCATGTGCGGGGTATCCCCTATCAGCAATGATGTCACGGTGTGCGTGCCGTGTTCCATGTGCGGGGTATCCCCTATCAGCAATGATGTCACGGTGAGCGTGCCGTGTTCCATGTGCGGGGTATCCCCTATCAGCAATGATGTCACAGTGTGCGTGCTGTGTTCCATGTGCGGGGTATCCCCTATCAGTAATGATGTCACGGTGTGCGTGCCGTGTTCCATGTGCGGGGTATCCCCTATCAGCAGTGATGTCACAGTGTGTGTGCTGTGTTCCATGTGCGGGGTATCCCCTATCAGCAGTGATGTCACAGTGTGTGTGCTGTGTTCCATGTGCGGGGTATCCCCTATCAGCAATGATGTCACAGTGTGTGTGCTGTGTTCCATGTGCGGGGTATCCCCTATCAGCAGTGATGTCACAGTGTGCGTGCCGTGTTCCATGTGCGGGGTATCTCCTATCAGCAATGATGTCACGGTGTCCTTGCGCTCCAGCTTGGTTTGCCTGCATCGGTTCCCAGCTCTGCGCCCCTTCGGCATCACCTACCCCCCCACTCCTGCAATTAGCCCCCAGTGAGGGGGATGCTAGCAGGGGGTCACGGTCTGATCTGGCACTTCGTGTGGCCAACATTGAGAAGCAGCTTGCCGGGCCTGTTCCTAGGAAGGCCTCGGGCAAGAAGCGGCACCTGACTTCCACACCCTCCCGCTCCATAGAGGAGTATGAGGAGTTTGATGACACTGGGGGACGTTATTCCCTAGAGGAAGGGGAACTGTTCCAGGACTCTGACTCCTCTGGGGACCAGCAGGAGGGTTGCATTAGTGACCCTGGGTCTGCGTCCGGGGAGGAATCATGATACCCCGAGGACACTGATAATCTGCTGTCACAAACTTTTGAAATCTTGCACATTGCTCCCCCTGAGGTGGCTAAAAGAAAGCAGGGGGAGCTTTTTCGTCCTGGTAAACAGCGTCTGGAGTTCCCTGAGCAGGAACATTTTACTTCTATGGTGCTTAGGGAGTGGGAACGTCCTAATAGAATGGCCGCTGTGCCCAAGGGATTGGATAAGAGGTATCCCTTTCCTGCTGATATAGTAAAGCGTTGGTCCTGTCCTCCTGAGGTGGACGCTCCGTGCTAGGCCTGTCTAATACTTCGGTCATGCCTTCCCCTGACACTACCACTCTGAAGGACAGCGAGGACCGGCGCATGGATCAGCTGGCCTGCCATGCTTTTACCTGTGTGGGGGCTGGACTGCACCCAGCCTGTGCAAACCCGGGCATTCGCATACTTCCTTACTTGGACGACATCATCATTGTGGCTCAGTCCTTTCATCAGGCCGAACGGAACACCCAGGTGGTGATCTCCACTCTGGAGTCCTTCGGCTGGGTGATCAATTTTCCCAAGTCTTCACTGTCCCTGTCCTTGGTGAGGTCCTTTCTGGGCATGACTCTGGATACCTCTCAGGTCAAGGTGTCCTTCCTCAGCAGAAGGTGGAGGGCCTTCAGCTGCAGGCTCGGGCTCTGCTGTCGTGTCCTCATCCCTCCATCCGTCTGGGGATGCAGTTAGTGGGCCTGATGGTGTCCTGCTTCGAGGCGGTCCCCTTTGCTCAGTTTCACATGAGACCTCTTCAGTTGCACGTCTTGTCAGTTTGGGATCGGGACCCTGTGTCCCTGGATCAGGAATTTGCTCTGTCTCCTCTGGCCAGGCAGTCCCTCTTGTGGTGGCTGGACTCAAGGAACCTTCTGGTGGGCAGGACTTTCGTACCCCCGTGCTGGGAGATGGTCACCACGGATGCCAGTCTGACAGGCTGGGGGGGGTGCTTTTGGAAGTCTCTGAGGTTCCAGGGTCGGTGGGGCCCCCAGGAGGCCCATGCTCCCATCAATGTCCTGGAACTGAGGGTGATCAGGTTGGTTCTGTCCCACCTGACCACACACCTTCGGGGTCGGGCCGCTCAGACAACGGTTGCCTACATCAACCATCAGGGAGGGACTCGGAGCAAGCGAGCCTTCATGGAAGTGTCCCCGATACTGTCTTGGACGGAACAGAATGTCTCCTGCATCTCAGTGGTATACATTCCGGGGGTGGAGAACCAGGTGGCAGACTCCCTGAGCAGGGGGACGTCTCATCTGGGGGAATGGTCCCTCAACAACCGGGTGTTTCTCTCCCTGTGTCACCGCTGGGGTCAGCCGGATGTGGACCTGTTTGCGTCCCATCACAATCACAAACTTCCCAGGTTTGTCTCCCTGTCACAGGATCCTCTGGCCTTCGCCACAGATGCGCCAGCAATATCTTGGACGGAGTTTCAGCTCCTCTATGTGTTCCCTCCGTTCCCTGTACTGGGCAGGGTGCTGTGCAAGATTGCCCAGGAAGGGGTACCAGCCATTATGGTGGCCCCCTGTTGGCCAAGGAGGGTGTGGTTCGCAGACGTCATGCAGTTGGCAGTAGATCAGTACGTCTTCCCCAAGGATCCAGATCTGCTCACTCAGGGACACTGTGCCATCCCAATTTACAAACACTGGCTTTAATGGCTTGGCTGCTGAAACCTCCATCTTGATGGATAAGGGGTTGCCGGCTTCTGTTGTGGATACCATGATTCGGGCTAGGAAGAAGTCCTCGTCCTTTATCTACTACAGGGTCTGGCATGCTTACATTGCCTGGTGTGAGTCCAAGTCTCTTCCTTGTCGGGTGTTTTCTATTCCCAGGATTCTGGAATTTTTGCAGCATAGTTTGGATTCGGGCCTTCAACTTAGTGCCCTCAAGGGACAGGTGTCAGCTCTGGCAATTTGTTTCCAAAGATCCTTTGCCAATCACCGGTTGGTTAAGACCTTTTTCCAGGGAGTTACTCATGTGCGTCCACCACGTAAGCCTTTGCTACCGGTTTGGGACCTGAATCTGGTGTTGTCTGCTCTGCATGGTCCTCCCTTTGAGCCTATCCGTGGGGCTGCGTTGCCCATTCTGACTCTTAAGGTGGCCTTTTTGGTGGCCATTACTTCTGTCAGGCGAGTCTCTGAGCTGGCGGCGCTTTCCATCAAACCTCCTCATCTTGAGCGGCATCAGGATAAGGTGGTGTTTCGGCTCAAGCCGGAGGCTAGTTCTGGGAATGTTACAGACTCCGCCCTTATGCTGATTAATATGCAGCATCACAGAGCCAAGGGCCACGCCCACTATCATAGGGTGACACTGTAAATTCTGATATATCAGCCATTTCTATTTTCGATTCACTAATGGAAAGCGCGGCCCGACACAATGTCGCAACACTTACCTCGGCCTGTTGCAGTACTTGGACCAAAACCCACCCTGGAGTCTATGAGACTCCAGGGCAGGCATATTCGCTCCCTCTGGGGCACCAAGATTCGGGATTTCAGGGGGAGGGATCGTATAGATTCCTGGGCTGATCGTCGTGGCTTTGGGTCCGTTTTAAACCTTCGCCCAAACCCTTAAAATATATTAATTTTAGATGCTGGGGAATAGTTCTTTCCCCCACTGGGCTGAAACTCTGTTCAGGACTTTAGGATACGGGCGCCGCCATCTTGACTCAGAAACATCCCACTTACTGAGAGGAGAGTGGGATAAAGTACAGGGGGGCGGGGTTATAGCTGTGCTTTGCTCAGACAGAGCAGAGCTGGGGTCAGCAATCCCAGAATGCAGAGCGGCACAGTCAGGCAGCCTGCAAACAGGAAGTGCCTTCTGACTGAGCAAAGCACAGCTATAACCCCACCCCCCTGCACTTTATCCCGCTCTCCTCTCCTCAGTAAGTGTGATGCTTCTGAGTCAAGATGGCGACGCCCGTATCCTAGAGTCCTGAACAGAGTTGCAGCCCAGTGGGGGAAAGAATAATAAGTGACTAAAAACGTAAAATATATTAATTTTAGATGCTGGGGCTTTTGAATAAAATCACGGTGAAGGTTCGGTTTAAAGGGCACGTCCAATTATTACTATATATTTATGAAGCGCCGTCATGTGTTGTAGCGCTGTACAAACTTTCCATTTGATCTCTGAAAGTGTATATTTATGTGTATTCAAGTGGGCCTACACCAGGGGTCCTGACTATTGGGGGTTTGGGCTTGTCCCTCCCATTTGGGATGCCCTGCTGTGTGAGCCCCCCACCACACACACACACACACACACACACACACACACACACACACACAGCTCCAACAAGCCCATGGTGGGGATTCCATTCATTTTCTGCAGCCGCTCATTAATATGCGCTGCCGGGGAAGCTGATTGGACGAAAGGCTGCGCATGCACCGTGGGCTTGTGGAAAGGACAGCAACTGAATGGTGGGGCATCCCAAATAGGGATCAGGGGAGGAGCTTATACAGTGAGGCATCCCAAATAGGGATCGGGGAGGAGCTTACACACAGCGGGGCATCCCAAATAGGGACCAGAGGAGGGATTACACACAGTGGGGCATCATAAATAGGGATCAGGGGAGGGATTACACACAGCGGGGCATCCCAAATAGGGATCAGGGGAGGGATTACACACAGCGGGGCATCCCAAATAGGGACCAGGGGAGGGATTACACACAGTGGGGCATCACAAATAGGGACCAGGGGAGGGATTACACACAGTGGGGCATCACAAATAGGGATCAGGGGAGGGATTACACACAGTGGGGCATCACAAATAGGGATCAGGGGAGGGATTACACACAGCGGGGCAACCCAAATAGGGATCAGGGGAGGGATTACACACAGAGGGGCATCCCAAATAGGGATCAGGGGAGGGATTACACACAGTGGGGCATCCCAAATAGGGATCAGGGGAGGGATTACACACAGTGGGGCATCCCAAATAGGGATCAAGGGAGAAATTACACACAGTGGGGCATCCCAAATAGGGACCAGGGGAGGGATTACACACAGAGGGGCATCCCAAATAGGGACCAGGGGAGGGATTACACACAGCGAGGCATCCGAAATCTCCTTGGCACACTCACCATGGGGGTCACGTGACGTCTTCCGGGTCGGTAGGTAGGTGGGTTGGTTGTGAAGTAAGTGGGCCCGAGGGTCGGTGTCTCCCGGTCTCGGGCGCTGTGAGGAGATTTTGGCGCCAAATCGTTTGATTGGCTGAGGAACGTCAGCAGCGGTGGCTGTCAGGCCCCGCCCCCTCGCCGTCACCTAGGAGACGCTTTCTCCCTGCCCACTGCCCTCAGACAAGATGGCGCTGGGAGTAGGCAGGGCGCGGTGCATGCCGGGAGGGGAGGTCAGCAGCAGCGGCTGTCAGGCCCCTCCCCTCGCCGTCACCTAGGAGACGCCACAGGTGGGAGGAGCCAACGCCTTCAGACAAGATGGCGCCGGGAGGAGGCGGGGCGCGCGGTGCATGCCGGGAGGGGAGGTCGCAGTGCAGACACAGCACAGGAGGCTGCGGCTGCCGAACACCTTCCACCCCCCCTCCTCCTTCTGCTTCGGAATGGTGAGTGGCGCTGCCTCGCCGCCCGCTTCTTTCTTCTCGGTTACCTCAGCCTGGCCCGAGCCTTGGGAGAAAAAGCGGAGAACCGACTCATAACAGCGGTCCCGGCCTACAACAGGCCGCCGCCAACCACAACATGGCGGGCCTGGAACTTGACTCGGGGGTTTGCGGCTTTACCGGGCGCGGCCTGGTCACAGGAGTTTCCGCCTGTCCCCTTCCCCGGTAACCGCCACTCTGCCAGCCGCAATGTGGCGGCGTCACCGGAGAGCTGCCCGCTCATCCTGCCAACCCCAACATGGCCGCCATACAGCCCCCCCCCCCCCCCCCGTATTTGTCACTATGGCGACCAGGGCCGGCTTATGAGAGGGGCGCAAGGGGCTGGAGCCCCGGGGCCTCCCCCACTTGCCCTGCAAAGTGGGTTTCCATGGAACTTTGGGTTATGGTCTGGTCCAGGAGGCTTTTCGGTGTGACGGGCCGTGGAGCCGGCAACAAAGCTATAGGAGGCAGCCAGAGCCACCACCGGGCATACTGAAAGTGGACCTTCACCCTGCATAAGAGCCTATCTTATGTTTCCCTCACCCTGTACATACAGATTGCCCACATTAATCCGGACCTTCATTAATCCGGACCTTCACCCTGAATAAGAGCCTATCTTATATGTTTCCCACACCCTGTACATACAGATTGCCCACATTAATCTGGACCCTCACCCTGAATAAGAGCTTCTTATATGTTTCCCACACCCTGTACATACAGATTGCTGACATTAATCCGGACCTTCACCCTGAATAAGAGCCTATCTTGTATGTTTCCCACACCCTGTACATACAGATTGCTCACATTAATCCGGACCTTCACCCTGAATAAGAGCCTATCTTGTATGTTTCCCACACCCTGTACATACAGATTGCTCACATTAATCCGGACCTTCACCCTGAATAAGAGCCTATCTTGTATGTTTCCCACACCCTGTACATACAGATTGCTCACATTAATCCGGACCTTCACCCTGAATAAGAGCCTATCTTATATGTTTCCCCCACCCTGTACATACAGATTGCCCACATTAATCCGGACCCTCACCCTGAATAAGAGCCTATCTTATATGTTTCCCACACCCTGTACATACAGATTGCTCACATTAATCCGGACCTTCACCCTGAATAAGAGCCTATCTTATGTTACCCCCCTGTACATACAGATTGCCCACATTAATCCGGTCCCTCACCCTGAATAAGAGCCTGTCTTATATGTTTCCCACACCCTGTACATACAGATTGCCCACATTAATCCGGACCCGCACCCTGAATAAGAGCCTATCTTATATGTTTCCCACACCCTGTACATACAGATTTCCCACATTAATCCGGACCCTCACCCTGAATAAGAGCCTATCTTATATGTTTCCCACACCCTGTACATACAGATTGTCCACATTAATTCGGACCCTCACCCTGAATAAGAGCCTATCTTATATGTTTCCCCCCTGTACATACAGATTGCCCACATTAATCCGGACCCTCACCCTGAATAAGAGCCTATCTTATATGTTTCCCACACCCTGTACATACAGATTGCCCACATTAATCCGGACCCGCACCCTGAATAAGAGCCTATCTTATATGTTTCCCACACCCTGTACATACAGATTTCCCACATTAATCCGGACCCTCACCCTGAATAAGAGCCTATCTTATATGTTTCCCACACCCTGTACATACAGATTGTCCACATTAATTTGGACCCTCACCCTGAATAAGAGCCTATCTTATATGTTTCCCCCCTGTACATACAGATTGCCCACATTAATCCGGACCCGCACCCTGAATAAGAGCCTATCTTATATGTTTCCCCCCTGTACATACAGATTGCCCACATTAATCCGGACCTTCACCCTGAATAAGAGCCTATCTTGTATGTTTCCCACACCCTGTACATACAGATTGCCCACATTAATCCGGACCCTCACCCTGAATAAGAGCCTATCTTGTATGTTTCCCACACCCTGTACATACAGATTGTCCACATTAATCCGGACCCTCACCCTGAATAAGAGCCTATCTTATATGTTTCCCACACCCTGTACATACAGATTTCCCACATTAATCCGGACCCTCACCCTGAATAAGAGCCTATCTTATATGTTTCCCACACCCTGTACATACAGATTGCCCACATTAATCCGGACCCGCACCCTGAATAAGAGCCTATCTTATATGTTTCCCCCCTGTACATACAGATTGCCCACATTAATCCGGACCTTCACCCTGAATAAGAGCCTATCTTGTATGTTTCCCACACCCTGTACATACAGATTGCCCACATTAATCCGGACCCTCACCCTGAATAAGAGCCTATCTTGTATGTTTCCCACACCCTGTACATACAGATTGTCCACATTAATCCGGACCCTCACCCTGAATAAGAGCCTATCTTGTATGTTTGCCCCCCTGTACATACAGATTGCCCACATTATAAATCATCCTACCTGCATCTACTGCATGTTATGAGCCTTTAAACATCCAAGATGGCGGCTCATGGAACATCAGGCAGCTGCAAGCAGGAAGTGTTTTCTGACTGTTGCTCTGCATTCTGGGATTGCTGACCTTTTCCTGACCCCAGCTCTGCTTTGTCTGAGCAAAGCACAGCTTTAACCCGCCCCCCTGCACTTTATCCTGCTCTCCTCAGTAAATGTGATGCTTATGAGACTAGATGGCGGCGCCTGTATCCTAGAGTCCTGAACAGAGTTTCAGCCCAGTGGGGGAAAGAATAAGTGGCTAAAAACCTAAAATATATTAATGTTAGATGCTGGGGAAGGGTTTATAAGGGTTTATAAGGCTTTTCAATAAATCATGGTGAAGGTCCGGTTAACGTTGGTTTCTTTGGCCAGTTTCTTATTGGTGTTTATGCTTATTTCCTGCCTCCTTATAGAGGAAATGTCCATTAATGATCAGCATAGCTATGATGGGTGCAGTCCCCTCTCCTGCCTCTGGGGGAGCTGTCATTGGTCAGGGAAGGGGCAGCATAGCTATGATGGGTGCAGTCCCCTCTCCTGCCTCTGGGGGAGCTGTCATTGGTCAGGGAAGGGGCAGCATAGCTATGATGGGTGCAGTCCCCCCTCCTGCCTCTGGGGGAGCTGTCATTGGTCAGGGAAGGGGCAGCATAGCTATGATGGGTGCAGTCCCCTCTCCTGCCTCTGGGGGAGCTGTCATTGGTCAGGGAAGGGGCAGCATAGCTATGATGGGTGCAGTCCCCTCTCCTGCCTCTGGGGGAGCTGTCATTGGTCAGGGAAGGGGCAGCATAGCTATGATGGGTGCAGTCCCCTCTCCTGCCTCTGGGGGAGCTGTCATTGGTCAGGGAAGGGGCAGCATAGCTATGATGGATGCAGTCCCCTCTCCTGCCTCTGGGGGAGCTGTCATTGGTCAGGGAAGGGGCAGCATAGCTATGATGGGTGCAGTCCCCTCTCCTGCCTCTGGGGGAGCTGTCATTGGTCAGGATGCTGGGCAGCATAGCTATGATGGGTGCAGTCCCCTCTCCGGCCTCTGGGGGAGCTGTCATTGGTCAGGATGCTGGGCAGCATAGCTATGATGGGTGCAGTCCCCCCTCCTGCCTCTGGGGGAGCTGTCATTGGTCAGGGAAGGGGCAGCATAGCTATGATGGGTGCAGTCCCCTCTCCTGCCTCTGGGGGAGCTGTCATTGGTCAGGGAAGGGGCAGCATAGCTATGATGGATGCAGTCCCCTCTCCGGCCTCTGGGGGAGCTGTCATTGGTCAGGGAAGGGGCAGCATAGCTATGATGGATGCAGTCCCCTCTCCGGCCTCTGGGGGAGCTGTCATTGGTCAGGGAAGGGGCAGCATAGCTATGATGGGTGCAGTCCCCCCTCCTGCCTCTGGGGGAGCTGTGATTGGTCAGGGAAGGGGCAGCATAGCTATGATTGGTGCAGTCCCCTCTCCTGCCTCTGGGGGAGCTGTCATTGGTCAGGGAAGGGGCAGCATAGCTATGATGGGTGCAGTCCCCTCTCCTGCCTCTGGGGGAGCTGTCATTGGTCAGGGAAGGGGCAGCATAGCTATGATGGGTGCAGTCCCCTCTCCTGCCTCTGGGGGAGCTGTCATTGGTCGGAAGGGGCAGCATAGCTATGATGGGTGCAGTCCCCTCTCCTGCCTCTGGGGGAGCTGTGATTGGTCAGGGAAGGGGCAGCATAGCTATGATGGGTGCAGTCCCCTCTCCTGCCTCTGGGGGAGCTGTCATTGGTCAGGGAAGGGGCAGCATAGCTATGATGGGTGCAGTCCCCTCTCCTGCCTCTGGGGGAGCTGTCATTGGTCAGGATGCTGGGCAGCATAGCTATGATGGGTGCAGTCCCCTCTCCTGCCTCTGGGGGAGCTGTCATTGGTCAGGGAAGGGGCAGCATAGCTATGATGGGTGCAGTCCCCCCTCCTGCCTCTGGGGGAGCTGTGATTGGTCAGGGAAGGGGCAGCATAGCTATGATGGGTGCAGTCCCCCCTCCTGCCTCTGGGGGAGCTGTGATTGGTCAGGGAAGGGGCAGCATAGCTATGATTGGTGCAGTCCCCTCTCCTGCCTCTGGGGGAGCTGTCATTGGTCAGGGAAGGGGCAGCATAGCTATGATGGGTGCAGTCCCCCCTCCTGCCTCTGGGGGAGCTGTGATTGGTCAGGGAAGGGGCAGCATAGCTATGATTGGTGCAGTCCCCTCTCCTGCCTCTGGGGGAGCTGTCATTGGTCAGGGAAGGGGCAGCATAGCTATGATGGGTGCAGTCCCCTCTCCTGCCTCTGGGGGAGCTGTCATTGGTCAGGGAAGGGGCAGCATAGCTATGATGGGTGCAGTCCCCCCTCCTGCCTCTGGGGGAGCTGTCATTGGTCAGGGAAGGGGCAGCATAGCTATGATGGGTGCAGTCCCCTCTCCGGCCTCTGGGGGAGCTGTCATTGGTCAGGGAAGGGGCAGCATAGCTATGATGGGTGCAGTCCCCTCTCCGGCCTCTGGGGGAGCTGTGATTGGTCAGGGAAGGGGCAGCATAGCTATGATGGGTGCAGTCCCCCCTCCTGCCTCTGGGGGAGCTGTCATTGGTCAGGGAAGGGGCAGCATAGCTATGACGGGTGCAGTCCCCCCTCCTGCCTCTGGGGGAGCTGTCATTGGTCAGGGAAGGGGCAGCATAGCTATGATGGGTGCAGTCCCCTCTCCTGCCTCTGGGGGAGCTGTCATTGGTCAGGGAAGGGGCAGCATAGCTATGATGGGTGCAGTCCCCCCTCCTGCCTCTGGGGGAGCTGTCATTGGTCAGGGAAGGGGCAGCATAGCTATGATGGGTGCAGTCCCCCCTCCTTCCTCTGGGGGAGCTGTCATTGGTCAGGATGCTGGGCAGCATAGCTATGATGGGTGCAGTCCCCCCTCCTTCCTCTGGGGGAGCTGTCATTGGTCAGGATGCTGGGCAGCATAGCTATGATGGGTGCAGTCCCCTCTCCTGCCTCTGGGGGAGCTGTCATTGGTCAGGGAAGGGGCAGCATAGCTATGATGGGTGCAGTCCCCTCTCCTGCCTCTGGGGGAGCTGTCATTGGTCAGGGAAGGGGCAGCATAGCTATGATGGGTGCAGTCCCCCCTCCTTCCTCTGGGGGAGCTGTCATTGGTCAGGATGCTGGGCAGCATAGCTATGATGGGTGCAGTCCCCCCTCCTTCCTCTGGGGGAGCTGTCATTGGTCAGGATGCTGGGCAGCATAGCTATGATGGGTGCAGTCCCCCCTCCTGCCTCTGGGGGAGCTGTCATTGGTCAGGATGCTGGGCAGCATAGCTATGATGGGTGCAGTCCCCTCTCCTGCCTCTGGGGGAGCTGTCATTGGTCAGGGAAGGGGCAGCATAGCTATGATGGGTGCAGTCCCCTCTCCTGCCTCTGGGGGAGCTGTCATTGGTCAGGATGCTGGGCAGCATAGCTATGATGGGTGCAGTCCCCCCTCCTTCCTCTGGGGGAGCTGTCATTGGTCAGGGAAGGGGCAGCATAGCTATGATGGGTGCAGTCCCCTCTCCGGCCTCTGGGGGAGCTGTCATTGGTCAGGATGCTGGGCAGGGGGCGTGGCACCTTGAGGGTGGCGCAGTGGGTGTGACTTGTCTCTCTCCCTGCAGGACGTGTTTCTGATGATCCGCCACGGTAAGACGTCCATCTTCACCGACGCCAAGGAGAACACCACCGTGTATGAGCTGAAGAGGATCGTGGAGGGCATCCTAAAGAGGGGCCCCGAGGAGCAGCGCCTCTACAAGGTGACCACACCCCCTGGGGGAGGAGCATACAAGGTGACCACTCACCTGGGGGAGGGGGTGTGACCAGGGGGTGGGGCAGACTCCTCTACAAGGTGACCACACCCCCGGGGAGGAGCGCCTCTACAAGGTGACCACACCCCCCGGGGGAGGGGGTGTGACCAGGGGGTGGGGCAGACTCCTCTACAAGGTGACCACACCCCCGGGGAGGAGCATACAGGGTGACCACACCCCTGGTGGAGGGGGCCCTCGGGGGGCGGGGCAGACTCCTCTACAAGGTGACCAAACCCCCCGGGGGAGGAGCATACAAGGTGACCACTCACCTGGGGGAGGGGGGCGTGACCAGGGGGTGGGGCAGACTCCTCTACAAGGTGACCACACCGCCGGGGGAGGAGCATACAAGGTGACCACACACCCCGGGGGAGGAGCATACAAGGTGACCACTCACCTGGGGGAGGGGGGCGTGACCAGGGGGTGGGGCAGACTCCTCTACAAGGTGACCACACCGCCGGGGGAGGAGCATACAAGGTGACCACACCGCCGGGGGAGGAGCATACAAGGTGACCACACACCTGGGGGAGGGGGGCGTGACCAGGGGGTGGGGCAGACTCCTCTACAAGGTGACCACACCCCCGGGGGAGGAGCATACAGGGTGACCACACCCCCGGCGGAGGGGGCCCTCGGGGGCGGGGCAGGCACCTCGGTATGGATGCATTGGATTACCCAATATTGGGCACAGCTCTCTGTATGATGGAGGACAGGAAATATCCGCACACTGCAGTGGCTCCTGATGGAGGAGTGCAGCTGTTTCCTTTCCCCGGTCTGATGTATCCCCACTATGAAAAGTGGAGGTTAGGTTAAAGTGGAACCAAGCTGGCTGGCCCTGGATTCTAAAGGATTCCAGGACTAACTGCGGTGGCATCCCGATTTGGTAAAACACTCAACTTTTCGCTGTGTTTACGATCTGTGGCGCGCTCCCACCTGGGGATGCCGCCACATACGGATCCCCGCTATGAAAAGGGGAACCAAACTGGCTGGCCCTGGATGCTAAAGGATTCCAGGGCCGGCTGCTGGAGCATCCTGATTTGGTGAAACGCTCACCTTTTCACTGTGTTTACAGTCTGTGGCGCGCCCCCGCCTGGGGATGCCACTTTCCCTCCCATAAGCTGAGTTCATATCATTCATTAATATTCACGGCAGAGAGCTCTGATTGGCTGGGGATGCCCTATATATAATTATAATAATTTAATATTAATATATAATTCATTAATATTCACAGCAGAGAGCTGTGATTGGCTGGGGATGCCCTATATATAATTATAATAATTTAATATTAATATATAATATATAATTCATTAATATTCACGGCAGAGAGCTGTGATTGGCTGGGGATGCCCTATATATAATTATAATAATTTAATATTAATATATAATATATAATTCATTAATATTCACGGCAGAGAGCTCTGATTGGCTGGGGATGCCCTTAAGCAGATCCCATATGCTGATCATTAGTCACGGCAGAGAGCTCTGATTGGTTGAGAGCTCGCACGTGTGCTGTAGGACTGGGCTAAGGTGAGGTTCTATGACATCCCCGGGATTGTGGCACATGCGCGGCCCATCCAGGAATAGGGCATTGTGGGTATTCAGCGGGCACCTGTCGTCCTGCACCAGCTGATTGGTGCCAGTCCGCGTCCCCACAGCGCCCGGGGATCGCCAATCGCCATCAATCACACAGCACTGCCCCGCACCCTCTATTCATTGCAATGGAGGCCAGACACGCCCCCTCCATTGTAGTGAATGGAGGGGGTGTGGCCATACACCTGTGTGTGATGGCGGGGAGCACAGAAGTAACAGTGTATGGCGTGGGGGCGGGGCCTGGTACAGATCAGCTGCGCTGGACAAAAGGACACGGGATTGCCATGGCGCCCTCTACTGGCTGATCCCTCCATGTATGCTGGCCAGGGATGCCTGCACATGCGCCATGGGAGCGTGGATTAAGTTAACGTTAACAGAACAGGGCATCCAAAATCGGGATCTGGGGATCTCCCTTACCCAGCCCTGGAGCCTTTTGCACTCTAGGGCTGGCTAGACGGAGATATACTGCTGATTGGTTGTGGTCTCTGGGGCATCGCTGTCACCTGCCGATCCTGCGGTGCATGTGCGGGCTCTCGTCCAGTCAGGGCTTTATGCTGTGTATACGAATGGCCAGGATTGTGACTATTTGCCCCCGATCACCGAGCCCAACTCACCTCTTCCTGGTCCTACAGCGCATGTGCGGGCGTTCGTCCAATCGGTGAGCTAGGAGCTGCTGATGTCACGTCATCTAAGGCCAGCACCTCCCCCGCTTCCCTGTAACAGGGAGCCATTCACGAATGCCAGCTGGAGGGACAGCGCGACTGCGGCCGCCATTGGACTGGGAGACAAGGTGAGTGTATAGGTGACCTGGGGGGGGGCGCACTGAGGGGCATCCCGGGGGAAGGGAATCTATAAGATTGTGGTGGGTTTTGGTCCACTTTAAGCATTGGTTAGAGCGGATGGTCTGTATCGGGGGCATCCCGCGTTTCCCTGCGGAGTGACTGAATGTCTGCTCACAGGCCGAGGGGCAGACGGGGGGCGTCCCAATTCAGCTACACCTAGCGACTGCTTGTGGTGCCAGGGATGCTGCTGGAGGCCGCTCATGCGTTCTGCGGACAAGGTGCGTCCCAAATTGCTAGACCCAGGAGTCTATAAGATTGGTATGGGCAGCACTGTGTTATCCCTGGAATCCCGGATCTGAGCACCATATAGGCAGCACTGTGTTATCCAGGCCCTGGAATCCCGGATCTGAGCACTGTATGGGCAGCACTGTTATCCCTGGAATCCCGGATCTGAGCACTGTATGGGCAGCGCTGTGTTATCCCTGGAATCCCGGATCTGAGCACTGTATGGGCAGCACTGTTATCCAGCCCTGGAATCCCGGATCTGAGCACTGTATGGGCAGCACTGTGTTATCCCTGGAATCCCGGATCTGAGCACTGTATGGGCAGCGCTGTGTTATCCCTGGAATCCCGGATCTGAGCACTGTATGGGCAGCGCTGTGTTATCCCTGGAATCCCGGATCTGAGCACTGTATGGGCAGCACTGTGTTATCCCTGGAATCCCGGATCTGAGCACTGTATGGGCAGCGCTGTTATCCCTGGAATCCCGGATCTGAGCACTGTATGGGCAGCACTGTGTTATCCAGGCCCTGGAATCCCGGATCTGAGCACTGTAAGGGCAGCACTGTGTTATCCCTGGAATCCCGGCTCTGAGCACTGTAAGGGCAGCGCTGTGTTAGCCAGGACCTCGGAGGAGAGAGATTTAGGGATACTGATTACTGAAAGCTGCAAGATGATTGGACGGTGCAGCCAGGCAGTGGGAAAAGCAAGCAGGATGCTCGGCTGCATAGCTCGAGGCATCACCAGTAGGAAGAGGGAGGTTGTGATGGCGCTGTATAGAGCCCTGGTGAGGACACAGCTAGAATACTGTGTGCAGTTCTGGAGACCTCCCCTGCAAAAAGACATTATTCAAATAGAACGTGTCCAAAGGCCGGCAACAAAAATGGTGGAAGGACTTAAACTTATCAGGAGAGACTTAAAGAACTTAATTTGTACAGAGGAGGAAAGAAGGGAGAGGGGGGACATGATGGAGACCTTTATATATGTGACAGGAGGGAAGAGACGATAGAACAAGGGGCCCAACCTGAAGCTGGTCGGGGGGAAGATCAGGAGCAATGTTAGAAAATATTATGTTACAGAAAGAGTAGTAGATGCTTGGAACAAACTTCCAGCAGAGGTAGTTGAAAAATCAGCAGTCACTGAATTTAAACATGGGATAAGCCTCCATCTATCCTAAGATAAAGAGTACATACAGTATATACATAAGATACAGAGAACATACAGTATACACATAAGATAAAGAGTACATACAGTATACACATAAGATACAGAGAACATACAGTATATACATAAGATACAGAGAACATACAGTATATACATAATATACAGAGAACATACAGTATACACATAAGATAAAGATAACATACAGTATACACATAAGATACAGAGAACATACAGTATATACATAATATACAGAGAACATACAGTATACACATAAGATAAAGAGAACATACAGTATACACATAAGATACAGAGAACATACAGTATACACATAAGATACAGAGAACATACAGTATATACATAAGATACAGAGAACATACAGTATACACATAAGATACAGAGAACATACAGTATATACATAAGATACAGAGAACATACAGTATATACATAAGATACAGAGAACATACAGTATACACATAATATACAGAGAACATACAGTATATACACATAAGATACAGAGAACATACAGTATACACATAAGATAAAGAGAACATACAGTATACACATAAGATACAGAGAACATACAGTATATACACATAAGATACAGAGAACATACAGTATACACATAAGATACAGAGAACATACAGTATACACATAAGATACAGAGAACATACAGTATACACATAAGATACAGAGAACATACAGTATATACATAAGATACAGAGAACATACAGTATATACATAAGATACAGAGAACATACAGTATACACATAAGATACAGAGAACATACAGTATACACATAAGATACAGAGAACATACAGTATACACATAAGATACAGAGAACACACAGTATACACATAAGATACAGAGAACATACAGTATACACATAAGATACAGAGAACATACAGTATATACATAATATACAGAGAACATACAGTATACACATAAGATACAGAGAACATACAGTATACACATAAGATACAGAGAACATACAGTATACACATAAGATACAGAGAACATACAGTATATACATAAGATACAGAGAACATACAGTATATACATAAGATACAGAGAACATACAGTATACACATAAGATACAGAGAACATACAGTATACACATAAGATACAGAGAACATACAGTATACACATAAGATACAGAGAACACACAGTATACACATAAGATACAGAGAACATACAGTATACACATAAGATACAGAGAACATACAGTATATACATAAGATACAGGGAACATACAGTATATACATAAGATACAGAGAACATACAGTATACACATAAGATACAGAGAACATACAGTATATACATAAGATACAGGGAACATACAGTATATACATAAGATACAGAGAACATACAGTATACACATAAGATACAGAGAACATACAGTATATACATAAGATACAGGGAACATACAGTATACACATAAGATACAGAGAACATACAGTATATACATAAGATACAGAGAACATACAGTATATACATAAGATACAGAGAACATACAGTATATACATAAGATACAGAGAACATACAGTATACACATACGATAGAGAGAACATACAGTATATACATAAGATACAGGGAACATACAGTATATACATAAGATAAAGAGAACATACAGTATACACATAAGATACAGAGAACATACAGTATATACATAAGATACAGGGAACATACAGTATATACATAAGATAAAGAGAACATACAGTATATACATAAGATACAGAGAACATACAGTATACACATAAGATAAAGAGAACATACAGTATATACATAAGATACAGGGAACATACAGTATATACATAAGATACAGAGAACATACAGTATACACATAAGATACAGAGAACATACAGTATACACATAAGATACAGAGAACATACAGTATACACATAAGATACAGAGAACATACAGTATATACATAAGATACAGAGAACATACAGTATATACATAAGATACAGGGAACATACAGTATACACATAAGATACAGAGAACATACAGTATACACATAAGATACAGAGAACATACAGTATATACATAAGATACAGAGAACATACAGTATACACATAAGATACAGAGAACATACAGTATATACATAAGATACAGAGAACATACAGTATATACATAAGATACAGAGAACATACAGTATATACATAAGATACAGAGAACATACAGTATATACATAAGATACAGAGAACATACAGTATATACATAAGATACAGAGAACATACAGTATATACACATAAGATACAGAGAACATACAGTATATACACATAAGATACAGAGAACATACAGTATATACATAAGATACAGAGAACATACAGTATACACATAAGATACAGAGAACATACAGTATATACATAAGATACAGAGAACATACAGTATATACACATAAGATACAGAGAACATACAGTATATACACATAAGATACAGAGAACATACAGTATATACATAAGATACAGAGAACATACAGTATACACATAAGATACAGAGAACATACAGTATATACATAAGATACAGAGAACATACAGTATACACATAAGATACAGAGAACATACAGTATACACATAAGATACAGAGAACATACAGTATATACATAAGATACAGAGAACATACAGTATATACATAAGATACAGGGAACATACAGTATACACATAAGATACAGAGAACATACAGTATACACATAAGATACAGAGAACATACAGTATATACACATAAGATACAGAGAACATACAGTATATACATAAGATACAGAGAACATACAGTATACACATAAGATAAAGAGAACATACAGTATATACATAAGATACAGGGAACATACAGTATACACATAAGATACAGAGACCATACAGTATATACATAAGATACAGAGAACATACAGTATACACATAAGATACAGAGAACATACAGTATACACATAAGATACAGAGAACATACAGTATATACATAAGATACAGAGAACATACAGTATATACATAAGATACAGGGAACATACAGTATACACATAAGATACAGAGAACATACAGTATATACATAAGATACAGGGAACATACAGTATACACATAAGATACAGAGAACATACAGTATATACATAAGATACAGAGAACATACAGTATACACATAAGATACAGAGAACATACAGTATATACATAAGATACAGAGAACATACAGTATACACATAAGATAAAGAGAACATACAGTATATACATAAGATACAGGGAACATACAGTATACACATAAGATACAGAGACCATACAGTATATACATAAGATACAGAGAACATACAGTATACACATAAGATACAGAGAACATACAGTATACACATAAGATACAGAGAACATACAGTATATACATAAGATACAGAGAACATACAGTATATACATAAGATACAGGGAACATACAGTATACACATAAGATACAGAGAACATACAGTATACACATAAGATACAGAGAACATACAGTATATACACATAAGATACAGAGAACATGAAGTATACACATAAGATACAGAGAACATACAGTATATACATAAGATACAGAGAACATACAGTATATACATAAGATACAGAGAACATACAGTATATACATAAGATACAGAGAACATACAGTATATACATAAGATACAGAGAACAAACAGTATACACATAAGATACAGAGAACATACAGTATATACACATAAGATACAGGGAACATACAGTATACACATAAGATACAGGGAACATACAGTATACACATAAGATACAGGGAACATACAGTATATACATAAGATACAGAGAACATACAGTATATACATAAGATACAGAGAACATACAGTATATACATAAGATACAGAGAACATACAGTATATACATAAGATACAGGGAACATACAGTATATACATAAGATACAGGGAACATACAGTATACACATAAGATACAGGGAACATACAGTATATACATAAGATACAGAGAACATACAGTATATACATAAGATACAGAGAACATACAGTATACACATAAGATACAGGGAACATACAGTATATACACATAAGATACAGAGAACATACAGTATACACATAAGATACAGGGAACATACAGTATATACATAAGATACAGAGAACATACAGTATACACATAAGATACAGAGAACATACAGTATACACATAAGATACAGAGAACAGAGAACATACAGTATACACATAAGATACAGGGAACATACAGTATATACATAAGATACAGAGAACATACAGTATATACATAAGATACAGAGAACATACAGTATACACATAAGATACAGAGAACATACAGTATACACATAAGATACAGAGAACATACAGTATATACATAAGATACAGGGAACATACAGTATACACATAAGATACAGAGAACATACAGTATACACATAAGATACAGAGAACATACAGTATATACATAACATACAGAGAACATACAGTATACACATAAGATACAGGGAACATACAGTATATACACATAAGATACAGAGAACATACAGTATACACATAAGATACAGGGAACATACAGTATATACATAAGATACAGAGAACATACAGTATACACATAAGATACAGGGAACATACAGTATATACATAAGATACAGGGAACATACAGTATATACATAAGATACAGGAACATACAGTATACACATAAGATACAGGAACATACAGTATATACATAAGATACAGAGAACATACAGTATATACATAAGATACAGAGAACATACAGTATATACATAAGATACAGAGAACATACAGTATATACATAAGATACAGAGAACATACAGTATATACACATAAGATACAGAGAACATACAGTATATACATAAGATACAGAGAACATACAGTATACACATAAGATACAGAGAACATACAGTATACACATAAGATACAGAGAACATACAGTATATACACATAAGATACAGAGAACATACAGTATATACACATAAGATACAGAGAACATACAGTATATACACATAAGATACAGGGAACATACAGTATATACACATAAGATACAGGGAACATACAGTATATACACATAAGATACAGGGAACATACAGTATATACACATAAGATACAGGGAACATACAGTATATACATAAGATACAGAGAACATACAGTATATACATAAGATACAGAGAACACACAGTATATACACGTAAGGGCAGAGATTAGATGGAGCGTATGGTCTCCTTCTGCCATAAACTTTCTATGTTTCTACTTTCTAGATTCTGGAGCCGATCGATTCCCTCCCCCCGGGGTATCCAGAATCGGGGATGCCCCCTGTGTGACCCCCCAGGTCACCCCATACACTTGCGTTGTTGGACCGGGAAACAAGGCATGTGCGAGCCGCATCCCCGCTATCCCTCTAGCAGGGTGCGCGCCTGCACCAGACACTTGTGAATGGGGGGAAAGCTGGGGTTGCGGCCATCAGAGCGCTTGGAGCCGCTGGCCTTAGACGACGTGACATCAGCAGGTCCGAGCGCGTTGATTGGACGAGTGGCCATGCATGCGCTGTAGGACCGGGCAGAGGTGAGTTATATTGGGTGATCTGGGGGGGGGGTGTCACACAGTGGGGCCCCGATCGGGGACCAAAACCCAGGATAGTCAAAATGCTGGGTTTTGGTCCACTTTAATGACCTTTCCAGATGCAGTGGTATGAGGAGTCAACCAGTGCTTACCCGTTCCTCAGTCGTCATGTGACTGCTGCTAACCAGTCGTGTTTGCACATGTTAGGCGGTGGTCACATGATCGGCTGACATGCTAGTAAAGAGCGATGCAGTGGCTTGCTATTCTAAGTGTGTCACACACCCCACTTCAGTCATTGATTATTACACTTGGGTATTACCTACCGCTAGGTGGCAGCATTGCAGAGAATCTCCAAAAAAGCAACAGGCCCCTCCCGGTCTATACATACCTGGTACCTCCCAATAATCTCCCAGTGTTTCTTCTCTGCAAGGTGGCGACAAGACAGAAGAAAGAAGTCTCCTGCTTGCAGGTAGCCGGGGTATCCCCCCGCCCCCCCCCTTACGGTCTATTTCTGCCCGGCTTCTTTTGGTTTTCTCCCCCTGTATAACTGGCAGCCTCCCAGCTTGGGCTGTAGGCTGGGCAAGGGTAGATGGCACCTTGAGTGCCTAGGAGATTAGCTCCTCCGCTAGACCCCATATCATGGGGCATAACGGGATTCCGAAGTGGTGATCCGGACGTGGGATGCCCCCAATTCCATAGCAGTTAGGTACTGGCTCATCTAACGAGCCTGTCAGTCTGCACATAAGGTATGCCCTTTCCTCCCAGCTTACTGCCCCTTTAGTGTGGCTGTGTGTTGTGTAGTGTGTGTGCTGGGACGGGTGGCAGGGGCTGCTATACTTTATTCATTCTTGGCTGGGCCTCCGTTTTTATTGCGGGCGGGTCGGGCATTTGCTACCGGCCCGTCGTTTGTGTGACTCCCTGGGTGTCATGGTGCGCCGTTGGCGCGGTTCCCCTGTCAGCTTGTTTCGGTGTTTCGTTCATTATATGAACGGGGAGCGCCGAGGTCGGCGGTCCGGTCATGGGGGAAGCGGGCGCCATCTTTTTTCCGGCGCCCGCTCTGCAGCACAGTGGGGGGCGGGTCCGCGTCTTGCGCGGCCCGTGCCGTGATTGGCCTCTTGGGGAGGGGCGGGGTTATCGCGGCTCCCGCGCTTCCATGGGCCCGCCTTTCTTCTCCCCTCTCCTGGACGGTGCTGGCGTTTCTTACTGGCTGGCGCCGCCATTTCGGCCTGAAGTAGCCCCGTGGGTTGCTAGAAAATCTGAGGTACCCTCCTTCTCTCATTGTCTATTTTTCTTTGCTTGACATCTGGGCCTGCGGTAGCACCGCCGCGTTTATTATTATAATTTTGCACTCATATTTTAACTGTATTAGTATTTTGGCTGTTCTCTCTCTCTTTCTCCCATCCCCTCCCCCTCGCCTCGATCCCGCTGTTTGGGTGACTGTTTATCCAGCAGCCCAGGGCTTGTGGTTTAAGGGGGGGGGGGAGACGGCCTTATTGTTATAAGCACTGTATTTTGACGTGTGCTGTTGTGCTGAAATGATTGTTCTTGTTTTGTTTTTCAGATCCTGGGACCCCCATCTTTCAGGGCTCTCCCGGTCTTATATACCTGGCTAGTGGGGGTTGTTTCTAGGCCATTGTTCCAATTATTGGGTTATTTTTTATGCTAAATTCGCATGGTCAGGATTTTTAAAGAATTATATAGATATTAAAGGGGCATCCCGGGTCGCTTACTGCGTAAATCCCTGGGTTCTGCGAATACCATAAATTTCACCATATGGAGGCTGCCAAAGATACCGGAAACGGTCCTTCGGGACAATCCAAGGTGTGTGGGGGTTGTGGGGCTCCGCTCCAGGGGGATGATGTCATTTTATGTATTCCATGTGCACAGCGGAACATTGAGCCGCAGTCCGGCACTCCGGTGCCTTGCACTTCATCGGCCGCGCCATCTCCCTCTCCCCCTCGCTTGTTCCGGACCCCGTGTGACGTTGTCCTGGGTGGGGATTCGCAATCTGAGGTATGCGCCCGTTTGGCCAGCCTCGAGAAAATGTTTTCCGCAGTGGTCGCTCAGAAGGCTCCAGCTAAGCGGAAGCATCTGTCTCCGCCGGATTCAGATGAGGAAGTTATTGGGGACCTGGATTGGTCAGATCGTCCCCTTGAAGAGGGTGAGCTCGTTGAGGAAGAGGATTCCGAGGTTCAGCAGTTGCTGGGTATTGAGGGGGACCAGGCTGAGGGCCCCCCTCCCGATACGCCTACTATTCTGGCTCAAATGTTTGAGGTTTTGGATCCTCCGGAAGTTGCTCCTAGGCCTAAGGGTCAGCTTTTTGGGGTGTCCAAGCAGCGCTTGGAGTTTCCCAGTCAACAGCATTTTGAAGAGGTTGTACTTAAGCAATGGGAGCAACCTACGCGTCTCGTCGGTGTTCCGCCTAGCTGGGATAGAAAGTATCCTTTTCCAGCGGACTTGATGAAGCGTTGGTCTGTCCCTCCCGAGGTTGATGCTCCGGTTTTGGGGCTGTCTAATACGGCGGCTGTTCATTCTCCTGACACGATTTCTCTCAGGGACGGCGAGGATCGCCGGATTGATCAGCTGGCCCGCCATGGTTTTGTATGTGCGGGTTCAGTGTTGAGGCCTGTCTGTGCTTCGGCTCTTTTGACTTTGGCGGTCAGGTCTATTGTCAGGGACTTATGTGTGGATCTTGAGCCTACCAGTGATGAGTCTCTCGCTCTTAAGCGTTGTGATTCCTTCTTGTCGTTTATTCTGGCCGCTCAGGAGGATGCCATGTTGATGTGTGGCAGCGCTACTGCCCTGCTGGTAGCTATCCGGCGCTGTGTGTGGTTGAGACAGTGGACGGCTGATTTTAATTCTAAAAGATCGCTCACGGCTCTTCCCTTTTTGGGTTTGAGGCTTTTTGGTGAGAGGCTGGATTCTGTTGCCAAAGGAGGTAAGTTACCTCAGCGCAAGAAATTTTGCCGTTCCTTTCGGGGGACGGCCCCCTTCAATCCGTCCTTTCGGGGAGCCAGAGCCGGCAGGGGTGCGGGCTTCTCGGCCTCCAGGGGCGCCAGTTGGAATAGGGGTAAAGGCCGTGGCCGCCCCGTTCACGTCTGGGGCGCCAAGCCCAAGCCAGCTGCCAAGCCCGCTCAGCAATGAGGGGGCGCCCTCACCCGTACGGGTGGGGGGACGGTTGCGACTCTTCTCCCGGGTATGGGACCAGGAGGTCTCGGACAGGTGGATCCGGGAGGTGGTGTCGGCCGGTTACAAGTTGGAGTTCGAGTCCCGTCCTCCTCTAAGGTTCTTCAGGTCTCTGGTATCTTTGGATCCTTTGGCCGCACATGGGCTCCTGGCGGCGGTAAGGAATCTTCTGGAATTAGCAGTCGTCTGCCCGGTTCCTCCTTCGGAGGTAGGGTGCGGGTATTATTCCAATTTCTTCACTGTCCCCAAAAAGGACGGGTCCTTCTGTCCGATTCTGGATTTGAAGTTTCTCAACAGACTTATTCGTCCCTGGAAGTTCCGCATGGAAACCCTGCGGTCTGCGATCGGTTCGCTTCGGCAGGGGGACTTTGACGTCCATAGACATCAAGGATGCATACCTTCACATTCCGATTTTCCCAGCTCATCAGAGGTTTCTTCGCTTTGTGGTGGAGGATCGGCATTTTCAGTTTGTGGCTCTTCCATTCAGCCTCACCTCTGCTCCGAGAGTGTTCACCAAGGTGTTGGCGGGGGTGATGGCCCTGCTCAGAGCTCAGGGGATTCGCATTGTGCCTTACCTGGACGATCTTCTCATCATGGCGTCTTCCTTCAGTCAAGCAGAGGGGGACACCAGCACGGTGGTGTCTATGCTGGAGAGGTTCGGCTGGGTGATCAATTACCCCAAGTCCTCGCTGGTTCCGGCCAGGGAGGTGACCTTTCTGGGGATGTCGTTGGACTCCTGCCAGCACAGAGTTTCTCCCTCAGGCCAAGGTTCTGTTGATTCAGGAATTGGCTCAGCTTCTTCTCTCCCATCCTCGCCCGTCCATTCGGCTAGGGATGAGACTGGTGGGGTTGATGGTAGCCTCGTTCGAGGCAGTTCCCTTTGCGCAGTTTCATACGAGGACGCTTCAGCTTCATCTTTTGGCGTCTTGGGACCGGCGTCCGAGGTCGTTGGATCGGTCCTTCCGGATGTCCCCTCGGGTTCGGCAGTCCCTTCTGTGGTGGTGGGTCTCGGACAATCTTCTGAAGGGCAGGTCGTTTCTGACCCCGCTTTGGGAAACTGTCACCACGGATGCCAGTTTGTCAGGATGGGGAGGTTTCTGGAAGGATCTTCGGTTCCGGGGGCAGTGGGACCCTCAGGAAGCCCACTTGCCCATCAATGTTCTGGAGTTGCGAGCCATCAGGTTGGTTCTGTCTCGCTTGACGCATCATTTACAGGGCCTGCCGGTTCAGGTCCGATCGGACAATCAGACGGCGGTTGCTTACATCAATCACCAAGGAGGGACTCGCAGTCTGGGTGCCCACAGGGAGGTGTCTCTGATTTTAGTTTGGGCGGAGACTCATGTCCCTTGCATCTCGGCAGTTTACATTCCAGGAGTGGAAAACACAGAGGCGGACTTTCTGAGCCGATGTTCATCCCGCCGGGGGGAATGGTCTCTCCATCCCCAGGTGTTTCGGTCGCTTTGTCTCCGATGGGGGACGCCGGAGGTGGATCTGTTTGCCTCTCGTCACAATCACAAGCTTCCGACATTCGTGTCACTGTCTCAGGATCCTCTGGCTCTGGCGGCGGATGCCATGGCCCTGAGCTGGAGGGACCTGGGGTTTCTTTATCTGTTTCCTCCGATTCCCATGCTAGGCAGGGTACTGCGAAAGTTGGTTCTGGAAGGAGTTCCCGCCATTCTCGTGGCTCCAAGGTGGCCAAGGCGGGTGTGGTTCGCAGACATCGTTCGTCGGGCCGTGGATCAGTTCAATCTGCCTCTTCGGCCGGATCTTCTCACTCCAGGGCCAACTGTGTTACCCCAGTTTACAAACGCTGGCTTTGACGGCTTGGCTGCTGAAACCTCCATCTTGAAGGAGGAGGGTCTTTTGGATTCGGTCATTCGGACTCTTATTAGTGCCAGGAAGAGATCCTCTTCTTCCATCTATTATAGGTCTTGGAGATCTTATATTGATTGGTGTGAGGCTAGGTCTTTGCCCTGCCGGGTCTTTTCTATTTCTAGGATTTTGGAATTTCTTCAGTCAGGGCTGGACTCCGGTCTTCAGCTGAGTACTTTGAAGGGGCAGGTTTCTGCTTTGTCTATCTTTTTTCAGAGGTCTTTTGCTAGCCATTCTTTGGTCAAGACTTTTTTCCAGGGGGTTTCGCATCTGCGGCCTCCTAGGAAGCCGTTGCTCCCTGTTTGGGATTTGAATTTGGTTCTCTCTGCTCTTCAGGCTCCTCCTTTTGAGCCTTTGCGGGATATTGCTCTGTCCACTCTGACTCAGAAGGTTGCCTTTCTGGTGGCCATCACTTCGGTTCGGCGTGTTTCGGAGTTGGCAGCCTTGTCGATTCAGGCTCCTTATTTTGAGGAACATCAGGACAAAGTGGTTTTTCGCTTCAAGTCAGACTTTCTCCCTAAAGTGGTCTCTGCTTTTCATCTTAACCAGGACATTGTTCTTCCTTCTTTGTGTCCTAAGCCTAAGAATGTCAAGGAGAGTGCTTTGCACTGCTTGGATGTTGTACGTTGTGTCAGGTACTATCTACGTGCTTCGTCTTCTTTTCGTAAGACCGATGCCTTTTTCGTTGTGCCCTGTGGGCCTAGGAAGGGTTTGGCTCCGGCTAAGTCTTCCATTAGTAAATGGATTCGTCAGGCGATTGTTGGAGCCTATTCGGCCAAGGGGAAGGATCCCCTTTTCGTGTTACTGCTCATTCTACTCGTGCGGTTGGAGCATCCTGGGCTTTTCAGCACCAGGCTTCTGTTGAACAAGTTTGTAAGGCTGCGACTTGGTCTTCGGTTCATACTTTTTCTAAGTGTTATAAGGTTGATGTGCGGGCCTCAGCGGATGCTGTTTTTGGCCGCAAGGTTCTGCAGGCTGCAGTGGTTTGAGTTTTCTGCATTATTGCCTGGTTGGATACCCGCCCTTTTTTCTGGACACTGCTGTTGGATGTCCCAAGTGTAATAATCAATGACTGAAGTGGGGTGTGTGACATACTTAGAATAATACCATTTTGTGATTACTCACCTGTAAAATGGGTATTATAAGTATGTCACACACCCCACTTCACCCGCCCTTTTTGGTATCCTGGCTCTTTATATGGTGAAGTTTTGTTCTTTACGTTTGAGGGTTACATTTGTTTGTTCCTGGTACCTTGTCTTACTGCTGTTTTAATACTGGGAGATTATTGGGAGGTACCAGATATGTATAGACCGGGAGGGGCCTGTTGCTTTTTTGGAGATTCTCTGCAACACTGCCACCTAGCGGTGAGTATAACCCCAAGTGTAATAATCAATGACTGAAGTGGGGTGTGTGACATACTTATAATACCCATTTTACAGGTGAGTATTCACAAAATGGTATTTTTAGCTCCTCTTTAAGTATCCTTAGCCCGCATGACGTTGGATGGTGCTTCGATATTTCTCTGACCCTCCCGGGCACATTGGAGGAGAGCTCGCACATGTGTCGTGGGAGGAGGTAAGGAGACCTGGTGAACGAGGGGTAAAAGCAGGGCATCCCAACTTAGGGACCCAGTATATTCTTAGTATACAGTACGTCCTGCTCCAGATAGATTACTTACACTCGGGTATTACTCCGCCAGATGGCGCTGCACTGCAGAGACATGGAAAACAGGCTCCTCCCGGCCCCTCAAATACCCAGGGACCTCCCACAATCCCCAGTTCTTCTCTGCAGTCTGGCTTCGAAGGACAAGAAGATGGCTCTCTACTCGCAGGTGAGTGGGGCTATTAGCCTGCGGCCCTGTAGGACTATTCCCACCCGTTCCACTAGTAATTGCCTCCCAGCCTTGGCTGCGCTGGTCGGGTGATGGCAGGCAGCGCTGCTCCACCGCAATCCCCCGCCAAAGGGCAGGCGGGTCAGGCTTATGGTGAGCCTCTATGGGATGCCCCTCCCGCACTATTGCCCTGGTCTATCGGTGGGCCCTTTATTAAGTGGCCGCTGTCCTCCCTCGCTCTCCTTGTAGCCCTCGGGGGGGGGGGGTGTGTGTGTTAGTCTTGTGCTTCACTACATTTTTTATGCTTAGCGTCAGTCGCCGCGCTGACTTGTTTGCACCTATTGTGTTTTAAAATTGCCGCCGCCGCGCGCGCTTCCACTGTGTTCCGTGCTTGGCGACGGCGTTACCTCAGGCGCTGGTGCGCAGTCATTGGCTGCTTGTCACATGTATGGCTTCGCGCTCTTCGGGGGGCGGGGCCCGCTTTTGGCGCGTTCCGTGTCACTGTCCCTGCGGCCCGCCCCTCGAGGTATACCCGACACCATTTTTTTTTCTTGGCTCCGGCTGCTGCGTGACGGGCTTCTACTACCGCATTCCGTGAGCGCCCTCGCGGGCGTCTTTATTACCGCTGTTATTTATTTGTATGCTTACGGCCCCTCTTTGCTTATGTCTTTCAGACGGGCCGAACCCTCTGGGTGTCTCCCGACCCTACTCCCTCTATTTAGTTTATTAACTTGTGAGGCCTAGTGTTAATTACTCCCACGTCCCTAGCGGGTTATTGGGGCATCCGGGGTTGCTATATAGCGTTATTCCCTATCGGTGTATAGCGCCGCTATAATCACCATATGGAGGCATCCCAGGATAATGTGACCGGGGTCCCTTCGGGACAAGACCGGCTGTGTGTAGCGCGTGGGCAGCCTCATGCTGACGCTGACAAGGCGCGGGTCTGTGTACCCTGTGCTGAGCAGGTGCTTGCATTGCAATCTGGCCTGCCAGTGGCTGCACCTCGTTTCACTTCATCTACTCCCCCAAGCTTAAATCTCACTCCCACTGAGTTGCATACAAGTGGGGATTCGATTCTCAGCCTGATGTCTCTTCCAGACTGGTTAGTGTTGAGAAGTTGCTTGCTAATACCTTGGCGCGTAAGGCCTCTGCTAAGAAGCGGCACTTAACGCCTGATGTCACTCTTTTCCCTATGGAAGCTGATGAGTTTTTGGAACTATCTGGCTATACCTCTTTGGAGGAAGGGGAGCTATTCTCTGACTCTGAGTCATCTGATGAGGCCTAGGGGTCATGATGATTCTGGCTCTGACCCCTGGGCCCCGGATGATACTGATAGACTGTTGCCTCAGATTTTTGAGGTTCTGTCCATTTCTCCCCTGGTTGCGGCCCCCAGGCAAAGGGGGGAACTTTTTCATACTGCTAAGTCTTGTTTGGAATTTCCTGAGCAAGCACATTTTAATAACCTTGTGCTCAAGGAATGGGAACTCCCTAGCAGGCTTCCCGGTGTACCTAAGAGTTGGGATAGGAAGTATCCCTTTCCAGCTGTGATGTGGTGAAGTGTTGGTCATCCCCTCCTGAGGTGGATGCCCTGGTTCTAGGGTTATCTAACACCTCTGTCATGCATTCCCCTGACTCTACTACGCTGCGGGATGGTGAGGACCGGCGCATTGATCAGCTGGTGTCCCATGCCTTTGCATGCGTGGGGACGGCGCTGCGCCCAGTCTGTGCCTCTGCCATTACGGCTGTGGCTATTAGGACCCTGCTCAGAAGTATCCTTGATGGTGCCCCTGATGATGTGTCTAGGGAGGAGTTTAATGCGCTCTCCAGTTGTGATGTTTTTGTAAATTTTGTCCTCTCTGCCTTGGATGACACCATCAGAATGTGTTCCAGAACTTCTGCCTTAGTGGTGGCTATACGCCGCTCGGGTTGGCTGCGCCAGTGGGCTGCTGACAATGCTGCCGAGAAGGCTCTCACTGGTTTTCCCTTCAAAGGACTACGCCTGTTTGGGGACCGCCTGGACCTGTTTGCTAAGGGAGGCAGGTTACCCCAGCGCAGGCGGCAGTCTCGGCCCTTTCGGGGTTAGGGCTCCTTTTCCTCCCCCTACCGTGGTGCTAGACAAGGGAGGGGGGTTTCCTTTACTGGGGCCTGAGGAGACTTCTGGGGTAGGGGCAGAGGACGTGGATGCCCTGGCTCCTCCTGGGGCTCCAAGCTTAAGTCCTCTCCCAAGCCCCCTCAGGCATGAAGGGGCGCCCTCACCCATCCGGGTGGGGGGACGGCTTCAGCACTTCGCTCACGTCTGGAGTCTTCATGTCTCAGACCGGTGGATTCAGGAGGTAGTGTCCTCCAGTTTCAAGATAGTTTGCTGTCTGCCTCCCCCCCCCCCCCCCCCCCCCAAGGTTCATCAGATCCCGGATTCTTCAGGACCCTGTGTGTCAGCTCAGGATCTAGTGCAGGCTGTGCAAAGCCTTCTGGAGCTGGGGATCCTGGACTAGAAGATGCTCAACAAATTGTCAGGGGCAGGCGCTTTCGCATGGAGACTCTGCGCTCTGCCATCAGTTCCCTGCGCCCAGGGGATTTCATGACGTCTGTGGATATCAAAGATGCTTACCTTCATATTCCTGTATTTCCAGGTCATCAAAGGTTCCTCAGGTTCGCTCTGGAGGATCAGCACTACCAATTTGTGGCCTTGCCTTTTGGTCTCACTTCAGCTCCCAGGGTGTTCACCAAGGTGCTGGCTGGAGTGATGTCTCTGCTCAGATGTCAGGGTGTCAGCGTGCTTCCCTACCTGGGCGACATTCTCATCACTTCCCAGTCTCTACATCAGGCAGAGTTGGATACTCAGCTGGTGGTGTCCACTCTGGAGTCATTTGGCTGGGTGATCAACCACCCCAAGTCCTCACTGTCCCCTTCCTTGGTGACTCCATTCCTGGGAATGAATCTGGATACAGATCAGGCAAGGCTCTTCCTTCCTCAGCATAAGGTGGACAGTCTGATTGCACAGGTCCAGTCCCTGCTATCTTGTCCCCATCCCTCCATCAGGCAGGGGATGCAGCTGGTGGGCCTGATGGTGGCGTGCTTCGAAGTGGTCCCTTATGCTCAGTTCCACTTGAGGCCTCTGCAACTCCACCTCTTGTCAGTTTGGGACAAGAACCCTGCGTCCCTGGACAGGGTCTTTGCACTTCCCCCCTGGTCAGGAGGTCCCTCTCGTGGTGGCTGGACTCCAGGAACCTGTTGGGGGGCAGATCCTTTCTGACCCCCTCCTGGGAGACTGTCACCACGGATGCCAGTTTGTCAGGTTGGGGGGGTTTCTGGAAGTCCCTGCAGTTCCAGGGGAGGTGGGGCCCTCAGGAGGCCCACACACCTATCAACATCTTGGAGCTGTGGGCGATCAGGTTGGTTCTGGCCCAGTTGACTCATCACCTTCGGGGCCGGCCTGTTCAGGTGCGCTCGGACAACCAGACGGCAGTTGCCTATATCAATCATCAGGGAGGGACCCGGAGCAAGGGGACCCTCCAGGAAGCGTCTCTGATCCTGACTTGGGCGGAGGCCAATGTCCTCTGCATATCAGCTGTGTACATCCCGGGGGTGGAAAATCACCTGGCGGACTCTCTGAGCAGGGGGACCTCTCGCCAGGGAGAATGGTCCCTATGCAGCAGGGTGTTCCAATCTCTGTGTCACCGTTGGGGCCAACCAGATGTGGATCTGTTTGCGTCCCGCCACAATCACAAGCTTCCAGCTTTTGTCTCTCTGTCCAGGGATCCTCTGGCCCTGACCTCGGATGATTTAGCAATGTCATGGCAGGACTTTCAGTTCCTGTATGTCTTCCCCCCAATTCCCCTGCTGGGCAGGGTTCTGCGCAAGATTGCTCTGGAAGGGGTGCCAGCAATTCTGGTGGCCAAGAAGAGTGTGGTTCGCAGACTTGGTGCAGCTGGCAGTAGATCAGTACGCTCTGCCCCAGATCTGCTCACTCAGGCTCTCTACGCCATCCCAATTTACAAACTCTGGCTTTGACGGCCTGGCTGCTGAAACCTCCATCTTGATGGAGAAGGGGCTGTCTGCCTCAGTTGTGGATACTTTGATTAAAGCTAGGAAGAAGTCTTCCTCTTCCATTTATTACAGGGTTTGACGTGCCTACATTGACTGCTGTGAGTCTAGGTCTATTCCCAGGATTCTGGAGTTCCTGCAGCATGGGTTGGAGATGAGGCTCCAACTCAGTACTCTGAAGGGTCAGGTTTCTGCCCTGGCTATTTTCTTCCAGAAGTCCTTTGCTCAGCACCCTCTGATCAGGACTTTTTCCAGGGGGTCACTCATGTGCGCCCCCCATGTAAGCCTATGGTGCCTGTTTGGGATCTGAACCTGGTTCTGTCAGCCTTGCAGGGTGCTCCCTTTGAACCTGTGCAGGATGCTGCCTTGGCCATTCTTACGCTCAAGGCTGTGTATCTGGTGGCTATCACTTCTGTCAGGCGTGTGTCTGAGTTGGTGGCGCTGTCCATTCAGCCCCCGACTATGAGAGACACCAGGACAAGGTTGTGTTTCTGGTGGCTATCACTTCTGTCAGGCGTGTGTCTGAGTTGGCGGCGCTTTCCATTCAGCCCCCGACTATGAGAGACACCAGGACAAGGTGGTGTTTTGTTTCAAACCTGATTTTCTGCCTAAGGTTGTGTCTGTCTTTCATTTGAATCAGGACATTGTTCTTCCTTCTTTGTGCCCTAATCCTAGCAATGCTAAGGAGAGGGTTTTGCACTCTTTGGATGTGGTTAGGTGTCTGAAGTACTATCTGGTGGCTACTGTACCTTTCAGGAAAACTGATGCTCTTTTTGTGGTCCCTTCTGGTCCTAGAAAGGGTTTGGCTCCTGCCAAGTCTACTATCAGCAAATGGATCCGTCAGGCTATGATTCAGGCCTACTCTGCTAAGGGGAAGAGTCCTCCCTTCCACCTTACTGCTCATTCTACTCGTGCTATTGGTGTCTCTTGGGCCTTTCAGCACCAGGCTTCTGTGGAACAAGTTTGTAAGGCCGCTACTTGGTCTTCGGTTCACACTTTTTCAGAGTTTTACAAGGTTGATGTTAGGGCCTCAGCTGATGCTGCTTTTGGCCGCAAGGTTCTGCAGGCGGCAGTGGTTTAAACTGTCTGCTGCTGCCTTTTTGTTGGGGATCCCACCCTACTTTATGGACACTGCTATTGGATGTCCCAAGTGTAAGGATTATATCTGGAGCAGGACGTACTGTATACTAAGAATAATACAATTCTGTGATTACTCACCTGTAGAATTGGTATTATGAGTATACAGCATGTCCTGCTCCACCCCACCCTGTTGTTGCATTATCTTGGATCCCCTGTATGGTGATTGTTATCATTGTTATAGTTACCAGTTTGGGTGTTTTAATTCTCCCGGCTTCTCATTAACTGCTTTTCAATGCTGGGGATTTGTGGGAGGTCCCTGGTATTTGAGGGGCTGGGAGGAGCCTATTTTCGATGTCTGCAGTGCACAGCGCCATCTGGCGGAGGATAGTAAGTAAGTGGATTTGGAGCAGGACGTACTGTATACTCATAATACCAATTCTACAGGTGAGTAATCACAGAATTGTATTGTTGCCTATCCCTCTGGGAATAGGGATTGGAGTGGTGGGCGGGGCCTTGGTGTGGAGTGGTGGGCGGGGCCTTGGTGTGGAGTGGTGGGCGGGGCCTTGGTGTGGAGTGGTGGGCGGGGCCTTGGTGTGGAGTGGTGGGCGGGGCCTTGGTGTGGAGTGGTGGGCGGTGGCCTTGGTGTGGAGTGGTGGGCGGTGGCCTTGGTGTGGAGTGGTGGGCGGTGGCCTTGGCTTGGAGCAGTGTGATTGGCCGGTGCTGACCTTGTCCCCTCCCCCTTAGGATGACCAGCTGCTGGATGATAACAAGACTCTGGGTGACTGCGGCTTCACCAGCCAGACCGCGCGTCCTCAGGCTCCCGCCACAGTGGGCCTGGCCTTCCGGCTCTCAGGTAAGTAGCGTTTTTTTCCTGCAGGGGTTGGGCGTGGCCAGTGTGGGGTTGCCGTGGTAACCATGCTGTCTTATTTTCAGGCGACTCCTTCGAACCCCTGCGGATAGAACCTTTCTCCAGTCCACCGGAACTCCCCGACGTCATGAAGCCGCAGGAGACGAGCGGCAGCGCCAACGAGCAAGCCGTGCAGTGAATACTGAGCCCCGCCCATATTACCCCGCCTCTGCTTTACCATGTTTGTCTGAGGGCCCCGCCCCATGTTTACGTGACTCCTCCCCCCTCTTCCTGTAAGATTAAGGTGGCAGATTGAGCGCGGCCGCCATCTTCCCACACGGACACGGTGCCCCTCCCACTTTCCATTGCCCCGCCCCCGGGCCGCTCTGGGTTTGGTTTTCTTCTGATTTATTTTATAATCACAAATAAATTTGTTTGGCCGTCTGTCCTGGCGTTCGTGTCTCTTTCCCAGTCACATGACCTGAGTGCCACGCCCCTGCGATCAGCGTGCCGAGAGATGCAGGTTGCTAGGTTACGCCTAACTGCTGTGGGAGGAGCCCAGGTGATGACATCACACATGAGCCCAAGGCTGGTTGGTAAGTAGAGGTTAGGCTGCAGTGCAGGCGCACATGATTATAGAGGGTGGGCGGGGCCAGCAGAAGTAGCCATTGCTGTTGCTTCATAGGGTCACTGAGTGTTGATGCTCCCATCAGCCAATCAGGAGCCAGTAGGCGGCTTCCCACAGAAGCCCCACCCTCATGCTGCTGTGTGGCCTCCCTGGTGCCTGGCTTCTCAGCCTATAGAGGAGTGCAGTCACTTCCTATGTGTGGCCAGCAGGGGGCACTGCCCCGCCCTCATGTGCCTGGCTCCTCCCCCTTCACCCTATAGAGAGCAGTGCAGTCACTTCCTATGTGTGGCCAGCAGGGGGCAGGGCCTGGCATCATGGCTGTTCTAGGGGTGTGGCCTGGCGTCATGGCTATGTGTCGGCGGGGTGGCCTGGCGTCATGGCTATGTGTCGGGGGCGTGGCCCGGCATCATGGCTGCAGTGCAGGGGGTGTGGCCTGGCATCGCTGCAGTGCAGGGGGTGTGGCCTGGCATCGCTGCAGTGCAGGGGGTGTGGCCTGGCATCGCTGCAGTGCAGGGGGTGGGGCCTGGCATCGCTGCAGTGCAGGGGGTGGGGCCTGGCATCGCTGCAGTGCAGGGGGTGGGGCCTGGCATCGCTGCAGTGCAGGGGGCGGGGCCTGGCATCGCTGCAGTGCAGGGGGCGGGGCCTGGCATCGCTGCAGTGCAGGGGGCGGGGCCTGGCATCGCTGCTGTGCAGGGGGCGGGGCCTGGCATCGCTGCTGCTGTGCAGGGGGCGGGGCCTGGCATCGCTGCTGCTGTGCAGGGGGCGGGGCCTGGCATCGCTGCTGCTGTGCAGGGGGCGGGGCCTGGCATCGCTGCTGCTGTGCAGGGGGCGTGGCATGGCTGCTGTGCAGGGGGCGTGGCATGGCTGCTGTGCAGGGGGTGTGGCCTGGCATCGTGGCTGCTGTTCTAGGGGTGTGGCATGGCTGCTGTTCTAGGGGCGTGGCATGGCTGCTGTTCTAGGGGCGTGGCCTGGCATCATGGCTGCTGTGCAGGGGGCGGGGCCTGGCATCATGGCTGCTGTTCTAGGGGTGTGGCCTGGCATCATGGCTGCTGTGCAGGGGGTGTGGCATGGCTGCTGTGCAGGGGGCGTGGCCTGACATGGCTGCTGTGCAGGGGGTGTGGCCTGGCATCGTGGCTGCTGTTCTAGGGGTGTGGCATGGCTGCTGTTCTAGGGGCGTGGCCTGGCATCATGGCTGCTGTGCAGGGGGCGGGGCCTGGCATCATGGCTGCTGTTCTAGGGGTGTGGCCTGGCATCATGGCTGCTGTGCAGGGGGTGTGGCATGGCTGCTGTGCAGGGGGCGTGGCCTGACATGGCTGCTGTGCAGGGGGCGTGGCCTGGCATCATGGCTGCTGTTCTAGGGGCGTGGCCTGGCATCTTGGCTGCTGTGCAGGGGGCGGGGCCTGGCATGGCTGCTGTTCTAGGGGTGTGGTCTGGCATCATGGCTGCTGTGCAGGGGGTGTGGCATGGCTGCTGTGCAGGGGGCGTGGCCTGACATCATGGCTGCTGTGCAGGGGGTGTGGCCTGGCATCATGGCTGCTGTTCTAGGGGTGTGGCATGGCTGCTGTGCAGGGGGCGGGGCCTGGCATCTTGGCTGCTGTGCAGGGGGCATGGCCTGGCATCTTGGCTGCTGTGCAGTGGGCGGGGCCTGGCATCATGGCTGCTGTTCTAGGGGTGTGGCATGGCTGCTGTGCAGGGGGCGGGGCCTGGCATCTTGGCTGCTGTTCCAGGGGTGTGGCATGGCTGCTGTGAAGGGGGCGGGGCCTGGCATCTTGGCTGCTGTGCAGGGGGCATGGCCTGGCATCTTGGCTGCTGTGCAGGGGGCGTGGCCTGGCATCGTGGCTGCTGTTCTAGGGGTGTGGCCTGGCATCTTGGCTGCTGTGCATGGGGGTGTGGCCTGGCATCGTGGCTGCTGTTCTAGGGGTGTGGCCTGGCATCGTGGCTGCTGTGCAGGGGGCGGGGCCTGGCATCTTGGCTGCTGTGCAGGGGGCGTGGCCTGGCATCTTGGCTGCTGTGCAGGGGGCGTGGCCTGGCATCTTGGCTGCTGTGCAGGGGGCATGGCCTGGCTGCTGTGCAGGGGGCGTGGCCTGGCTGCTGTGCAGGGTGAGGTGAGCGCACAGGCCGGGGCATGTGTCTGGGGTGAGGTGAGCGCACAGCAATGTGGTCACACAGGATTCTGGTGGGGGAGTGGCCCCGAAAAACCTGCCCGGCAACTGTCTCTCCTGTGCCATCGCGACTGCCGGGACCCCCGACAGCTCCGGAGACTATTTACCTGCTCCCAGGACTTACCTCTGCTTTCTGTGGCTACCAACCTGCTTCCAGGACTAACCTCTGCCTTCTAGGGCTAACCTCTTCTGGGGCTACCAACCTGTTCCCAGGACTAACCTCTGCCTTCTAGGGCTAACCTCCTTTCTTCTGGGGCTACCAGCCTGCTCCCAGGACTAACCTCTGCCTTCTAGGGCTAACCTCTTTCTTCTGGGGCTACCAGCCTGTTCCCAGGACTAACCTCTGCCTTCTAGGGCTAACCTCTTTCTTGGGCTACCAACCTGTTCCCAGGACTAACCTCTGCCTTCTAGGGCTAACCTCTTTCTTCTGGGGCTACCAACCTACTCCCAGGACTAACCTCTGCCTTCTAGGGCTAACCTCTTTCTTCTGGGGCTACCAACCTGCTCCCAGGACTAACCTCTGCCTTCTGGGACTAACCTCTGCCTTCTGGGGCTACCAACCTGCTCCCAGGACTAACCTCTGCCTTCTAGGGCTAACCTCTTTCTTCTGGGGCTACCAACCTGCTTCCAGGACTAACCTTTCCCTTCTGGGATCAGTCTGAAGGGGGTGGGTATCTGCTTTCCAGGACCGCCTGCTGTCTCCACCAATCACAGGCCTCCTTCCTGGGGATGGGGGGTAACAACGTGAAACCCGTCCCTGACGCGCAGGCAGGTAAGTGATGTGGGTGTTCTCTCATACCTGTCCCCGCCCCTTTAGGCTCCTCCCCCCAAGCCATAATGGATGTTTTCTCTTCACAGATTCACCCGGCCCTCCACTGTCCCCTCAGTACAAACCCCACCAAAGCCCCGCCCACTCCCATGATGCCTTCTTCAATCCCCTGGCCAGTCCCGAGCAGAACTCCACCCCTATGGATGTAAGCTCCGCCCACGAGGAGCAGGTGCCGACCCGTCATGAAGATCTTTTTATAGAAGGTTGGGGCGCCCCCTTTGGTCAGGCGATGGGAGAGATTAAGGAGGCCTCCGGGGCCCTGGACCAACTGCACAGCCAACTGCGGGGGCTCCTAACTGCAGGAAATGGCCCAGGGGGGCCCCAGATTATAGACTCCGCCCACAGCTGGGAGACCCGCCTCTCTGAAGTCAGGAGTGGCCTGAAACGTGGCCTGAAACAACTCGGAGATATCAAGAGTCAGTACGAGGCCCTTCGCACAGGTAAGTCCACCCGCTGCCCGGAGGTGAGAGCCACGCCCACTCCTCCATGACCTACCTGTTCTCTCTTCCAGGACAATCACCTGACCCAGAGGGCGGGGCCTACCTAGACCGCCAGGTGAGTCTCTGCCCCTGCTGTGCAGCCTTACCCAGAATGCTCCGCCCCTGCTGTGCAGCCTTACCCAGAATGCTCCGCCCCTGCTGTGCTGCCTTACCCAGAATGCTCCGCCCCTGCTGTGCTGCCTTACCCAGAATGCTCCGCCCCTGCTGTGCTGCCTTACCCAGAATGCTCCGCCCCTGCTGTGCTGCCTTACCCAGAATGCTCCGCCCCTGCTGTGCTGCCTTACCCGGGATGCTCCGCCCCCGCTGTGCTGCCTTACCCGGAATGCACCGCCCCCGCTGTGCTGCCTTACCCGGAATGCTCCGCCCCCGCTGTGCTGCCTTACCCGGAATGCTCCGCCCCCGCTGTGCTGCCTTACCCAGGATGCTCCGCCCCCGCTGTGCTGCCTTACCCGGAATGCTCCGCCCCCGCTGTGCTGCCTTACCCACGATGCTCCGCCCCCGCTGTGCTGCCTTACCCAGAATGCTCCGCCTTGTCAGCGTGAGAAACATGTTAATGGCTCCGCCCCCTTTTCCGTTATCTGCTGTGTCCCAGGAGCGTGTGAAGGAGCCAATCAGAGCCCAGGAGGAGGATCACATGGAGAACGAGCGGCTGAGAGGTGAGCACATGATCCAACAGCAGCTCCGCCCCCCTGCTGAACCCCATTACTCACCTGTCCCCTTCCTGCTGAGCCCCATTACTCACCTGTCCCCTTCCTGCTGAGCCCCATTACTCACCTGTCCCCTTCCTGCTGAGCCCCATTACTCACCTGTCCCCTTCCTGCTGAGCCCCATTACTCACCTGTCCCTTTCCTGCTGAGCCCCATTACTCACCTGTCCCCTTCCTGCTGAGCCCCATTACTCACCTGTCCCCTCCCTGCTGAGCCCCATTACTCACCTGTCCCCTTCCTGCAGAGCCCCATTACTCACCTGTCCCCTTCCTGCTGGGCCCCATTACTCACCTGTCCCCTTCCTGCTGGGCCCCATTACTCACCTGTCCCCTTCCTGCTGGGCCCCATTACTCACCTGTCCCTTTCCTGCTGAACCCCATTACTCACCTGTCCCCTTCCTGCTGAGCCCCATTACTCACCTGTCCCCTTCCTGCTGAGCCCCATTACTCACCTGTCTCCTTCCCGCTGGGCCCCATTACTCACCTGTCTCCTTCCTGCTGAGCCCCATTACTCACCTGTCCCCTTCCTGCTGGGCCCCATTACTCACCTGTCCCCTTCCTGCTGGGCCCCATTACTCACCTGTCCCCTCTCTGCTGAACCCCATTACTCACCTGTCCCCTCTCTGCTGAACCCCATTACTCACCTGTCCCCTTCCTGCTGGGCCCCATTACTCACCTGTCCCCTTCCTGCAGAGCCCCATTACTCACCTGTCCCCTTCCTGCTGAGCCCCATTACTCACCTGTCCCCTTCCTGCAGAGCCCCATTACTCACCTGTCCCCTTCCTGCTGGGCCCCATTACTCACCTGTCCCCTTCCTGCTGGGCCCCATTACTCACCTGTCCCCTTCCTGCTGGGCCCCATTACTCACCTGTCCCTTTCCTGCTGAACCCCATTACTCACCTGTCCCTTTCCTGCTGAACCCCATTACTCACCTGTCCCCTTCCTGCTGAGCCCCATTACTCACCTGTCCCCTTCCTGCTGGGCCCCATTACTCACCTGTCCCCTTCCTGCTGGGCCCCATTACTCACCTGTCCCCTTCCTGCTGGGCCCCATTACTCACCTGTCCCCTTCCTGCTGGGCCCCATTACTCACCTGTCCCCTTCCTGCTGGGCCCCATTACTCACCTGTCCCCTTCCTGCTGGGCCCCATTACTCACCTGTCTCCTTCCTGCTGGGCCCCATTACTCACCTGTCTCCTTCCTGCTGGGCCCCATTACTCACCTGTCTCCTTCCTGCTGGGCCCCATTACTCACCTGTCTCCTTCCTGCTGGGCCCCATTACTCACCTGTCCCCTTCCTGCTGGGCCCCATTACTCACCTGTCTCCTTCCTGCTGGGCCCCATTACTCACCTGTCTCCTTCCTGCTGGGCCCCATTACTCACCTGTCTCCTTCCTGCTGGGCCCCATTACTCACCTGTCTCCTTCCTGCTGGGCCCCATTACTCACCTGTCTCCTTCCTGCTGGGCCCCATTACTCACCTGTCCCCTTCCTGCTGGGCCCCATTACTCACCTGTCTCCTTCCTGCTGGGCCCCATTACTCACCTGTCTCCTTCCTGCTGGGCCCCATTACTCACCTGTCCCCTCTCTGCTGAACCCCATTACTCACCTGTCTCCTTCCTGCTGGGCCCCATTACTCACCTGTCTCCTTCCTGCTGGGCCCCATTACTCACCTGTCCCCTCTCTGCTGAACCCCATTACTCACCTGTCCCCTTCCTGCTGGGCCCCATTACTCACCTGTCCCCTTCCTGCTGGGCCCCATTACTCACCTGTCCCCTTCCTGCTGGGCCCCATTACTCACCTGTCCCCTTCCTGCTGGGCCCCATTACTCACCTGTCCCCTTCCTGCTGGGCCCCATTACTCACCTGTCCCCTTCCTGCTGGGCCCCATTACTCACCTGTCCCCTTCCTGCTGGGCCCCATTACTCACCTGTCCCCTTCCTGCTGGGCCCCATTACTCACCTGTCCCCTTCCTGCTGGGCCCCATTACTCACCTGTCCCCTCTCTGCTGAACCCCATTACTCACCTGTCCCCTTCCTGCTGGGCCCCATTACTCACCTGTCCCCTTCCTGCTGAGCCCCATTACTCACCTGTCCCCTTCCTGCTGGGCCCCATTACTCACCTGTCCCCTTCCTGCTGGGCCCCATTACTCACCTGTCCCCTTCCTGCTGGGCCCCATTACTCACCTGTCCCCTTCCTGCTGGGCCCCATTACTCACCTGTCCCCTTCCTGCTGGGCCCCATTACTCACCTGTCCCCTTCCTGCTGGGCCCCATTACTCACCTGTCCCCTTCCTGCTGGGCCCCATTACTCACCTGTCCCCTTCCTGCTGGGCCCCATTACTCACCTGTCCCCTTCCTGCTGGGCCCCATTACTCACCTGTCCCCTCTCTGCTGAACCCCATTACTCACCTGTCCCCTCTCTGCTGAACCCCATTACTCACCTGTCCCCTTCCTGCTGGGCCCCATTACTCACCTGTCCCCTTCCTGCAGAGCCCCATTACTCACCTGTCCCCTTCCTGCTGAGCCCCATTACTCACCTGTCCCCTTCCTGCAGAGCCCCATTACTCACCTGTCCCCTTCCTGCTGGGCCCCATTACTCACCTGTCCCCTTCCTGCTGGGCCCCATTACTCACCTGTCCCCTTCCTGCTGGGCCCCATTACTCACCTGTCCCTTTCCTGCTGAACCCCATTACTCACCTGTCCCCTTCCTGCTGAGCCCCATTACTCACCTGTCCCCTTCCTGCTGAGCCCCATTACTCACCTGTCTCCTTCCCGCTGGGCCCCATTACTCACCTGTCTCCTTCCTGCTGAGCCCCATTACTCACCTGTCCCCTTCCTGCTGAGCCCCATTACTCACCTGTCCCCTTTCTGCTGAGCCCCATTACTCACCTGTCCCCTTTCTGCTGAGTCCCATTACTCACCTGTCCCCTCTCTGCTGAGCCCCATTACTCACCTGTCCCCTTTCTGCTGAGCCCCATTACTCACCTGTCCCCTTCCTGCTGAGCCCCATTACTCACCTGTCCCCTTCCTGCTGTTCCCCATTACTCACCTGTCCCCTTCCTGCTGTTCCCCATTACTCACCTGTCCCCTTCCTGCTGAGCCCCATTACTCACCTGTCCCCTTCCTTCCCAGAGCAACTGCACCACCTGGAGGCAGAGAAGCTGACACTCGCCCACAGGATCACCGAGCTGCAGGTACCCCAATCATTTACCTCACTGCCCCCGCCTCTAATCATTTACCTCACTGCCCCCACCTACCTCACTGCCCCCACCTACCTCACTGCCCCCACCTACCTCACTGCCCCCACCTACCTCACTGCCCCCACCTACCTCACTGCCCCCACCTACCTCACTGCCCCCACCTACCTCACTGCCCCCACCTACCTCACTGCACCACCTACCTCACTGCCCCCACCTACCTCACTGCCCCCACCTACCTCACTGCACCACCTACCTCACTGCCCCCACCTACCTCACTGCCCCCACCTACCTCACTGCACCACCTACCTCACTGCCCCCACCTACCTCACTGCCCCCACCTACCTCACTGCCCCCACCTACCTCACTGCACCACCTACCTCACTGCCCCCACCTACCTCACTGCCCCCACCTACCTCACTGCCCCCACCTACCTCACTGCCCCCACCTACCTCACTGCCCCCACCTACCTCACTGCCCCCACCTACCTCACTGCCCCCACCTACCTCACTGCCCCCGCCTACCTCCCTGCCCCCGCCCCTGCCCACCTTTTTGTACGGAGTGCAATGAGCAACATCACATTGGAAATGTCAGAAAAATGGGCAATGTGGGGGAAGGGGTTAATGGGGCCACTGGTGTCACAACGAGGGCCCCTGCCCCCTGGCCCCTGGTATTAAGAGTGGGCCCAAAGCCTCTGGGGCTGAGAGTAGGTGACGGCTCTTGTGGCCACTCTGATGCCAGTTTTCAGGGCAGAAGCTGTGTCACCTATATGTGGTGTATGGGGCCCCTCTGTGCCCTCAGTGGCCCCGGACGGTGTATGGGGCCCCTCTGTGCCCTCAGTGGCCCCTGCAGGTGTATGGGGTCCCTCTTTGCCCTCAGTGGCCCCGGACGGTGTATGGGGCCCCTCCGTGCCCTCAGTGGCCCCTGAAGGTGTATGGGGCCCCTCTGTGCCCTCAGTGGCCCCGGACGGTGTATGGGGCCCCTCCGTGCCCTCAGTGGCCCCTGAAGATGTATGGGGCCCCTCTGTGCCCTCAGTGGCCCCTGAAGGTGTATGGGGCCCCTCTGTGCCCTCAGTGGCCCCTGAAGGTGTATGGGGCCCCTCTGTGCCCTCAGTGGCCCCTGAAGGTGTATGGGGCCCCTCTGTGCCCTCAGTGGCCCCTGAAGGTGTATGGGGCCCCTCTGTGCCCTCAGTGGCCCCTGAAGGTGTATGGGGCCCCTCTGTGCCCTCAGTGGCCCCGGACGGTGTATGGGGCCCCTCTGTGCCCTCAGTGGCCCCTGAAGATGTATGGGGCCCCTCTGTGCCCTCAGTGGCCCCTGAAGGTGTATGGGGCCCCTCTGTGCCCTCAGGGGCCCCAGGCGGTGTATGGGGTCCCTCTGTGCCCTCAGTGGCCCCGGACGATGTATGGGGCCCCTCTGTGCCCTCAGTGGCCCCGGACGGTGTATGGGGCCCCTCTGTGCCCTCAGTGGCCCCGGACGGTGTATGGGGCCCCTCTGTGCCCTCAGTGGCCCCGGACGGTGTATGGGGCCCCTCTGTGCCCTCAGTGGCCCCGGACGGTGTATGGGGCCCCTCTGTGCCCTCAGTGGCCCCGGACGGTGTATGGGGCCCCTCTGTGCCCTCAGTGGCCCCGGATGGTGTATGGGGCCCCTCTGTGCCCTCAGTGACCCCTGAAGGTGTATGGGGACCCTCTGTGCCCTCAGTGGCCCCGGATGGTGTATGGGGCCCCTCTGTGCCCTCAGTGACCCCTGAAGGTGTATGGGGCCCCTCTGTGCCCTCAGTGGCCCCTGAAGGTGTATGGGGCCCCTCTGTGCCCTCAGTGGCCCCTGAAGGTGTATGGGGCCCCTCTGTGCCCTCAGTGGCCCCTGAAGGTGTATGGGGCCCCTCTGTGCCCTCAGTGGCCCCGGACGGTGTATGGGGCCCCTCTGTGCCCTCAGTGGCCCCTGAAGATGTATGGGGCCCCTCTGTGCCCTCAGTGGCCCCTGAAGGTGTATGGGGCCCCTCTGTGCCCTCAGGGGCCCCAGGCGGTGTATGGGGTCCCTCTGTGCCCTCAGTGGCCCCGGACGATGTATGGGGCCCCTCTGTGCCCTCAGTGGCCCCGGACGGTGTATGGGGCCCCTCTGTGCCCTCAGTGGCCCCGGACGGTGTATGGGGCCCCTCTGTGCCCTCAGTGGCCCCGGACGGTGTATGGGGCCCCTCTGTGCCCTCAGTGGCCCCGGACGGTGTATGGGGCCCCTCTGTGCCCTCAGTGGCCCCGGACGGTGTATGGGGCCCCTCTGTGCCCTCAGTGGCCCCGGATGGTGTATGGGGCCCCTCTGTGCCCTCAGTGACCCCTGAAGGTGTATGGGGACCCTCTGTGCCCTCAGTGGCCCCGGATGGTGTATGGGGCCCCTCTGTGCCCTCAGTGACCCCTGAAGGTGTATGGGGACCCTCCGTGCCCTCAGTGACCCCTGAAGGTGTATGGGGCCCCTCTGTGCCCTCAGTGGCCCCGGACGGTGTATGGGGCCCCTCCGTGCCCTCAGTGGCCCCTGAAGATGTATGGGGCCCCTCCGTGCCCTCAGTGGCCCCTGAAGATGTATGGGGCCCCTCTGTGCCCTCAGTAGCCCCTGAAGGTGTATGGGGCCCCTCTGTGCCCTCAGGGGCCCCGGACGGTGTATGGGGCCCCTCTGTGCCCTCAGTGGCCCCGGACGGTGTATGGGGCCCCTCTGTGCCCTCAGTGGCCCCGGACGGTGTATGGGGCCCCTCTGTGCAATCAGTGGCTCCGGACGGTGTATGGGGCCCCTCTGTGCCCTCAGTGGCCCCGGACGGTGTATGGGGCCCCTCTGTGCCCTCAGTGGCCCCGGACGGTGTATGGGGCCCCTCTGTGCCCTCAGTGGCCCCGGACGGTGTATGGGGCCCCTCTGTGCCCTTAGTGGCCCCGGACGGTGTATGGGGCCCCTCTGTGCCCTCAGTGGCCCCGGACGGTGTATGGGGCCCCTCTGTGCCCTCAGTGGCCCCGGACGGTGTATGAGGCCCCTCCGTGCCCTCAGTGGCCCCTGAAGGTGTATGGGGTCCCTCTGTGCCCTCAGTGGCCCCAGACGGTGTATGGGGCCCCTCCGTGCCCTCAGTGGCCCCTGAAGATGTATGGGGCCCCTCTGTGCCCTCAGTGGCCCCTGAAGGTGTATGGGGCCCCTCTGTGCCCTCAGTGGCCCCTGAAGGTGTATGGGGCCCCTCTGTGCCCTCAGGGGCCCCGGACGGTGTATGGGGCCCCTCTGTGCCCTCAGGGGCCCCGGACGGTGTATGGGGCCCCTCTGTGCCCTCAGGGGCCCCGGACGGTGTATGGGGCCCCTCTGTGCCCTCAGTGGCCCCGGACGATGTATGGGGCCCCTCTGTGCCCTCAGTGGCCCCGGACGGTGTATGGGGCCCCTCTGTGCCCTCAGTGGCCCCGGACTGTGTATGGGGCCCCTCCGTGCCCTCAGTGGCCCCAGACTGTGTATGGGGCCCCTCTGTGCCCTCAGTGGCCCCGGACTGTGTATGGGGCCCCTCCGTGCCCTCAGTGGCCCCGGACAGTGTATGGGGCCCCTCTGTGCCCTCAGTGGCCCCTGAAGGTGTATGGGGCCCCTCTGGGCCCTCAGTGGCCCCTGAAGGTGTATGGGGCCCCTCTGTGCCCTCAGTGGCCCCGGACGATGTATGGGGCCCCTCTGTGCCCTCAGTGGCCCCGGACGGTGTATGGGGCCCCTCTGTGCCCTCAGTGGCCCCGGACTGTGTATGGGGCCCCTCCGTGCCCTCAGTGGCCCCAGACTGTGTATGGGGCCCCTCTGTGCCCTCAGTGGCCCCGGACTGTGTATGGGGCCCCTCCGTGCCCTCAGTGGCCCCGGACAGTGTATAGGGCCCCTCTGTGCCCTCAGTGGCCCCTGAAGGTGTATGGGGCCCCTCTGGGCCCTCAGTGGCCCCTGAAGGTGTATGGGGCCCCTCTGTGCCCTCAGTGACCCCTGAAGGTGTATGGGGCCCCTCTGTGCCCTCAGTGACCCCTGAAGGTGTATGGGGCCCCTCTGTGCCCTCAGTGACCCCTGAAGGTGTATGGGGCCCCTCCGTGCCCTCAGTGGCCCCTGAAGGTGTATGGGGCCCCTCTGTGCCCTCAGGGGCCCCGGGCGGTGTATAGGGTCCCTCTGTGCCCTCAGTGGCCCCGGACGGTGTATGGGGTCCCTCTGTGCCCTCAGTGGTCCCGGACGGTGTATGGGGCCCCTCTGTGCCCTCAGTGGCCCCGGACGGTGTATGGGGCCCCTCTGTGCCCTCAGTGACCCCTGAAGGTGTATGGGGCCCCTCTGTGCCCTCAGTGGCCCCGGACGGTGTATGGGGCCCCTCTGTGCCCTCAGTGGCCCCGGACGGTCTATAGGGCCCCTCTGTGCCCTCAGTGGCCCCTGAAGGTGTATGGGGCCCCTCAGTGGCCCCTGAAGGTGTATGGGGCCCCTCCGTGCCCTCAGTGGCCCCTGAAGGTGTATGGGGCCCCTCTGTGCCCTCAGTGACCCCTGAAGGTGTATGGGGCCCCTCTGTGCCCTCAGTGGCCCTGGACGGTGTATGGGGCCCCTCTGTGCCCTCAGTGGCCCTGGACGGTGTATGGGGCCCCTCTGTGCCCTCAGTGGCCCCGGACGGTGTATGGGGCCCCTCTGTGCCCTCAGTGGCCCCTGAAGGTGTATGGGGCCCCTCTGTGCCCTCAGTGGCCCCTGAAGGTGTATGGGGCCCCTCTGTGCCCTCAGTGGCCCCTGAAGGTGTATGGGGCCCCTCTGTGCCCTCAGTGACCCCTGAAGGTGTATGGGGCCCCTCCGTGCCCTCAGTGGCTCCTGAAGGTGTATGAGGCCCCTCTGTGCCCTCAGTGGCCCCGGACGGTGTATGGGGCCCCTCTGTGCCCTCAGTGGCCCCGGACGGTGTATGGGGCCCCTCTGTGCCCTCAGTGGCCCCGGACGGTGTATGGGGCCCCTCTGTGCCCTCAGTGGCCCCGGACGGTGTATGGGGCCCCTCTGAGCCCTCAGTGGCCCCGGACGGTGTATGGGGCCCCTCTGTGCCCTCAGTGGCCCCGGACGGTGTATGGGGCCCCTCTGTGCCCCCGGACGGTGTATGGGGCCCCTCTGTGCCCCCGGACGGTGTATGGGGCCCCTCTGTGCCCCCGGACGGTGTATGGGGCCCCTCTGTGCCCCCGGACGGTGTATGGGGCCCCTCTGTGCCCCCGGACGGTGTATGGGGCCCCTCTGTGCCCCCGGACGGTGTATGGGGCCCCTCTGTGCCCCCGGACGGTGTATGGGGCCCCTCTGTGCCCCCGGACAGTGTATGGGGCCCCTCTGTGCCCTCAGCGGCCCCGGGCGGTGTATGGGACCCCTCTGTGCCCTCAGTGGCCCCTGAAGGTGTATGGGGCCCCTCTGTGCCCTCAGTGGCCCCTGAAGGTGTATGGGGCCCCTCTGTGCCCTCAGTGGCCCCTGAAGGTGTATGGGGCCCCTCTGTGCCCTCAGTGGCCCCTGAAGGTGTATGGGGCCCCTCTGTGCCCTCAGTGGCCCCTGAAGGTGTATGTGGCCCCTCCGTGCCCTCAGTGGCCCCGGACGGTGTATGGGGCCCCTCTGTGCACTCAGTGGCCCTGGACGGTGTATGGGGCCCCTCTGTGCCCTCAGTGGCCCCGGACAGTGTATGGGGCCCCTCTGTGCCCTCAGTGGCCCCTGAAGGTGTATGGGGCCCCTCTGTGCCCTCAGTGGCCCCGGACGGTGTATGGGGCCCCTCTGTGCCCTCAGTGGCCCCGGACGGTGTATGGGGCCCCTCTGTGCCCTCAGTGGCCCCGGACGGTGTATGGGGCCCCTCTGTGCCCTCAGTGGCCCCGGACGGTGTATGGGGCCCCTCTGTGCCCTCAGTGGCCCCTGAAGGTGTATGGGGCCCCTCTGTGCCCTCAGTGGCCCCTGAAGGTGTATGGGGCCCCTCTGTGCCCTCAGTGGCCCCTGAAGGTGTATGGGGCCCCTCTGTGCCCTCAGTGGCCCCGGATGGTGTATGGGGCCCCTCTGTGCCCTCAGTGACCCCTGAAGGTGTATGGGGCCCCTCTGTGCCCTCAGTGACCCCTGAAGGTGTATGGGGCCCCTCTGTGCCGTCAGTGGCCCCGGACGGTGTATGGGGCCCCTCTGTGCCGTCAGTGGCCCCGGACGGTGTATGGGGCCCCTCTGTGCCGTCAGTGGCCCCGGACGGTGTATGGGGCCCCTCTGTGCCGTCAGTGGCCCCGGACGGTGTATGGGGCCCCTCTGTGCCCTCAGTGGCCCAGGACGGTGTATGGGGCCCCTCTGTGCCCTCAGTGGCCCAGGACGGTGTATGGGGCCCCTCTGTGCCTTCAGTGGCCCAGGACGGTGTATGGGGCCCCTCTGTGCCCTCAGTGGCCCAGGACGGTGTATGGGGCCCCTCCGTGCCCTCAGTGACCCCTGAAGGTGTATGGGGCCCCTCCGTGCCCTCAGTGACCCCTGAAGGTGTATGGGGCCCCTCCGTGCCCTCAGGGGCCCCTGAAGGTTTATGGGGCCCCTCCGTGCCCTCAGTGGCCCCTGAAGGTGTATGGGGCCCCTCCGTGCCCTCAGTGACCCCTGAAGTGTATGGGGCCCCTCCGTGCCCTCAGTGGCCCCTGAAGGTGTATGGGGCCCCTCTGTGTCCTCAGTGGCCCCTGAAGGTGTATGGGGCCCCTCTGTGTCCTCAGTGGCCCCGGACGGTGTATGGGGCCCCTCTGTGTCCTCAGTGGTCCCGGACGGTGTATGGGGCCTCTCTGTGTCCTCAGTGGCCCCGGACGGTGTATGGGGCCCCTCTGTGTCCTCAGTGGTCCCGGACGGTGTATGGGGCCTCTCTGTGCCCTCAGTGGTCCCGGACGGTGTATGGGTCCCGTCTGTGCCCTCAGTGACCCCTGAAGGTGTGCCTCTGTGCCCTCAGTGGCCCCGGACGGTGTATGGGGCCCCTCCGTGCCCTCAGTGGCCCTGGACGGTGTATGGGGCCCCTCTGTGCCCTCAGTGACCCCTGAAGGTGTATGGGGCCCCTCCGTGCCCTCATTGGCCCCTGAAGGTGTATGGGGCCCCTCTGTGCCCTCAGGGGCCCCGGACGGTGTATGGGGTCCCTCTGTGCCCTCAGTGGCCCCGGACGGTGTATAGGGCCCCTCTGTGCCCTCAGTGGCCCCGGACGGTGTATGGGGCCCCTCTGTAACCTCAGTGGCCCCTGAAGGTGTATGGGGCCCCTCTGTGCCCTCAGTGACCCCTGAAGGTGTATGGGGCCCCTCCGTGCCCTCATTGGCCCCTGAAGGTGTATGGGGCCCCTCTGTGCCCTCAGGGGCCCCGGACGGTGTATGGGGTCCCTCTGTGCCCTCAGTGGCCCCGGACGGTGTATAGGGCCCCTCTGTGCCCTCAGTGGCCCCGGACGGTGTATGGGGCCCCTCTGTGCCCTCAGTGGCCCCTGAAGGTGTATGGGGCCCCTCTGTGCCCTCAGTGGCCCCTGAAGATGTATGGGGCCCCTCTGTGCCCTCAGTGGCCCCGGACGGTGTATAGGGCCCCTCTGTGCCCTCAGTGGCCCCGGACGGTGTATGGGGCCCCTCCGTGCCCTCAGTGGCCCCGGACAGTGAATGGGGCCCCTCCGTGCCCTCAGTGGCCCCTGAAGGTGTATGGGGCCCCTCTGTGCCCTCAGTGACCCCTGAAGGTGTATGGGGCCCCTCCGTGCCCTCAGTGGCCCCTGAAGGTGTATGGGGCCCCTCCGTGCCCTCAGTGGCCCCTGAAGGTGTATGGGGCCCCTCCGTGCCCTCAGGGGCCCCTGAAGGTGTATGGGGCCCCTCTGTGCCCTCAGGGGCCCCGGACGGTGTATGGGGTCCCTCTGTGCCCTCAGTGGCCCCGGACGGTGTATAGGGCCCCTCTGTGCCCTCAGTGGCCCCGGACGGTGTATGGGGCCCCTCTGTGCCCTTAGTGGCCCCTGAAGGTGTATGGGGCCCCTCCGTGCCCTCAGTGGCCCCTGAAGGTGTATGGGGCCCCTCTGTGCCCTCAGTGGCCCCTGAAGGTGTATGGGGCCCCTCCGTTCCCTCAGTGGCCCCTGAAGGTGTATGGGGCCCCTCTGTGCCCTCAGGGGCCCCGGACGGTGTATGGGGCCCCTCTGTGCCCTCAGGGGCCCCGGACGGTGTATGGGGTCCCTCTGTGCCCTCAGTGGCCCCGGACGGTGTATGCGGCCCCTCTGTGCCCTCAGTGGCCCGTCCCCCTGTGCCCTCAGTGGCCCCTGAAAGTGTATGGGGCCCCTCTGTGCCCTCAGGGGCCCCGGACGGTGTATGGGGTCCCTCTGTGCCCTCAGTGGCCCCGGACGGTGTATGCGGCCCCTCTGTGCCCTCAGTGGCCCGTCCCCCTGTGCCCTCAGTGGCCCCTGAAGGTGTATGGGGCCCCTCTGTGCCCTCAGGGGCCCCGGACGGTGTATGGGGTCCCTCTGTGCCCTCTGGGGCCCCGGACGGTGTATGGGGTCCCTCTGTGCCCTCAGTGGCCCCGGACGGTGTATGGGCCCCTCTGTGCCCTCAGGGGCCCCGGACTGTGTATGGGGTCCCTCTGTGCCCTCAGTTGCCCCGGACGGTGTATGGGGCCCCTCTGTGCCCTCAGTGGCCCCGGACGGTGTATGGGGCACCTCTGTGCCCTCAGTGGCCCGGACGGTGTATGGGGCCCCTCTGTGCCCTCAGTGGCCCCGGACGGTGTATGGGCCCCTCTGTGCCCTCAGTGGCCCCGGACGGTGTATGGGGCACCTCTGTGCCCTCAGTGGCCCCGGACGGTGTATGGGCCCCTCTGTGCCCTCAGGGGCCCCGGACTGTGTATGGGGTCCCTCTGTGCCCTCAGTTGCCCCGGACGGTGTATGGGGCCCCTCTGTGCCCTCAGTGGCCCTGGACGCTGTATGGGGCACCTCTGTGCCCTCAGTGGCCCGGACGGTGTATGGGGCCCCTCTGTGCCCTCAGTGGCCCCGGACGGTGTATGGGGCCCCTCTGTGCCCTCAGTGGCCCCGGACGGTGTATGGGGCCCCTCTGTGCCCGCAGTGGCCCCTGAAGGTGTATTGGCCCCTCTGTGCCCTCAGTGGCCCCGGATGGTGTATGGGGTCCCTCTGTGCCCTCAGGGGCCCCGGACGGTGTATGGGGCCCCTCTGTGCCCTCAGGGGCCCCGGACGGTGTATGGGGCCCCTCTGTGCCCTCAGGGGCCCCGGACGGTGTATGGGGTCCCTCTGTGCCCTCAGTTGCCCCGGACGGTGTATGGGGCCCCTCTGTGCCCTCAGTGGCCCCGGACGGTGTATGGGGCCCCTCTATGCCCTCAGTGGCCCCGGACGGTGTATGGGGCCCCTCTGTGCCCTCAGTGGCCCCGGACGGTGTATGGGGCCCCTCTGTGCCCTGATTGGCCCGGACGGTGTATGGGGCCCCTCTGTGCCCTCAGTGACCCCTGAAGGTGTATGGGGCCCCTCTGTGCCCTCAGTGGCCCCGGACGGTGTATGGGGCCCCTCTGTGCCCTCAGTGGCCCCTGAAGGTGTATGGGCCCCTCTGTGCCCTGTGGCCCCGGATGGTGTATGGGGCCCCTCTGTGCCCTCAGTGGCCCCTCCGTGCCCTCAGTGGCCCCTGAAGGTGTATGGGGCCCCTCTGTGCCCTCAGGGGCCCCGGACGGTGTATGCGGCCCGTCTGTGCCCTCAGTGGCCCCGGACGGTGTATGGGGCCCCTCTGTGCCCTCAGTGGCCCCGGACGGTGTATGGGGCCCCTCTGTGCCCTCAGTGGCCTTGGACGGTGTATGGGGCCCCTCTGTGCCCTCAGTGGCCCGGACGGTGTATGGGGCCCCTCTGTGCCCTCAGTGACCCCTGAAGGTGTATGGGGCCCCTCTGTGCCCTCAGTGGCCCCGGACGGTGTATGGGGCCCCTCTGTGCCCTCAGTGGCCCCTGAAGGTGGATGGGCCCCTCTGTGCCCTGTGGCCCGGATGGTGTATGGGGCCCCTCTGTGCCCTCAGTGGCCCCTCTGTGCCCTCAGTGGCCCCTCTGTGCCCTCAGTGGCCCCTCTGTGCCCTCAGTGGCCCCTCTGTGCCCTCAGTGGCCCCTCTGTGCCCTCAGTGGCCCCTCTGTGCCCTCAGTGGCCCCTCTGTGCCCTCAGTGGCCCCTCTGTGCCCTCAGTGGCCCCTCCGTGCCCTCAGTGGCCCCTGAAGGTGTATGGGGCCCCTCTGTGCCCCAGGGGCCCCGGACGGTGTATGGGGTCCCTCTGTGCCCTCAGTGGCCCCGGACGGTGTATGCGGCCCGTCTGTGCCCTCAGTGGCCCCGGACGGTGTATGGGGCCCCTCTGTGCCCTCAGTGGCCCGTCCCCCTGTGCCCTCAGTGGCCCCTGAAGGTGTATGGGGCCCCTCTGTGCCCTCAGGGGCCCCGGACGGTGTATGGGGCCCCTCTGTGCCCTCAGGGGCCCCGGACGGTGTATGGGGCCCCTCTGTGCCCTCAGGGGCCCCGGACGGTGTATGGGGTCCCTCTGTGCCCTCAGTTGCCCCGGACGGTGTATGGGGCCCCTCTGTGCCCTCAGTGGCCCCGGACAGTGTATGGGGCCCCTCTGTGCCGTCAGTGGCCCCGGACAGTGTATGGGGCCCCTCTGTGCCCTCAGTGGCCCAGGACGGTGTATGGGGCCCCTCTGTGCCCTCAGTGACCCCTGAAGGTGTATGGGGCCCCTCCGTGCCCTCAGTGGCCCCTGAAGGTGTATGGGGCCCCTCCGTGCCCTCAGTGGCCCCTGAAGGTGTATGGGGCCCCTCTGTGCCCTCAGTGACCCCTGAAGGTGTATGGGGCCCTTCCGTGCCCTCAGTGGCCCCTGAAGGTGTATGGGGCCCCTCTGTGTCCTCAGTGGCCCCCGGACGGTGTATGGGGCCCCTCTGTGTCATCAGTGGTCCCGGACGGTGTATGGGGCCCCTCTGTGTCCTCAGTGGTCCCGGACGGTGTATGGGGCCCCTCTGTGCCCTCAGTGACCCCTGAAGGTGTATGGGGCCCCTCTGTGCCCTCAGTGGCCCCGGACGGTGTATAGGGCCCCTCTGTGCCCTCAGTGGCCCCGGACGGTGTATGGGGCCCCTCCGTACCCTCAGTGGCCCCGGACGGTGTATGGGGCCCCTCCGTACCCTCAGTGGCCCCGGACGGTGTATGGGGCCCCTCCGTGCCCTCAGTGGCCCCGGACGGTGTATGGGGCCCCTCCGTGCCCTCAGTGGCCCCTGAAGTTGTATGGGGCCCCTCCGTGCCCTCAGTGGCCCCTGAAGGTGTATGGGGCCCCTCCGTGCCCTCAGTGGCCCCTGAAGGTGTATGGGGCCCCTCTGTGCCCTCAGTGACCCCTGAAGGTGTATGGGGCCCCTCCGTGCCCTCAGTGGTCCCGGACGGTGTATGGGGCCCCTCTGTGTCCTCAGTGGTCCCGGACGGTGTATGGGGCCCCTCTGTGTCCTCAGTGGTCCCGGACGGTGTATGGGGCCCCTCTGTGCCCTCAGTGACCCCTGAAGGTGTATGGGGCCCCTCTGTGCCCTCAGTGGCCCCGGACGGTGTATAGGGCCCCTCTGTGCCCTCAGTGGCCCCGGACGGTGTATGGGGCCCCTCCGTGCCCTCAGTGGCCCCGGACGGTGTATGGGGCCCCTCCGTGCCCTCAGTGGCCCCGGAAAGTGTATGGGGCCCCTCCGTGCCCTCAGTGGCCCCTGAAGGTGTATGGGGCCCCTCTGTGCCCTCAGTGACCCCTGAAGGTGTATGGGGCCCCTCTGTGCCCTCAGTGACCCCTGAAGGTGTATGGGGCCCCTCTGTGCCCTCAGTGGCCCCGGACAGTGTATGGGGCCCCTCTGTGCCGTCAGTGGCCCCGGACAGTGTATGGGGCCCCTCTGTGCCGTCAGTGGCCCCGGACAGTGTATGGGGCCCCTCTGTGCCGTCAGTGGCCCCGGACGGTGTATGGGGCCCCTCTGTGCCCTCAGTGGCCCCGGACGGTGTATGGGGCCCCTCTGTGCCCTCAGTGTCCCAGGACGGTGTATGGGGCCCCTCTGTGCCCTCAGTGGCCCAGGACGGTGTATGGGGCCCCTCTGTGCCCTCAGTGGCCCAGGACGGTGTATGGGGCCCCTCTGTGCCCTCAGTGGCCCAGGACGGTGTATGGGGCCCCTCTGTGCCCTCAGTGGCCCAGGACTGTGTATGGGACCCCTCCGTGCCCTCAGTGACCCCTGAAGGTGTATGGGGCCCCTCCGTGCCCTCAGTGACCCCTGAAGGTGTATGGGGCCCCTCCGTGCCCTCAGTGACCCCTGAAGGTGTATGGGGCCCCTCCGTGCCCTCAGGGGCCCCTGAAGGTGTATGGGGCCCCTCCGTGCCCTCAGGGGCCCCTGAAGGTGTATGGGGCCCCTCCGTGCCCTCAGGGGCCCCTGAAGGTGTATGGGGCCCCTCTGTGCCCTCAGTGGCCCCGGACGGTGTATAGGGCCCCTCTGTGCGCTCAGTGGCCCCGGACGGTGTATGGGGCCCCTCCGTGCCCTCAGTGGCCCCGGACGGTGTATGGGGCCCCTCTGTGCCCTCAGTGACCCCTGAAGGTGTATGGGGCCCCTCCGTGCCCTCAGTGACCCCTGAAGGTGTATGGGGCCCCTCCGTGCCCTCATTGGCCCCTGAAGGTGTATGGGGCCCCTCTGTGCCCTCAGGGGCCCCGGACGGTGTATGGGGTCCCTCTGTGCCCTCAGTGGCCCCGGACGGTGTATAGGGCCCCTCTGTGCCCTCAGTGGCCCCGGACGGTGTATGGGGCCCCTCTGTGCCCTCAGTGGCCCCTGAAGGTGTATGGGGCCCCTCTGTGCCCTCAGTGACCCCTGAAGATGTATGGGGCCCCTCCGTGCCCTCATTGGCCCCTGAAGGTGTATGGGGCCCCTCTGTGCCCTCAGGGGCCCCGGACGGTGTATGGGGTCCCTCTGTGCCCTCAGTGGCCCCGGACGGTGTATAGGGCCCCTCTGTGCCCTCAGTGGCCCCGGACGGTGTATGGGGCCCCTCTGTGCCCTCAGTGGCCCCGGACAGTGTATGGGGCCCCTCTGTGCCGTCAGTGGCCCCGGACAGTGTATGGGGCCCCTCTGTGCCGTCAGTGGCCCCGGACGGTGTATGGGGCCCCTCTGTGCCCTCAGTGGCCCCGGACGGTGTATGGGGCCCCTCTGTGCCCTCAGTGGCCCAGGACGGTGTATGGGGCCCCTCTGTGCCCTCAGTGTCCCAGGACGGTGTATGGGGCCCCTCTGTGCCCTCAGTGGCCCAGGACGGTGTATGGGGCCCCTCTGTGCCCTCAGTGGCCCAGGACGGTGTATGGGGCCCCTCTGTGCCCTCAGTGGCCCAGGACGGTGTATGGGGCCCCTCTGTGCCCTCAGTGGCCCAGGACTGTGTATGGGGCCCCTCCGTGCCCTCAGTGACCCCTGAAGGTGTATGGGGCCCCTCCGTGCCCTCAGTGACCCCTGAAGGTGTATGGGGCCCCTCCGTGCCCTCAGGGGCCCCTGAAGGTGTATGGGGCCCCTCCGTGCCCTCAGGGGCCCCTGAAGGTGTATGGGGCCCCTCCGTGCCCTCAGGGGCCCCTGAAGGTGTATGGGGCCCCTCCGTGCCCTCAGGGGCCCCTGAAGGTGTATGGGGCCCCTCTGTGCCCTCAGTGGCCCCGGACGGTGTATAGGGCCCCTCTGTGCGCTCAGTGGCCCCGGACGGTGTATGGGGCCCCTCCGTGCCCTCAGTGGCCCCGGACGGTGTATGGGGCCCCTCTGTGCCCTCAGTGACCCCTGAAGGTGTATGGGGCCCCTCCGTGCCCTCAGTGACCCCTGAAGGTGTATGGGGCCCCTCCGTGCCCTCATTGGCCCCTGAAGGTGTATGGGGCCCCTCTGTGCCCTCAGGGGCCCCGGACGGTGTATGGGGTCCCTCTGTGCCCTCAGTGGCCCCGGACGGTGTATAGGGCCCCTCTGTGCCCTCAGTGGCCCCGGACGGTGTATGGGGCCCCTCTGTGCCCTCAGTGGCCCCTGAAGGTGTATGGGGCCCCTCTGTGCCCTCAGTGACCCCTGAAGATGTATGGGGCCCCTCCGTGCCCTCATTGGCCCCTGAAGGTGTATGGGGCCCCTCTGTGCCCTCAGGGGCCCCGGACGGTGTATGGGGTCCCTCTGTGCCCTCAGTGGCCCCGGACGGTGTATAGGGCCCCTCTGTGCCCTCAGTGGCCCCGGACGGTGTATGGGGCCCCTCTGTGCCCTCAGTGGCCCCGGACGGTGTATGGGGCCCCTCTGTGCCCTCAGTGGCCCCTGAAGGTGTATGGGGCCCCTCTGTGCCCTCTGTGCCGTCATTGGCCCGGACAGTGTATGGGGCCCCTCTGTGCCGTCAGTGGCCCCGGACAGTGTATGGGGCCCTTCTGTGCCGTCAGTGGCCCCGGACGGTGTATGGGGCCCCTCTGTGCCCTCAGTGGCCCAGGACGGTGTATGGGGCCCCTCTGTGCCCTCAGTGGCCCAGGACGGTGTATGGGGCCCCTCTGTGCCCTCAGTGGCCCAGGACGGTGTATGGGGCCCCTCTGTGCCCTCAGTGGCCCAGGACGGTGTATGGGGCCCCTCTGTGCCCTCAGTGGCCCAGGACGGTGTATGGGGCCCTTCTGTGCCCTCAGTGGCCCAGGACGGTGTATGGGGCCCCTCCGTGCCCTCAGTGACCCCTGAAGGTGTATGGGGCCCCTCTGTGCCCTCAGTGGCCCCGGACAGTGTATGGGGCCCCTCTGTGCCGTCAGTGGCCCCGGACAGTGTATGGGGCCCCTCTGTGCCCTCAGTGGCCCAGGACGGTGTATGGGGCCCCTCTGTGCCCTCAGTGACCCCTGAAGGTGTATGGGGCCCCTCCGTGCCCTCAGTGGCCCCTGAAGTTGTATGGGGCCCCTCCGTGCCCTCAGTGGCCCCTGAAGGTGTATGGGGCCCCTCTGTGCCCTCAGTGACCCCTGAAGGTGTATGGGGCCCCTCCGTGCCCTCAGTGTCCCCTGAAGGTGTATGGGGCCCCTCCGTGTCCTCAGTGGCCCCGGACGGTGTATGGGGCCCCTCTGTGTCCTCAGTGGTCCCGGACGGTGTATGGGGCCCCTCTGTGTCCTCAGTGGTCCCGGACGGTGTATGGGGCCCCTCTGTGCCCTCAGTGACCCCTGAAGGTGTATGGGGCCCCTCTGTGCCCTCAGTGGCCCCGGACGGTGTATAGGGCCCCTCTGTGCCCTCAGTGGCCCCGGACGGTGTATGGGGCCCCTCCGTGCCCTCAGTGGCCCCGGACGGTGTATGGGGCCCCTCCGTGCCCTCAGTGGCCCCGGACAGTGTATGGGGCCCCTCCGTGCCCTCAGTGGCCCCTGAAGGTGTATGGGGCCCCTCTGTGCCCTCAGTGACCCCTGAAGGTGTATGGGGCCCCTCTGTGCCCTCAGTGACCCCTGAAGGTGTATGGGGCCCCTCTGTGCCCTCAGTGGCCCCGGACAGTGTATGGGGCCCCTCTGTGCCCTCAGTGGCCCCGGACAGTGTATGGGGCCCCTCTGTGCCGTCAGTGGCCCCGGACAGTGTATGGGGCCCCTCTGTGCCGTCAGTGGCCCCGGACGGTGTATGGGGCCCCTCTGTGCCCTCAGTGGCCCAGGACGGTGTATGGGGCCCCTCTGTGCTCTCAGTGTCCCAGGACGGTGTATGGGGCCCCTCTGTGCCCTCAGTGGCCCAGGACGGTGTATGGGGCCCCTCTGTGCCCTCAGTGGCCCAGGACGGTGTATGGGGCCCCTCTGTGCCCTCAGTGGCCCAGGACGGTGTATGGGGCCCCTCTGTGCCCTCAGTGGCCCAGGACGGTGTATGGGGCCCCTCTGTGCCCTCAGTGGCCCAGGACGGTGTATGGGGCCCCTCTGTGCCCTCAGTGGCCCAGGACGGTGTATGGGGCCCCTCTGTGCCCTCAGTGGCCCCTGAAGGTGTATGGGGCCCCTCCGTGCCCTCAGTGGCCCCTGAAGGTGTATGGGGCCCCTCCGTGCCCTCAGTGACCCCTGAAGGTGTATGGGGCCCCTCCGTGCCCTCAGTGACCCCTGAAGGTGTATGGGGCCCCTCCGTGCCCTCAGTGACCCCTGAAGGTGTATGGGGCCCCTCCGTGCCCTCAGGGGCCCCTGAAGGTGTATGGGGCCCCTCCGTGCCCTCAGGGGCCCCTGAAGGTGTATGGGGCCCCTCTGTGCCCTCAGTGGCCCCGGACGGTGTATAGGGCCCCTCTGTGCGCTCAGTGGCCCCGGACGGTGTATGGGGCCCCTCCGTGCCCTCAGTGGCCCCGGACGGTGTATGGGGCCCCTCTGTGCCCTCAGTGACCCCTGAAGGTGTATGGGGCCCCTCCGTGCCCTCATTGGCCCCTGAAGGTGTATGGGGCCCCTCTGTGCCCTCAGGGGCCCCGGACGGTGTATGGGGTCCCTCTGTGCCCTCAGTGGCCCCGGACGGTGTATAGGGCCCCTCTGTGCCCTCAGTGGCCCCGGACGGTGTATGGGGCCCCTCTGTGCCCTCAGTGGCCCCTGAAGGTGTATGGGGCCCCTCTGTGCCCTCAGTGACCCCTGAAGATGTATGGGGCCCCTCCGTGCCCTCATTGGCCCCTGAAGGTGTATGGGGCCCCTCTGTGCCCTCAGGGGCCCCGGACGGTGTATGGGGTCCCTCTGTGCCCTCAGTGGCCCCGGACGGTGTATAGGGCCCCTCTGTGCCCTCAGTGGCCCCGGACGGTGTATGGGGCCCCTCTGTGCCCTCAGTGGCCCCTGAAGGTGTATGGGGCCCCTCTGTGCCCTCAGTGGCCCCGGACGGTGTATAGGGCCCCTCTGTGCCCTCAGTGGCCCCGGACGGTGTATGGGGCCCCTCCGTGCCCTCAGTGGCCCCGGACAGTGTATGGGGCCCCTCCGTGCCCTCAGTGGCCCCTGAAGGTGTATGGGGCCCCTCTGTGCCCTCAGTGACCCCTGAAGGTGTATGGGGCCCCTCCGTGCCCTCATTGGCCCCTGAAGGTGTATGGGGCCCCTCTGTGCCCTCAGGGGCCCCGGACGGTGTATGGGGTCCCTCTGTGCCCTCAGTGGCCCCGGACGGTGTATAGGGCCCCTCTGTGCCCTCAGTGGCCCCTGAAGGTGTATGGGGCCCCTCCGTGCCCTCAGTGGCCCCTGAAGGTGTATGGGGCCCCTCCGTGCCCTCAGTGGCCCCTGAAGGTGTATGGGGCCCCTCTGTGCCCTCAGGGGCCCCGGATGGTGTATGGGGTCCCTCTGTGCCCTCAGTGGCCCCGGACGGTGTATGCGGCCCCTCTGTGCCCTCAGTGGCCCGTCCCCCTGTGCCCTCAGTGGCCCCTGAAGGTGTATGGGGCCCCTCTGTGCCCTCAGGGGCCCCGGACGGTGTATGGGGTCCCTCTGTGCCCTCAGTGGCCCCGGACGGTGTATGGGGCCCCTCTGTGCCCTCAGGGGCCCCGGACTGTGTATGGGGCCCCTCTGTGCCCTCAGTTGCCCCGGACGGTGTATGGGGCCCCTCTGTGCCCTCAGTGGCCCCGGACGGTGTATGGGGCCCCTCTGTGCCCTCAGTGGCCCCGGACGCTGTATGGGGCACCTCTGTGCCCTCAGTGGCCCGGACGGTGTATGGGGCCCCTCTGTGCCCTCAGTGGCCCCGGACGGTGTATGGGGCCCCTCTGTGCCCTCAGTGGCCCCTGAAGGTGTATGGGGCCCCTCTGTGCCCTCAGGGGCCCCGGATGGTGTATGGGGTCCCTCTGTGCCCTCAGTGGCCCCGGACGGTGTATGGGGCCCCTCTGTGCCCTCAGGGGCCCCGGACGGTGTATGGGGTCCCTCTGTGCCCTCAGTTGCCCCGGACGGTGTATGGGGCCCCTCTGTGCCCTCAGTGGCCCCGGACGGTGTATGGGGCCCCTCTGTGCCCTCAGTGGCCCCGGACGGTGTATGGGGCCCCTCTGTGCCCTCAGTGGCCCCGGACGGTGTATGGGGCCCCTCTGTGCCCTCAGGGGCCCCGGACGGTGTATGGGGTCCCTCTGTGCCCTCAGTTGCCCCGGACGGTGTATGGGGCCCCTCTGTGCCCTCAGTGGCCCCGGACGGTGTATGGGGCCCCTCTGTGCCCTCAGTGGCCCCGGACGGTGTATGGGGCCCCTCTGTGCCCTCAGTGGCCCCGGACGGTGTATGGGGCCCCTCTGTGCCCTCAGTGGCCCGGACGGTGTATGGGGCCCCTCTGTGCCCTCAGTGACCCCTGAAGGTGTATGGGGCCCCTCTGTGCCCTCAGTGGCCCCCGACGGTGTATGGGGCCCCTCTGTGCCCTCAGTGGCCCCTGAAGGTGTATGGGCCCCTCTGTGCCCTCAGTGGCCCCCGACGGTGTATGGGGCCCCTCTGTGCCCTCAGTGGCCCCTGAAGGTGTATGGGCCCCTCTGTGCCCTGTGGCCCCGGATGGTGTATGGGGCCCCTCTGTGCCCTCAGTGGCCCTTCTGTGCCCTCAGTGGCCCCTCCGTGCCCTCAGTGGCCCCTGAAGGTGTATGGGGCCCCTCTGTGCCCTCAGGGGCCCCGGACGGTGTATGGGGTCCCTCTGTGCCCTCAGTGGCCCCGGACGGTGTATGCGGCCCGTCTGTGCCCTCAGTGGCCTCGGACGGTGTATGGGGCCCCTCTGTGCCCTCAGTGGCCCCTGAAGGTGTATGGAGCCCCTCTGTGCCCTCAGTGGCCCCGGACGGTGTATGGGGCCCCTCTGTGCCCTCAGTGGCCCCGGACGGTGTATGGGGCCCCTCTGTGCCCTCAGTGGCCTCGGACGGTGTATGGGGCCCCTCTGTGCCCTCAGTGGCCCGGACGGTGTATGGGGCCCCTCTGTGCCCTCAGTGGCCCAGGACGGTGTATGGGGCCCCTCTGTGCCCTCAGTGGCCCAGGACGGTGTATGGGGCCCCTCTGTGCCCTCAGTGGCCCAGGACGGTGTATGGGGCCCCTCTGTGCCCTCAGTGGCCCAGGACGGTGTATGGGGCCCCTCCGTGCCCTCAGTGACCCCTGAAGGTGTATGGGGCCCCTCTGTGCCCTCTGTGCCCTCAGTGGCCCCGGACAGTGTATGGGGCCCCTCTGTGCCGTCAGTGGCCCCGGACAGTGTATGGGGCCCTTCTGTGCCGTCAGTGGCCCCGGACGGTGTATGGGGCCCCTCTGTGCCCTCAGTGGCCCCGGACGGTGTATGGGGCCCCTCTGTGCCCTCAGTGGCCCAGGACGGTGTATGGGGCCCCTCTGTGCCCTCAGTGGCCCAGGACGGTGTATGGGGCCCCTCTGTGCCCTCAGTGGCCCAGGACGGTGTATGGGGCCCCTCTGTGCCCTCAGTGGCCCAGGACGGTGTATGGGGCCCCTCTGTGCCCTCAGTGGCCCAGGACGGTGTATGGGGCCCCTCTGTGCCCTCAGTGGCCCAGGACGGTGTATGGGGCCCCTCTGTGCCCTCAGTGGCCCAGGACGGTGTATGGGGCCCCTCTGTGCCCTCAGTGGCCCCGGACAGTGTATGGGGCCCCTCTGTGCCGTCAGTGGCCCCGGACGGTGTATGGGGCCCCTCTGTGCCCTCAGTGGCCCAGGACGGTGTATGGGGCCCCTCTGTGCCCTCAGTGACCCCTGAAGGTGTATGGGGCCCCTCCGTGCCCTCAGTGGCCCCTGAAGGTGTATGGGGCCCCTCCGTGCCCTCAGTGGCCCCTGAAGGTGTATGGGGCCCCTCTGTGCCCTCAGTGACCCCTGAAGGTGTATGGGGCCCCTCCGTGCCCTCAGTGGCCCCTGAAGGTGTATGGGGCCCCTCCGTGTCCTCAGTGGCCCCGGACGGTGTATGGGGCCCCTCTGTGTCCTCAGTGGTCCCGGACGATGTATGGGGCCCCTCTGTGTCCTCAGTGGTCCCGGACGGTGTATGGGGCCCCTCTGTGCCCTCAGTGACCCCTGAAGGTGTATGGGGCCCCTCTGTGCCCTCAGTGGCCCCGGACGGTGTATAGGGCCCCTCTGTGCCCTCAGTGGCCCCGGACGGTGTATGGGGCCCCTCCGTGCCCTCAGTGGCCCCGGACGGTGTATGGGGCCCCTCCGTGCCCTCAGTGGCCCCGGACAGTGTATGGGGCCCCTCCGTGCCCTCAGTGGCCCCTGAAGGTGTATGGGGCCCCTCTGTGCCCTCAGTGACCCCTGAAGGTGTATGGGGCCCCTCTGTGCCCTCAGTGACCCCTAAAGGTGTATGGGGCCCCTCTGTGCCCTCAGTGGCCCCGGACAGTGTATGGGGCCCCTCTGTGCCCTCAGTGGCCCCGGACAGTGTATGGGGCCCCTCTGTGCCGTCAGTGGCCCCGGACAGTGTATGGGGCCCCTCTGTGCCCTCAGTGGCCCAGGACGGTGTATGGGGCCCCTCTGTGCCCTCAGTGGCCCAGGACGGTGTATGGGGCCCCTCTGTGCCCTCAGTGGCCCAGGACGGTGTATGGGGCCCCTCTGTGCCCTCAGTGGCCCAGGACGGTGTATGGGGCCCCTCTGTGCCCTCAGTGGCCCAGGACTGTGTATGGGGCCCCTCCGTGCCCTCAGTGACCCCTGAAGGTGTATGGGGCCCCTCCGTGCCCTCAGTGACCCCTGAAGGTGTATGGGGCCCCTCCGTGCCCTCAGGGGCCCCTGAAGGTGTATGGGGCCCCTCCGTGCCCTCAGGGGCCCCTGAAGGTGTATGGGGCCCCTGTGTGCCCTCAGGGGCCCCTGAAGGTGTATGGGGCCCCTCTGTGCCCTCAGTGGCCCCGGACGGTGTATAGGGCCCCTCTGTGCGCTCAGTGGCCCCGGACGGTGTATGGGGCCCCTCCGTGCCCTCAGTGGCCCCGGACGGTGTATGGGGCCCCTCCGTGCCCTCAGTGACCCCTGAAGGTGTATGGGGCCCCTCCGTGCCCTCATTGGCCCCTGAAGGTGTATGGGGCCCCTCTGTGCCCTCAGGGGCCCCGGACGGTGTATGGGGTCCCTCTGTGCCCTCAGTGGCCCCGGACGGTGTATAGGGCCCCTCTGTGCCCTCAGTGGCCCCGGACGGTGTATGGGGCCCCTCTGTGCCCTCAGTGGCCCCTGAAGGTGTATGGGGCCCCTCTGTGCCCTCAGTGACCCCTGAAGGTGTATGGGGCCCCTCCGTGCCCTCATTGGCCCTTGAAGGTGTATGGGGCCCCTCTGTGCCCTCAGGGGCCCCGGACGGTGTATGGGGTCCCTCTGTGCCCTCAGTGGCCCCGGACGGTGTATAGGGCCCCTCTGTGCCCTCAGTGGCCCCGGACGGTGTATGGGGCCCCTTTGTGCCCTCAGTGGCCCCTGAAGGTGTATGGGGCCCCTCTGTGCCCTCAGTGGCCCCGGACGGTGTATAGGGCCCCTCTGTGCCCTCAGTGGCCCCGGACGGTGTATGGGGCCCCTCCGTGCCCTCAGTGGCCCCGGACAGTGTATGGGGCCCCTCCGTGCCCTCAGTGGCCCCTGAAGGTGTATGGGGCCCCTCTGTGCCCTCAGTGACCCCTGAAGGTGTATGGGGCCCCTCCGTGCCCTCATTGGCCCCTGAAGGTGTATGGGGCCCCTCTGTGCCCTCAGGGGCCCCGGACGGTGTATGGGGTCCCTCTGTGCCCTCAGTGGCCCCGGACGGTGTATAGGGCCCCTCTGTGCCCTCAGTGGCCCCTGAAGGTGTATGGGGCCCCTCCGTGCCCTCAGTGGCCCCTGAAGGTGTATGGGGCCCCTCCGTGCCCTCAGTGGCCCCTGAAGGTGTATGGGGCCCCTCTGTGCCCTCAGGGGCCCCGGATGGTGTATGGGGTCCCTCTGTGCCCTCAGTGGCCCCGGACGGTGTATGCGGCCCCTCTGTGCCCTCAGTGGCCCGTCCCCCTGTGCCCTCAGTGGCCCCTGAAGGTGTATGGGGCCCCTCTGTGCCCTCAGGGGCCCCGGACGGTGTATGGGGTCCCTCTGTGCCCTCAGTGGCCCCGGACGGTGTATGGGGCCCCGGACTGTGTATGGGGTCCCTCTGTGCCCTCAGGGGCCCCGGACTGTGTATGGGGTCCCTCTCTGCCCTCAGTTGCCCCGGACGGTGTATGGGGCCCCTCTGTGCCCTCAGTGGCCCCGGACGGTGTATGGGGCCCCTCTGTGCCCTCAGTGGCCCCGGACGGTGTATGGGGCCCCTCTGTGCCCTCAGTGGCCCCGGACGCTGTATGGGGCACCTCTGTGCCCTCAGTGGCCCCGGACGGTGTATGGGATCCTTTGTGCCCTTAGTGGCCCCGGACGGTGTGTGGGGCCCCTCTGTGCCCTCAGTGGCCCCTGAAGGTGTATGGGGCCCCTCTGTGCCCTCAGGGGCCCCGGATGGTGTATGGGGTCCCTCTGTGCCCTCAGTGGCCCCGGACGGTGTATGGGGCCCCTCTGTGCCCTCAGGGGCCCCGGACGGTGTATGGGGTCCCTCTGTGCCCTCAGTTGCCCCGGACGGTGTATGGGGCCCCTCTGTGCCCTCAGTGGCCCCGGACGGTGTATGGGGCCCCTCTGTGCCCTCAGTGGCCCCGGACGGTGTATGGGGCCCCTCTGTGCCCTCAGTGGCCCCGGACGGTGTATGGGGCCCCTCTGTGCCCTCAGGGGCCCCGGACGGTGTATGGGGCCCCTCTGTGCCCTCAGTTGCCCCGGACGGTGTATGGGGCCCCTCTGTGCCCTCAGTGGCCCCGGACGGTGTATGGGGCCCCTCTGTGCCCTCAGTGGCCCCGGACGGTGTATGGGGCCCCTCTGTGCCCTCAGTGGCCCCGGACGGTGTATGGGGCCCCTCTGTGCCCTCAGTGGCCCGGACGGTGTATGGGGCCCCTCTGTGCCCTCAGTGACCCCTGAAGGTGTATGGGGCCCCTCTGTGCCCTCAGTGGCCCCCGACGGTGTATGGGGCCCTTCTGTGCCCTCAGTGGCCCCTGAAGGTGTATGGGCCCCTCTGTGCCCTCAGTGGCCCCCGACGGTGTATGGGGCCCCTCTGTGCCCTCAGTGGCCCCTGAAGGTGTATGGGCCCCTCTGTGCCCTGTGGCCCCGGATGGTGTATGGGGCCCCTCCGTGCCCTCAGTGGCCCCTCTGTGCCCTCAGTGGCCCCTCCGTGCCCTCAGTGGCCCCTGAAGGTGTATGGGGCCCCTCTGTGCCCTCAGGGGCCCCGGATGGTGTATGGGGTCCCTCTGTGCCCTCAGTGGCCCCGGACGGTGTATGCGGCCCGTCTGTGCCCTCAGTGGCCTCGGACGGTGTATGGGGCCCCTCTGTGCCCTCAGTGGCCCCTGAAGGTGGATGGGCCCCTCTGTGCCCTCAGTGGCCCCGGATGGTGTATGGGGCCCCTCTGTGCCCTCAGTGGCCCCTCAGTGGCCCCTGAAGGTGTATGGGGCCCCTCTGTGCCCTCAGGGGCCCCGGACGGTGTATGGGGTCCCTCTGTGCCCTCAGTGGCCCCGGACGGTGTATGCGGCCCGTCTGTGCCCTCAGTGGCCCCGGACGGTGTATGGGGCCCCTCTGTGCCCTCAGTGGCCCGTCCCCCTGTGCCCTCAGGGGCCCCGGACGGTGTATGGGGCCCCTCTGTGCCCTCAGGGGCCCCGGACGGTGTATGGGGCCCCTCTGTGCCCTCAGGGGCCCCGGACGGTGTATGGGGCCCCTCTGTGCCCTCAGGGGCCCCGGACGGTGTATGGGGTCCCTCTGTGCCTTCAGTGGCCCCGGACGGTGTATGGGGCCCCTCTGTGCCCTCAGTGGCCCCGGACGGTGTATGGGGCCCCTCTGTGCCCTCAGTGGCCCCTGAAGGTGTATGGGCCCCTCTGTGCCCTGTGGCCCCGGATGGTGTATGGGGCCCCTCTGTGCCCTCAGTAGCCCCGGCCATATTACCCCTTACCCCACATGGCCTGTTTTGTGGCTGCTGTACTGTTAGTGGGCTGTTGCTCTGTGCGCTTCATGCACTAAGTGGCTTCATCAGGGGAGATGTGACAACCAATAGGAAAGCTGACTCTGCCTGTGGTCCCTGCGTAGGGCGAGGTGCAGGACCTGACCCTCCTGCAGAGTGACCTGCGCACGGCCGTGACGGTGGCGGAGAGGTTCCGGGAAGAGGCTCAGGAGAAGCTGGAGAGGAGCCAACGCGAAAACCGGCACCTGCGCGCTCAGGGGTGAGTGTCACTACCCCTATGGGGGCGGAGTGTTATGTGATTGGACGGTGAAGGGAGGTGTGTCATGTGATTGGACGGTGAGGGGAGGTGTGTCATGTGATTGGACAGTGAGGGGAAGGCGTGTCGTGACTGGACGGTGAAGGGAGGTGTGTCATGTGACTGGACGGTGAAGGGAGGTGTGTCATGTGATTGGACGGTGAGGGGAGGTATGTCATGTGATTGGACGGTGAGGGGAAGGCGTGTCATGTGACTCGATGGTGAGGGGAAGGTGTGTCATGTGACTGGATGGTGAGGGAAAGTGTGTCATGTGACTGGATGGTGAGGGGAAGGTGTGTCATGTGACTGGATGGTGAGGAGAAGGCGTGTCATGTGACTGGATGGTGAGGGGAAGGTGTGTCATGTGACTGGATGGTGAGGGGAAGGTGTGTCATGTGACTGGATGGTGAGGGGAAGGTGTGTCATGTGACTGGATGGTGAGGAGAAGGCGTGTCGTGAAGCTGCTTATTGTATGAAGCACGTCCAAACAACATGAAGGAAAATGTCCCCTGATGAAGCTGCTTATTGTATGAAGCGCGTCCAGCAACATGAAGGAAAATGTCCCCTGATGAAGCTGCTTATTGTATGAAGCGCGTCCAGCAACATGAAGGAAAATGTCCCCTGATGAAGCTGCTTATTGTATGAAGCGCGTCCAGCAACATGAAGGAAAATGTCCCCTGATGAAGCTGCTTATTGTATGAAGCGCGTCCAGCAACATGAAGGAAAATGTCCCCTGATGAAGCTGCTTATTGTATGAAGCGCGTCCAGCAACATGAAGGAAAATGTCTCCTGATGAAGCTGCTTATTGTGTGACTGGATGGTGAGGGAAGAGCATGTCATGTGATTGGATGATGAGGGGAAGGTGTGTCATGTGATTGGTTGGTGAGGGGAGGACGTGTCATGTGATTGGATGGTGAGGGGAAGGCGGGTCATGTGACTGGATGGTGGTTTGCAGGTCATGTGACTGGCGGTTGCTATGTTACAGGTTGGACGCGGTGGATTGGCCGGAGAGCTCACCTGTGAATGGCGCCGCCCTGCAGGGATACCGCAGCCTCCCCCGCGGGGTGATCCTGTCCTCCATGAAGGTGCGCGTCTTACCCTCCCCCATCTTAGCCCCTCCCCCATCACCACCCATCTCACCCCTCGCTCTTCCCTTAGGACCCCCTGGTGAAGTCCAACAGTCTGATGAGCGTTCCTCCCGGGGAGTCAGGTGAGTCTCCGCCCCCTGTGTGCGTGCTCTCTTCTGATTGGATACACTCACCCGTGTCTCCTCCCCCCGCAGAAGCCGCAGTTGCCCGCAAGGAGCGCAGAGGGAGCCTGGAGACGCTGCTCAACCAGCCCCGAGCCACGTGCGTGCCCCGCCCCTTCACCTGCCGCAGGTAAGTGACTCCGCCCACCTGCCTCTCACCTGTGCCGCATCCTCCTGCAGGGCCAACCTGACCGAGGATTCCGGATCCTTCTTCCGACGCTACGGAGGCTCCAAGAGGGGCGTGTTCCTGCGCTGGGCCCAGGACCGCACCTGCGGCTACAAGGTGGGTGCCCTCCATGTCTGGGTGGAGGGGGGTAAGAGCACTGGTGGAGGGGGAAGGGGTATGAGATCACTGGGGGGAGGGGGTATGAGATCGCTGGGGGGAGGGGGTATGAGATCGCTGGGGGGAGGGGGTATGAGATTGCTGGGGGGAAGGGGTATGAGTTCACTGGGGGGAAGGGGTATGAGATCGCTGGGGGAGGGGGGTAAGAGCACTGGTGGAGGGGGAAGGGGTATGAGATTGCTGGGGGAGGGGGGGTAAGAGCTCTGGTGGAGGGGGAAGGGGTATGAGATCACTGGGGGAGGGGGGTAAGAGCACTGGTGGAGGGGGAAGGGGTATGAGATCGCTGGGGGGAGGGGGGTAAGAGCTCTGGTGGAGGGGGAAGGGGTATGAGATTGCTGGGGGAGGGGGGTAAGAGCACTGGTGGAGGGGGAAGGGGTATGAGATTGCTGGGGGGAGGGGGGTAAGAGCTGTGGTGGAGGGGGAAGGGGTATGAGATCGCTGGGGGGAGGGGGGTAAGAGCTCTGGTGGAGGGGGAAGGGGTATGAGATCACTGGGGGGAAGGGGTATGAGATCGCTGGGGGGAGGGGGTATGAGATCGCTGGGGGGAGGGGGGTAAGAGCTCTGGTGGAGGGGGAAGGGGTATGAGTTCACTGGGGGGAAGGGGTATGAGATCGCTGGGGGAGGGGGGTAAGAGCACTGGTGGAGGGGGAAGGGGTATGAGATCGCTGGGGGGAGGGGGGTAAGAGCTCTGGTGGAGGGGGAAGGGGTATGAGATTGCTGGGGGGAAGGGGTATGAGATCACTGGGGGGAAGGGGTATGAGATCGCTGGGGGGAGGGGGTATGAGATCGCTGGGGGGAAGGGGTATGAGATCGCTGGGGGGAAGGGGTATGAGATCACTGGGGGGAAGGGGTATGAGATCGCTGGGGGGAAGGGGTATGAGATCACTGGGGGGAAGGGGTATGAGATCGCTGGGGGGAGGGGGTATGAGATCGCTGGGGGGAAGGGGTATGAGATCACTGGGGGGAAGGGGTATGAGATCGCTGGGGGGAGGGGGTATGAGATCGCTGGGGGGAAGGGGTATGAGATTGCTGGGGGGAAGGGGTATGAGTTCACTGGGGGGAAGGGGTATGAGATCGCTGGGGGGAAGGGGTATGAGATCGCTGGGGGGAAGGGGTATGAGATTGCTGGGGGGAAGGGGTATGAGATCGCTGGGGGGAGGGGGTATGAGATCGCTGGGGGGAGGGGGTATGAGATCGCTGGGGGGAGGGGGTATGAGATCGCTGGGGGGAGGGGGTATGAGATTGCTGGGGGGAAGGGGTATGAGTTCACTGGGGGGAAGGGGTATGAGATCGCTGGGGGAGGGGGGTAAGAGCTCTGGTGGAGGGGGAAGGGGTATGAGATCGCTGGGGGGAGGGGGGTAAGAGCTCTGGTGGAGGGGGAAGGGGTATGAGATTGCTGGGGGGAGGGGGGTAAGTGCTCTGGTGGAGGGGGAAGGGGTATGAGATCGCTGGGGGAAGGGGAGTAAGAGCTCTGGTGGAGGGGGAAGGGGTATGAGATTGCTGGGGGGAGGGGGGTAAGAGCTCTGGTGGAGGGGGAAGGGGTATGAGATCGCTGGGGGGAGGGGGGGTAAGAGCTCTGGTGGAGGGGGAAGGGGTATGAGATCGCTGGGGGGAAGGGGGTAAGAGCTCTGGTGGAGGGGGAAGGGGTATGAGATCGCTGGGGGGAGGGGAGTAAGAGTTCTGGTGGAGGGGGAAGGGGTATGAGATTGCTGGGGGAGGGGGGTAAGAGCTCTGGTGGAGGGGGAAGGGGTATGAGATCGCTGGGGGGAGGGGAGTAAGAGTTCTGGTGGAGGGGGAAGGGGTATGAGATTGCTGGGGGGAAGGGGGTAAGAGCTCTGGTGGAGGGGGAAGGGGTATGAGATCGCTGGGGGGAGGGGAGTAAGAGTTCTGGTGGAGGGGGAAGGGGTATGAGATTGCTGGGGGAGGGGGGTAAGTGCTCTGGTGGAGGGGGAAGGGGTATGAGATCGCTGGGGGGAGGGGGGTAAGAGCTCTGGTGGAGGGGGAAGGGGTATGAGATCGCTGGGGGGAGGGGGTATGAGATCGCTGGGGGAGGGGGGTAAGAGCTCTGGTGGAGGGGGAAGGGGTATGAGATCGCTGGGGGAGGGGGGTAAGAGCTCTGGTGGAGGGGGAAGGGGTATGAGATCGCTGGGTGGAGGGGGTATGAGATTGCTGGGGGAGGGGGGTAAGTGCTCTGGTGGAGGGGGAAGGGGTATGAGATCGCTGGGGGGAGGGGGGTAAGAGCTCTGGTGGAGGGGGAAGGGGTATGAGATCGCTGGGGGGAGGGGAGTAAGAGCTCTGGTGGAGGGGGAAGGGGTGTGAGATTGCTGGGGGAGGGGGGTAAGAGCTCTGGTGGAGGGGGAAGGGGTATGAGATTGCTGGGGGGAGGGGGGTAAGTGCTCTGGTGGAGGGGGAAGGGGTATGAGATCGCTGGGGGGAGGGGGGTAAGTGCTCTGGTGGAGGGGGAAGGGGTATGAGATTGCTGGGGGAGGGGGATAAGTGCTCTGGTGGAGGGGGAAGGGGTATGAGATCACTGGGGGGAAGGGGTATGAGATCACTGGGGGGAAGGGGTATGAGATTGCTGGGGGAGGGGGGTAAGAGCACTGGTGGAGGGGGAAGGGGTATGAGATTGCTGGGGGGAGGGGGGTAAGAGCTCTGGTGGAGGGGGAAGGGGTATGAGATTGCTGGGGGTAGGGGGGTAAGAGCTCTGGTGGAGGGGGAAGGGGTATGAGATTGCTGGGGGAGGGGGGTAAGAGCTCTGGTGGAGGGGGAAGGGGTATGAGATTGCTGGGGGGAGGGGGGTAAGTGCTCTGGTGGAGGGGGAAGGGGTATGAGATCGCTGGGGGGAGGGGGGTAAGAGCTCTGGTGGAGGGGGAAGGGGTATGAGATTGCTGGGGGAGGGGGGTAAGAGCACTGGTGGAGGGGGAAGGGGTATGAGATTGCTGGGGGGAGGGGGGTAAGAGCTCTGGTGGAGGGGGAAGGGGTATGAGATTGCTGGGGGAGGGGGGTAAGAGCTCTGGTGGAGGGGGAAGGGGTATGAGATTGCTGGGGGGAGGGGGGTAAGAGCTCTGGTGGAGGGGGAAGGGGTATGAGATCGCTGGGGGAGGGGGGTAAGAGCTCTGGTGGAGGGGGAAGGGGTATGAGATTGCTGGGGGGAGGGGGGTAAGAGCTCTGGTGGAGGGGGAAGGGGTATGAGATCGCTGGGGGAGGGGGGTAAGAGCACTGGTGGAGGGGGAAGGGGTATGAGATTGCTGGGGGAGGGGGGGTAAGTGCTCTGGTGGAGGGGGAAGGGGTATGAGATCGCTGGGGGAGGGGGGTAAGAGCTCTGGTGGAGGGGGAAGGGGTATGAGATCGCTGGGGGGAGGGGGGTAAGAGCTCTGGTGGAGGGGGAAGGGGTATGAGATTGCTGGGGGAGGGGGGTAAGAGCTCTGGTGGAGGGGGAAGGGGTATGAGATCGCTGGGGGGAGGGGGGTAAGAGCTGTGGTGGAGGGGGAAGGGGTATGAGATTGCTGGGGGAGGGGGGTAAGAGCTCTGGTGGAGGGGGAAGGGGTATGAGATCGCTGGGGGAGGGGGGTAAGAGCTGTGGTGGAGGGGGAAGGGGTATGAGATCGCTGGGGGAGGGGGGTAAGAGCTCTGGTGGAGGGGGAAGGGGTATGAGATCGCTGGGGGGGGGTTAAGAGCTCTGGTGGAGGGGGGAAGGGGTATGAGATTGCTGGGGGGAGGGGGGTAAGAGCTCTGGTGGAGGGGGAAGGGGTATGAGATTGCTGGGGGAGGGGGGTAAGTGCTCTGGTGGAGGGGGAAGGGGTATGAGATCGCTGGGGGGAGGGGGGTAAGAGCTCTGGTGGAGGGGGAAGGGGTATGAGATCGCTGGGGGGAGGGGGGTAAGAGCTCTGGTGGAGGGGGAAGGGGTATGAGATTGCTGGGGGAGGGGGGTAAGAGCACTGGTGGAGGGGGAAGGGGTATGAGATCGCTGGGGGAGGGGGGTAAGAGCTCTGGTGGAGGGGGAAGGGGTATGAGATTGCTGGGGGAGGGGGGTAAGAGCACTGGTGGAGGGGGAAGGGGTATGAGATTGCTGGGGGTAGGGGGGTAAGAGCACTGGTGGAGGGGGAAGGGGTATGAGATTGCTGGGGGAGGGGGGTAAGTGCTCTGGTGGAGGGGGAAGGGGTATGAGATCGCTGGGGGAGGGGGGGTAAGAGCACTGGTGGAGGGGGAAGGGGTATGAGATCGCTGGGGGAGGGGGGTAAGAGCTCTGGTGGAGGGGGAAGGGGTATGAGATTGCTGGGGGTAGGGGGGTAAGAGCTCTGGTGGAGGGGGAAGGGGTATGAGATTGCTGGGGGAGGGGGGTAAGTGCTCTGGTGGAGGGGGAAGGGGTATGAGATTGCTGGGGGAGGGGGGTAAGAGCACTGGTGGAGGGGGAAGGGGTATGAGATCGCTGGGGGGAGGGGGGTAAGAGCACTGGTGGAGGGGGTAGGGGTATGAGATCGCTGGGGGTAGGGGGGTAAGAGCAATGGTGGAGGGGGGTAGGGGTATGAGAGCACTGGGGGGATGAGTGGTAATTGAGGGGAGGGGGGTGAGTAGGAATTGGGGGGTATTAGAGCAGCGGGGGTAACTGTGTCCCTCTTGTGGCAGCACGTGGTCATTACAAACTTCAGCTCCTCCTGGGTGGATGGGATGGCGCTATGTGCACTGCTGCACTCCTACCTCCCGGACAGGATCCCCTTCAGCCAGCTCCGCCCCCTGGAGAAGGTAAGCCCCGCCCCCCCAGAGAAGGTAGCCCCGCCCACCGCCATGGCAGCCCCACAGCCTGCTGTTCCCCATTCTGGTTTAACAACCTCTGGTTGCTACGGGCAACAGCCCCTCTCTTAAGGAAATTCCCCCGTCTTACACTTACCCCCCGTCTCTTCCTCTCCCCCACAGAGGAAGAATCTTCAGCTCGCCTTCCAGGTTGCAAAAAGTGTTGGGATACCCCCTCTGCTGGTAAGTCCCCCCGTTGAATACCCCTCTGCTGGTAAGTCCCCCTGCCAAATACCCCCCTTATGCTGGTAAGTCCCCCTGCCAAATACCCCCCTCCCATTGGTAAGTCCCCCCCCCCCCCACCAAATACCCCCTCTCCTGCTGTTAGGTCCTTCTGCCAAATATCTACCTATTGGTAAGTCCCCCTACCAAATACCCCCTTACTGATAAGTCCCCCCGGCTAAATAACCCTCTGCTGATAAGTTCCCCCACCAAATACACTACTGGTAGGCAACCCCGACAAATACCCCCACTCCCCCTCCGCTGGTAAGTACTCTTGACAAATATTCCCTGCTGGTAAGTCCCCCCACCAAATACCCCCTCTGCTTGTAAATCCCCTGCCAAATACACCCTCCCACTGGTAAGTCCCCCTTGCCAAATACCCCCTGTTGGTAACTTCCCCTGCCAATTACCCCTCTGCTGGTAAATCCCCTGTCCAAATACACCCCCCCCGCTGGTAAGTCCTCCCCGCCAAATAACCCCTGCTGGTAAGCCCCCCCGCCAAATACCCCCTGCTGGTAAGTTCCCCTGTCAAATACCCCATGCTGGTAAGTCGCCCCGCCAAATATCCCCTGCTGGTAAGTCGCCACGCCAAATACCCCCTGCTGGTAAGTCCCCCCGCCATTAAAACTTTGCTGGTAAGTCCCCTGCTAAATACCCCACCTCCCTCTCCACTGGCAAGTACTCCTGGCAAATACCCCCTGCTGGTAAATCCCCTGCCAAATACACCCCCCGCTGGTAAGTCCCCCTGCCAAATACCCCCTGCTGGTAAGTCCCCCTGCCAAATACCCCCTGCTGGTAAGTCCCCCTGCCAAATACCCCCTGCTGGTAAGTCCCCCTGCCAAATACCCCCTACTGGTAAGTCCCCCCGCCAAATACCCCCTACTGGTAAGTCGCCCTGCCAAATACCCCCTGCTGGTAAGTCGCCCTGCCAAATACCCCCTGCTGGTAAGTCGCCCTGCCAAATACCCCCTGCTGGTAAGTCGCCCTGCCAAATACCCCCTGCTGGTAAGTCGCCCTGCCAAATACCCCCTGCTGGTAAGTCGCCCTGCCAAATACCCCCTGCTGGTAAGTCGCCCTGCCAAATACCCCCTGCTGGTAAGTTCCCCTGCCAAATACCCCCTACTGGTAAGTCGCTCTGCCAAATACCCCCTGCTGGTAAGTCGCCCTGCCAAATATCCCCTGCTGGTTAGTCACCCCGCCAAATATCCCCTGCTGGTAAGTTCCCCCGCCAAATACCCCCTGCTGGTAAGTCGCCCTGCCAAATACCCCCTGCTGGTAAGTTCCCCTGCCAAATACCCCCTACTGGTAAGTCGCTCTGCCAAATACCCCCTGCTGGTAAGTCGCCCTGCCAAATATCCCCTGCTGGTTAGTCGCCCCGCCAAATACCCCCTGCTGGTAAGTTCCCCCGCCAAATACCCCCCCTCCCTGTTGGTAAACCCTTATCCCTGGTTTCTTTTCTTCCCCCGCAGAGCGCAGATCACATGCTGCAGTTGCAGGGCCCTGATTGGCAGATCGTTCTTCTCTATGTGGAATCCATATACCAGAAATTTGAGGCGTGACCTGACCCTGCCCTGTGATTGGCCGCCTTACCGTCCCGTGATTGGCCACGCCTCCTCCTCACTACATACAAGCTCCAGCTTGTGTAAGTGAATTGGCCCCGCCTCTGGCCTGGAAAATCGGACTCTGCGATTGGCTGTTTACAGAATGATGGACAAGACCCAATTGGCGTGGCTGAGACATTATAGAGCCTGGGGGCGGAGTCATATAAGCCCCGCCTCTATTGCCGCTGTAACATCTGCAGAAGGGCTGTGGGCGGGGCTCTGGGATTACCCGAGGGAGGGTCTCGCCGTGTCTGCTCCGCCCCCTCCTGCGATGCCCCGGCTGCACCCGCCCACCAGATGACGCTGCTGTGTAGCTCTGCAGGGGCGGGACCCAGGAGCTGACACTCCACAGGCACTCAATAAAGCATCTGACCTCCCGTGTGTGTGTGTGTGTCACTTTAAGAGACAGGTCTGAGCCTGGCCCCGCCCTTGAGACTAAGAATGGGCCAGGGAGCCTCTCCACCTCAACACCCAATCAGGTGCCACGATTGCAAACACTAAGCCCCGCCCCAGCAAGCTGCTGATAGGGGGATTGTAGAAGCGATTTGGGTGGCGGAGTTTCCCTTTAAGTGGATGTGTCAATAGTTTCCATAGCTGGAGGCGGGGCTTAGCGACACAGAACATGTAGTTCAGGCTCCGCCCACTAGATGGCGACATAACACTGTGACTGATACAGCTCCTGCCATAGCCCCCAACTGTGTCTGGTGTATGAAACAGGGGGAGGGGGGGTATCCCCAACTGCATGACCTCTGACCCCATGACTCCCCCCCCCCCCCCCCCCCCCCCCGAGGACACAGAGGCTCCTCCTGCTGGTTGGTTACAGGTGAGGACACAGCGGCTCCCCCTGCTGGTTGGTTACAGGTGAGGACACAGAGGCTCCTCCTGCTGGTTGGTTACAGGTGAGGACACAGCGGCTCCTCCTGCTGGTTGGTTACAGGTGAGGACACAGAGGCTCCTCCTGCTGGTTGGTTACAGGTGAGGACACAGAGGCTCCCCCTGCTGGTTGGTTACAGGTGAGGACACAGAGGCTCCTCCTGCTGGTTGGTTACAGGTGAGGACACAGAGGCTCCTCCTGCTGGTTGGTTACAGGTGAGGACACAGAGGCTCCCCCTGCTGGTTGGTTACAGGTGAGGACACAGAGGTTCCCCCTGCTGGTTGGTTACAGGTGAGGACACAGAGGCTCCTCCTGCTGGTTGGTTACAGGTGAGGACACAGAGGCTCCCTCTGCTGGTTGGTTACAGGTGAGGACACAGCGGCTCCCCCTGCTGGTTGGTTACAGGTGAGGACACAGTGGCTCCCTCTGCTGGTTGGTTACAGGTGAGGACACAGCGGCTCCCCCTGCTGGTTGGTTACAGGTGAGAACACAGCGGCTCCTCCTGCTGGTTGGTTACAGGTGAGGACACAGCGGCTCCTCCTGCTGGTTGGTTACAGGTGAGGACACAGAGGCTCCCCCTGCTGGTTGGTTACAGGTGAGGACACAGAGGCTCCCCCTGCTGGTTGGTTACAGGTGAGGACACAGTGGCTCCTCCTGCTGGTTGGTTACAGGTGAGGACACAGAGGCTCCCCCTGCTGGTTGGTTACAGGTGAGGACACAGAGGCTCCCCCTGCTGGTTGGTTACAGGTGAGGACACAGAGGCTCCTCCTGCTGGTTGGTTACAGGTGAGGACACAGAGGCTCCTCCTGCTGGTTGGTTACAGGTGAGGACACAGCGGCTCCTCCTGCTGGTTGGTTACAGGTGAGGACACAGCGGCTCCCCCTGCTGGTTGGTTACAGGTGAGGACACAGCGGCTCCCCCTGCTGGTTGGTTACAGGTGAGGACACAGAGGCTCCCCCTGCTGGTTGGTTACAGGTGAGGACACAGAGGCTCCCTCTGCTGGTTGGTTACAGGTGAGGACACAGTGGCTCCCCCTGCTGGTTGGTTACAGGTGAGGACACAGAGGCTCCCTCTGCTGGTTGGTTACAGGTGAGGACACAGAGGCTCCCCCTGCTGGTTGGTTACAGGTGAGGACACAGAGGCTCCTCCTGCTGGTTGGTTACAGGTGAGGACACAGTGGCTCCCCCTGCTGGTTGGTTACAGGTGAGGACACAGCGGCTCCTCCTGCTGGTTGGTTACAGGTGAGGACACAGAGGCTCCCCCTGCTGGTTGGTTACAGGTGAGGACACAGTGGCTCCTCCTGCTGGTTGGTTACAGGTGAGGACACAGCGGCTCCCTCTGCTGGTTGGTTACAGGTGAGGACACAGTGGCTCCTCCTGCTGGTTGGTTACAGGTGAGGACACAGTGGCTCCCCCTGCTGGTTGGTTACAGGTGAGGACACAGAGGCTCACCCTGCTGGTTGGTTACAGGTGAGGACACAGAGGCTGACCCTGCTGGTTGGTTACAGGTGAGGACACAGTGGCTCCTCCTGCTGGTTGGTTACAGGTGAGGACACAGTGGCTCCCCCTGCTGGTTGGTTACAGGTGAGGACACAGAGGCTCCTCCTGCTGGTTGGTTACAGGTGAGGACACAGTGGCTCCCCCTGCTGGTTGGTTACAGGTGAGGACACAGTGGCTCCCTCTGCTGGTTGGTTACAGGTGAGGACACAGAGGCTCCCTCTGCTGGTTGGTTACAGGTGAGGACACAGTGGCTCCTCCTGCTGGTTGGTTACAGGTGAGGACACAGTGGCTCCTCCTGCTGGTTGGTTACAGGTGAGGACACAGCGGCTCCCCCTGCTGGTTGGTTACAGGTGAGGACACAGTGGCTCCCTCTGCTGGTTGGTTACAGGTGAGGACACAGTGGCTCCTCCTGCTGGTTGGTTACAGGTGAGGACACAGTGGCTCCCCCTGCTGGTTGGTTACAGGTGAGGACACAGAGGCTCACCCTGCTGGTTGGTTACAGGTGAGGACACAGAGGCTCCTCCTGCTGGTTGGTTACAGGTGAGGACACAGTGGCTCCCCCTGCTGGTTGGTTACAGGTGAGGACACAGTGGCTCCCCCTGCTGGTTGGTTACAGGTGAGGACACAGCGGCTCCTCCTGCTGGTTGGTTACAGGTGAGGACACAGTGGCTCCCTCTGCTGGTTGGTTACAGGTGAGGACACAGTGGCTCCTCCTGCTGGTTGGTTACAGGTGAGGACACAGAGGCTCACCCTGCTGGTTGGTTACAGGTGAGGACACAGTGGCTCCCCCTGCTGGTTGGTTACAGGTGAGGACACAGTGGCTCCCCCTGCTGGTTGGTTACAGGTGAGGACACAGTGGCTCCCTCTGCTGGTTGGTTACAGGTGAGGACACAGTGGCTCCTCCTGCTGGTTGGTTACAGGTGAGGACACAGTGGCTCCCCCTGCTGGTTGGTTACAGGTGAGGACACAGTGGCTCCCTCTGCTGGTTGGTTACAGGTGAGGACACAGTGGCTCCTCCTGCTGGTTGGTTACAGGTGAGGACACAGTGGCTCCCCCTGCTGGTTGGTTACAGGTGAGGACACAGAGGCTCACCCTGCTGGTTGGTTACAGGTGAGGACACAGAGGCTCCTCCTGCTGGTTGGTTACAGGTGAGGACACAGTGGCTCCTCCTGCTGGTTGGTTACAGGTGAGGACACAGTGGCTCCCCCTGCTGGTTGGTTACAGGTGAGGACACAGCGGCTCCTCCTGCTGGTTGGTTACAGGTGAGGACACAGTGGCTCCCCCTGCTGGTTGGTTACAGGTGAGGACACAGAGGCTCACCCTGCTGGTTGGTTACAGGTGAGGACACAGTGGCTCCCCCTGCTGGTTGGTTACAGGTGAGGACACAGAGGCTCCTCCTGCTGGTTGGTTACAGGTGAGGACACAGAGGCTCCTCCTGCTGGTTGGTTACAGGTGAGGACACAGAGGCTCCTCCTGCTGGTTGGTTACAGGTGAGGACACAGCGGCTCCCCCTGCTGGTTGGTTACAGGTGAGGACACAGAGGCTCCCCCTGCTGGTTGGTTACAGGTGAGGACACAGAGGCTCCCTCTGCTGGTTGGTTACAGGTGAGGACACAGAGGCTCCTCCTGCTGGTTGGTTACAGGTGAGGACACAGAGGCTCCCCCTGCTGGTTGGTTACAGGTGAGGACACAGCGGCTCCCCCTGCTGGTTGGTTACAGGTGAGGACACAGAGGCTCCCCCTGCTGGTTGGTTACAGGTGAGGACACAGAGGCTCCCTCTGCTGGTTGGTTACAGGTGAGGACACAGAGGCTCCCCCTGCTGGTTGGTTACAGGTGAGGACACAGCGGCTCCTCCTGCTGGTTGGTTACAGGTGAGGACACAGAGGCTCCTCCTGCTGGTTGGTTACAGGTGAGAACACAGCGGCTCCTCCTGCTGGTTGGTTACAGGTGAGGACACAGAGGCTCCCCCTGCTGGTTGGTTACAGGTGAGGACACAGCGGCTCCCCCTGCTGGTTGGTTACAGGTGAGGACACAGAGGCTCCTCCTGCTGGTTGGTTACAGGTGAGAACACAGCGGCTCCCCCTGCTGGTTGGTTACAGGTGAGGACACAGAGGCTCCCCCTGCTGGTTGGTTACAGGTGAGGACACAGCGGCTCCTCCTGCTGGTTGGTTACAGGTGAGGACACAGAGGCTCCTCCTGCTGGTTGGTTACAGGTGAGAACACAGCGGCTCCTCCTGCTGGTTGGTTACAGGTGAGGACACAGCGGCTCCTCCTGCTGGTTGGTTACAGGTGAGGACACAGAGGCTCCTCCTGCTGGTTGGTTACAGGTGAGGACACAGCGGCTCCCCCTGCTGGTTGGTTACAGGTGAGGACACAGAGGCTCCCCCTGCTGGTTGGTTACAGGTGAGGACACAGAGGCTCCTCCTGCTGGTTGGTTACAGGTGAGGACACAGCGGCTCCCCCTGCTGGTTGGTTACAGGTGAGGACACAGCGGCTCCCCCTGCTGGTTGGTTACAGGTGAGGACACAGCCGCTCCCTCTGCTGGTTGGTTACAGGTGAGGACACAGCGGCTCCCTCTGCTGGTTGGTTACAGGTGAGGACACAGTGGCTCCCCCTGCTGGTTGGTTACAGGTGAGGACACAGTGGCTCCCCCTGCTGGTTGGTTACAGGTGAGGACACAGTGGCTCCCCCTGCTGGTTGGTTACAGGTGAGGACACAGCGGCTCCTCCTGCTGGTTGGTTACAGGTGAGGACACAGTGGCTCCTCCTGCTGGTTGGTTACAGGTGAGGACACAGCGGCTCCTCCTGCTGGTTGGTTACAGGTGAGGACACAGCGGCTCCCCCTGCTGGTTGGTTACAGGTGAGGACACAGCGGCTCCTCCTGCTGGTTGGTTACAGGTGAGGACACAGAGGCTCCCCCTGCTGGTTGGTTACAGGTGAGGACACAGTGGCTCCTCCTGCTGGTTGGTTACAGGTGAGGACACAGCGGCTCCCCCTGCTGGTTGGTTACAGGTGAGGACACAGTGGCTCCCCCTGCTGGTTGGTTACAGGTGAGGACACAGAGGCTCCTCCTGCTGGTTGGTTACAGGTGAGGACACAGTGGCTCCTCCTGCTGGTTGGTTACAGGTGAGGACACAGCGGCTCCTCCTGCTGGTTGGTTACAGGTGAGGACACAGCAGCTCCCCCTGCTGGTTGGTTACAGGTGAGGACACAGAGGCTCCTCCTGCTGGTTGGTTACAGGTGAGGACACAGCGGCTCCCCCTGCTGGTTGGTTACAGGTGAGGACACAGCGGCTCCTCCTGCTGGTTGGTTACAGTGAGGACACAGCGGCTCCCTCTGCTGGTTGGTTACAGTGAGGACACAGCGGCTCCCCCTGCTGGTTGGTTACAGGTGAGGACACAGAGGCTCCTCCTGCTGGTTGGTTACAGGTGAGGACACAGTGGCTCCCTCTGCTGGTTGGTTACAGGTGAGGACACAGCGGCTCCCCCTGCTGGTTGGTTACAGGTGAGGACACAGCGACTCCCTCTGCTGGTTGGTTACAGGTGAGGACACAGAGGCTCCTCCTGCTGGTTGGTTACAGGTGAGGACACAGAGGCTCCTCCTGCTGGTTGGTTACAGGTGAGGACACAGAGGCTCCCCCTGCTGGTTGGTTACAGGTGAGGACACAGCGGCTCCCTCTGCTGGTTGGTTACAGGTGAGGACACAGAGGCTCCTCCTGCTGGTTGGTTACAGGTGAGGACACAGAGGCTCCCCCTGCTGGTTGGTTACAGGTGAGGACACAGAGGCTCCTCCTGCTGGTTGGTTACAGGTGAGGACACAGAGGCTCCTCCTGCTGGTTGGTTACAGGTGAGGACACAGAGGCTCCCCCTGCTGGTTGGTTACAGGTGAGGACACAGAGGCTCCCCCTGCTGGTTGGTTACAGGTGAGGACACAGAGGCTCCTCCTGCTGGTTGGTTACAGGTGAGGACACAGAGGCTCCCCCTGCTGGTTGGTTACAGGTGAGGACACAGAGGCTCCTCCTGCTGGTTGGTTACAGGTGAGGACACAGCGGCTCCCCCTGCTGGTTGGTTACAGGTGAGGACACAGAGGCTCCTCCTGCTGGTTGGTTACAGGTGAGGACACAGAGGCTCCCCCTGCTGGTTGGTTACAGGTGAGGACACAGCGGCTCCCTCTGCTGGTTGGTTACAGGTGAGGACACAGTGGCTCCTCCTGCTGGTTGGTTACAGGTGAGGACACAGTGGCTCCCCCTGCTGGTTGGTTACAGGTGAGGACACAGAGGCTCCCCCTGCTGGTTGGTTACAGGTGAGGACACAGCGGCTCCCCCTGCTGGTTGGTTACAGGTGAGGACACAGAGGCTCCCCCTGCTGGTTGGTTACAGGTGAGGACACAGAGGCTCCCCCTGCTGGTTGGTTACAGGTGAGGACACAGAGGCTCCTCCTGCTGGTTGGTTACAGGTGAGGACAAAGAGGCTCCCCCTGCTGGTTGGTTACAGGTGAGGACACAGCGGCTCCCTCTGCTGGTTGGTTACAGGTGAGGACACAGCGGCTCCTCCTGCTGGTTGGTTACAGGTGAGGACACAGCGGCTCCCTCTGTTGGTTGGTTACAGGTGAGGACACAGCGGCTCCCCCTGCTGGTTGGTTACAGGTGAGGACACAGAGGCTCCTCCTGCTGGTTGGTTACAGGTGAGGACACAGCGGCTCCTCCTGCTGGTTGGTTACAGGTGAGGACACAGCGGCTCCCTCTGCTGGTTGGTTACAGGTGAGGACACAGAGGCTCCCCCTGCTGGTTGGTTACAGGTGAGGACACAGCGGCTCCCTCTGCTGGTTGGTTACAGGTGAGGACACAGCGGCTCCTCCTGCTGGTTGGTTACAGGTGAGGACACAGCAGCTCCCTCTGCTGGTTGGTTACAGGTGAGGACACAGAGGCTCCTCCTGCTGGTTGGTTACAGGTGAGGACACAGCGGCTCCCCCTGCTGATTGGTTACAGGTGAGGACACAGAGGCTCCCCCTGCTGGTTGGTTACAGGTGAGGACACAGCGGCTCCTCCTGCTGGTTGGTTACAGGTGAGGACACAGCGGCTCCCCCTGCTGGTTGGTTACAGGTGAGGACACAGCGGCTCCTCCTGCTGGTTGGTTACAGGTGAGGACACAGCGGCTCCCCCTGCTGGTTGGTTACAGGTGAGGACACAGAGGCTCCCCCTGCTGGTTGGTTACAGGTGAGGACACAGCGGCTCCTCCTGCTGGTTGGTTACAGGTGAGGACACAGCGGCTCCTCCTGCTGGTTGGTTACAGGTGAGGACACAGCGGCTCCTCCTGCTGGTTGGTTACAGGTGAGGACACAGAGGCTCCCCCTGCTGGTTGGTTACAGGTGAGGACACAGCGGCTCCCCCTGCTGGTTGGTTACAGGTGAGGACACAGCGGCTCCCCCTGCTGGTTGGTTACAGGTGAGGACACAGAGGCTCCCTCTGCTGGTTGGTTACAGGTGAGGACACAGCGGCTCCTCCTGCTGGTTGGTTACAGGTGAGGACACAGTGGCTCCCTCTGCTGGTTGGTTACAGGTGAGGACACAGCGGCTCCTCCTGCTGGTTGGTTACAGGTGAGGACACAGTGGCTCCTCCTGCTGGTTGGTTACAGGTGAGGACACAGCGGCTCCTCCTGCTGGTTGGTTACAGGTGAGGACACAGCGGCTCCCCCTGCTGGTTGGTTACAGGTGAGGACACAGAGGCTCCTCCTGCTGGTTGGTTACAGGTGAGGACACAGAGGCTCCTCCTGCTGGTTGGTTACAGGTGAGGACACAGAGGCTCCCCCTGCTGGTTGGTTACAGGTGAGGACACAGCGGCTCCCTCTGCTGGTTGGTTACAGGTGAGGACACAGCGGCTCCTCCTGCTGGTTGGTTACAGGTGAGGACACAGCGGCTCCCTCTGCTGGTTGGTTACAGGTGAGGACACAGCGGCTCCCCCTGCTGGTTGGTTACAGGTGAGGACACAGCGGCTCCCTCTGCTGGTTGGTTACAGGTGAGGACACAGAGGCTCCCTCTGCTGGTCGGTTACAGGTGAGGACACAGCGGCTCCCCCTGCTGGTTGGTTACAGGTGAGGACACAGCGGCTCCCTCTGCTGGTTGGTTACAGGTGAGGACACAGCGGCTCCCTCTGCTGGTTGGTTACAGGTGAGGACACAGCGGCTCCCTCTGCTGGTTGGTTACAGGTGAGGACACAGAGGCTCCTCCTGCTGGTTGGTTACAGGTGAGGACACAGAGGCTCCTCCTGCTGGTTGGTTACAGGTGAGAACACAGAGGCTCCTCCTGCTGGTTGGTTACAGGTGAGGACACAGCGGCTCCTCCTGCTGGTTGGTTACAGGTGAGGACACAGCGGCTCCTCCTGCTGGTTGGTTACAGGTGAGGACACAGCGGCTCCTCCTGCTGGTTGGTTACAGGTGAGGACACAGAGGCTCCTCCTGCTGGTTGGTTACAGGTGAGGACACAGCGGCTCCTCCTGCTGGTTGGTTACAGGTGAGGACACAGCGGCTCCTCCTGCTGGTTGGTTACAGGTGAGGACACAGAGGCTCCCCCTGCTGGTTGGTTACAGGTGAGGACACAGAGGCTCCCCCTGCTGGTTGGTTACAGGTGAGGACACAGAGGCTCCCCCTGCTGGTTGGTTACAGGTGAGGACACAGAGGCTCCCCCTGCTGGTTGGTTACAGGTGAGGACACAGAGGCTCCCTCTGCTGGTTTGTTACAGGTGAGGACACAGCGGCTCCTCCTGCTGGTTGGTTACAGGTGAGGACACAGTGGCTCCCCCTGCTGGTTGGTTACAGGTGAGGACACAGTGGCTCCCCCTGCTGGTTGGTTACAGGTGAGAACACAGCGGCTCCTCCTGCTGGTTGGTTACAGGTGAGGACACAGCGGCTCCCCCTGCTGGTTGGTTACAGGTGAGGACACAGAGGCTCCTCCTGCTGGTTGGTTACAGGTGAGGACACAGAGGCTCCTCCTGCTGGTTGGTTACAGGTGAGGACACAGAGGCTCCCCCTGCTGGTTGGTTACAGGTGAGGACACAGCGGCTCCCCCTGCTGGTTGGTTACAGGTGAGGACACAGCGGCTCCCTCTGCTGGTTGGTTACAGGTGAGGACACAGAGGCTCCCTCTGCTGGTCGGTTACAGGTGAGGACACAGCGGCTCCCCCTGCTGGTTGGTTACAGGTGAGGACACAGCGGCTCCCTCTGCTGGTTGGTTACAGGTGAGGACACAGCGGCTCCCTCTGCTGGTTGGTTACAGGTGAGGACACAGAGGCTCCTCCTGCTGGTTGGTTACAGGTGAGGACACAGAGGCTCCTCCTGCTGGTTGGTTACAGGTGAGGACACAGAGGCTCCCCCTGCTGGTTGGTTACAGGTGAGGACACAGAGGCTCCCCCTGCTGGTCGGTTACAGGTGAGGACACAGAGGCTCCCCCTGCTGGTTGGTTACAGGTGAGGACACAGAGGCTCCCCCTGCTGGTCGGTTACAGGTGAGGACACAGCGGCTCCCCCTGCTGGTCGGTTACAGGTGAGGACACAGCGGCTCCCCCTGCTGGTTGGTTACAGGTGAGGACACAGAGGCTCCTCCTGCTGGTTGGTTACAGGTGAGGACACAGAGGCTCCTCCTGCTGGTTGGTTACAGGTGAGGACACAGCGGCTCCTCCTGCTGGTCGGTTACAGGTGAGGACACAGAGGCTCCCCCTGCTGGTCGGTTACAGGTGAGGACACAGCGGCTCCCCCTGCTGGTTGGTTACAGGTGAGGACACAGAGGCTCCTCCTGCTGGTTGGTTACAGGTGAGAACACAGAGGCTCCTCCTGCTGGTTGGTTACAGGTGAGGACACAGCGGCTCCTCCTGCTGGTTGGTTACAGGTGAGGACACAGCGGCTCCTCCTGCTGGTTGGTTACAGGTGAGGACACAGAGGCTCCCCCTGCTGGTTGGTTACAGGTGAGGACACAGAGGCTCCCCCTGCTGGTTGGTTACAGGTGAGGACACAGAGGCTCCCCCTGCTTGTCTGGTTACAGGTGAGGACACAGAGGCTCCCCTTGCTGGTTGGTTACAGGTGAGGACACAGAGGCTCCCTCTGCTGGTTGGTTACAGGTGAGGACACAGCGGCTCCTCCTGCTGGTTGGTTACAGGTGAGGACACAGTGGCTCCCCCTGCTGGTTGGTTACAGGTGAGGACACAGTGGCTCCTCCTGCTGGTTGGTTACAGGTGAGGACACAGTGGCTCCTCCTGCTGGTTGGTTACAGGTGAGGACACAGAGGCTCCCTCTGCTGGTTGGTTACAGGTGAGGACACAGCGGCTCCTCCTGCTGGTTGGTTACAGGTGAGAACACAGAGGCTCCCCCTGCTGGTTGGTTACAGGTGAGGACACAGCGGCTCCTCCTGCTGGTTGGTTACAGGTGAGAACACAGAGGCTCCCCCTGCTGGTTGGTTACAGGTGAGGACACAGAGGCTCCTCCTGCTGGTTGGTTACAGGTGAGGACACAGTGGCTCCTTCTGCTGGTTGGTTACAGGTGAGGACACAGAGGCTCCCTCTGCTGGTTGGTTACAGGTGAGGACACAGCGGCTCCTCCTGCTGGTTGGTTACAGGTGAGGACACAGCGGCTCCTCCTGCTGGTTGGTTACAGGTGAGGACACAGCGGCTCCTCCTGCTGGTTGGTTACAGGTGAGGACACAGCGGCTCCTCCTGCTGGTTGGTTACAGGTGAGGACACAGAGGCTCCTCCTGCTGGTTGGTTACAGGTGAGGACACAGCGGCTCCCCCTGCTGGTTGGTTACAGGTGAGGACACAGCGGCTCCCTCTGCTGGTTGGTTACAGGTGAGGACACAGCGGCTCCCTCTGCTGGTTGGTTACAGGTGAGGACACAGAGGCTCCCCCTGCTGGTTGGTTACAGGTGAGGACACAGTGGCTCCTCCTGCTGGTTGGTTACAGGTGAGGACACAGCGGCTCCTCCTGCTGGTTGGTTACAGGTGAGGACACAGCGGCTCCTCCTGCTGGTTGGTTACAGGTGAGGACACAGTGGCTCCCCCTGCTGGTTGGTTACAGGTGAGGACACAGAGGCTCCCCCTGCTGGTTGGTTACAGGTGAGGACACAGTGGCTCCTCCTGCTGGTTGGTTACAGGTGAGGACACAGCGGCTCCCCCTGCTGGTTGGTTACAGGTGAGGACACAGAGGCTCCTCCTGCTGGTTGGTTACAGGTGAGGACACAGAGGCTCCTCCTGCTGGTTGGTTACAGGTGAGGACACAGCGGCTCCTCCTGCTGGTTGGTTACAGGTGAGGACACAGAGGCTCCTCCTGCTGGTTGGTTACAGGTGAGGACACAGAGGCTCCCCCTGCTGGTTGGTTACAGGTGAGGACACAGAGGCTCCCCCTGCTGGTTGGTTACAGGTGAGGACACAGAGGCTCCCCCTGCTGGTTGGTTACAGGTGAGGACACAGAGGCTCCCTCTGCTGGTTGGTTACAGGTGAGGACACAGCGGCTCCTCCTGCTGGTTGGTTACAGGTGAGGACACAGTGGCTCCCCCTGCTGGTTGGTTACAGGTGAGGACACAGTGGCTCCTCCTGCTGGTTGGTTACAGGTGAGGACACAGTGGCTCCTCCTGCTGGTTGGTTACAGGTGAGGACACAGAGGCTCCCTCTGCTGGTTGGTTACAGGTGAGGACACAGCGGCTCCTCCTGCTGGTTGGTTACAGGTGAGAACACAGAGGCTCCCCCTGCTGGTTGGTTACAGGTGAGGACACAGCGGCTCCTCCTGCTGGTTGGTTACAGGTGAGAACACAGAGGCTCCCCCTGCTGGTTGGTTACAGGTGAGGACACAGAGGCTCCCCCTGCTGGTTGGTTACAGGTGAGGACACAGAGGCTCCTCCTGCTGGTTGGTTACAGGTGAGGACACAGAGGCTCCCCCTGCTGGTTGGTTACAGGTGAGGACACAGCGGCTCCCCCTGCTGGTTGGTTACAGGTGAGAACACAGAGGCTCCCCCTGCTGGTTGGTTACAGGTGAGGACACAGAGGCTCCTCCTGCTGGTTGGTTACAGGTGAGGACACAGTGGCTCCTCCTGCTGGTTGGTTACAGGTGAGGACACAGAGGCTCCCTCTGCTGGTTGGTTACAGGTGAGGACACAGCGGCTCCTCCTGCTGGTTGGTTACAGGTGAGAACACAGCGGCTCCTCCTGCTGGTTGGTTACAGGTGAGGACACAGAGGCTCCCTCTGCTGGTTGGTTACAGGTGAGGACACAGCGGCTCCTCCTGCTGGTTGGTTACAGGTGAGAACACAGCGGCTCCTCCTGCTGGTTGGTTACAGGTGAGGACACAGCGGCTCCCTCTGCTGGTTGGTTACAGGTGAGGACACAGAGGCTCCCCCTGCTGGTTGGTTACAGGTGAGGACACAGAGGCTCCTCCTGCTGGTTGGTTACAGGTGAGGACACAGAGGCTCCCCCTGCTGGTTGGTTACAGGTGAGGACACAGCGGCTCCCTCTGCTGGTTGGTTACAGGTGAGGACACAGAGGCTCCTCCTGCTGGTTGGTTACAGGTGAGGACACAGAGGCTCCCCCTGCTGGTTGGTTACAGGTGAGGACACAGAGGCTCCTCCTGCTGGTTGGTTACAGGTGAGGACACAGAGGCTCCTCCTGCTGGTTGGTTACAGGTGAGGACACAGAGGCTCCCCCTGCTGGTTGGTTACAGGTGAGGACACAGAGGCTCCCCCTGCTGGTTGGTTACAGGTGAGGACACAGAGGCTCCTCCTGCTGGTTGGTTACAGGTGAGGACACAGAGGCTCCCCCTGCTGGTTGGTTACAGGTGAGGACACAGAGGCTCCTCCTGCTGGTTGGTTACAGGTGAGGACACAGCGGCTCCCCCTGCTGGTTGGTTACAGGTGAGGACACAGAGGCTCCTCCTGCTGGTTGGTTACAGGTGAGGACACAGAGGCTCCCCCTGCTGGTTGGTTACAGGTGAGGACACAGAGGCTCCTCCTGCTGGTTGGTTACAGGTGAGGACACAGAGGCTCCCCCTGCTGGTTGGTTACAGGTGAGGACACAGAGGCTCCTCCTGCTGGTTGGTTACAGGTGAGGACACAGCGGCTCCCCCTGCTGGTTGGTTACAGGTGAGGACACAGAGGCTCCTCCTGCTGGTTGGTTACAGGTGAGGACACAGAGGCTCCCCCTGCTGGTTGGTTACAGGTGAGGACACAGCGGCTCCCTCTGCTGGTTGGTTACAGGTGAGGACACAGTGGCTCCCCCTGCTGGTTGGTTACAGGTGAGGACACAGAGGCTCCCCCTGCTGGTTGGTTACAGGTGAGGACACAGCGGCTCCCCCTGCTGGTTGGTTACAGGTGAGGACACAGAGGCTCCCCCTGCTGGTTGGTTACAGGTGAGGACACAGAGGCTCCCCCTGCTGGTTGGTTACAGGTGAGGACACAGAGGCTCCTCCTGCTGGTTGGTTACAGGTGAGGACAAAGAGGCTCCCCCTGCTGGTTGGTTACAGGTGAGGACACAGCGGCTCCCTCTGCTGGTTGGTTACAGGTGAGGACACAGCGGCTCCTCCTGCTGGTTGGTTACAGGTGAGGACACAGCGGCTCCCTCTGCTGGTTGGTTACAGGTGAGGACACAGCGGCTCCTCCTGCTGGTTGGTTACAGGTGAGGACACAGCGGCTCCTCCTGCTGGTTGGTTACAGGTGAGGACACAGCGGCTCCCTCTGCTGGTTGGTTACAGGTGAGGACACAGAGGCTCCCCCTGCTGGTTGGTTACAGGTGAGGACACAGCGGCTCCCTCTGCTGGTTGGTTACAGGTGAGGACACAGCGGCTCCTCCTGCTGGTTGGTTACAGGTGAGGACACAGCAGCTCCCTCTGCTGGTTGGTTACAGGTGAGGACACAGAGGCTCCTCCTGCTGGTTGGTTACAGGTGAGGACACAGCGGCTCCCCCTGCTGATTGGTTACAGGTGAGGACACAGAGGCTCCCCCTGCTGGTTGGTTACAGGTGAGGACACAGAGGCTCCTCCTGCTGGTTGGTTACAGGTGAGGACACAGCGGCTCCCCCTGCTGGTTGGTTACAGGTGAGGACACAGCGGCTCCTCCTGCTGGTTGGTTACAGGTGAGGACACAGCGGCTCCCCCTGCTGGTTGGTTACAGGTGAGGACACAGAGGCTCCCCCTGCTGGTTGGTTACAGGTGAGGACACAGCGGCTCCTCCTGCTGGTTGGTTACAGGTGAGGACACAGAGGCTCCTCCTGCTGGTTGGTTACAGGTGAGGACACAGCGGCTCCTCCTGCTGGTTGGTTACAGGTGAGGACACAGTGGCTCCTCCTGCTGGTTGGTTACAGGTGAGGACACAGCGGCTCCTCCTGCTGGTTGGTTACAGGTGAGGACACAGAGGCTCCCCCTGCTGGTTGGTTACAGGTGAGGACACAGCGGCTCCTCCTGCTGGTTGGTTACAGGTGAGGACACAGAGGCTCCCCCTGCTGGTTGGTTACAGGCGAGGACACAGCGGCTCCCCCTGCTGGTTGGTTACAGGTGAGGACACAGCGGCTCCCCCTGCTGGTTGGTTACAGGTGAGGACACAGAGGCTCCCTCTGCTGGTTGGTTACAGGTGAGGACACAGCGGCTCCTCCTGCTGGTTGGTTACAGGTGAGGACACAGCGGCTCCTCCTGCTGGTTGGTTACAGGTGAGGACACAGCGGCTCCCCCTGCTGGTTGGTTACAGGTGAGGACACAGCGGCTCCTCCTGCTGGTTGGTTACAGGTGAGGACACAGCGGCTCCTCCTGCTGGTTGGTTACAGGTGAGGACACAGCGGCTCCTCCTGCTGGTTGGTTACAGGTGAGGACACAGCGGCTCCTCCTGCTGGTTGGTTACAGGTGAGGACACAGCGGCTCCCTCTGCTGGTTGGTTACAGGTGAGGACACAGTGGCTCCTCCTGCTGGTTGGTTACAGGTGAGGACACAGCGGCTCCCTCTGCTGGTTGGTTACAGGTGAGGACACAGAGGCTCCTCCTGCTGGTTGGTTACAGGTGAGGACACAGAGGCTCCTCCTGCTGGTTGGTTACAGGTGAGGACACAGAGGCTCCCACAGCTGGTTGGTTACAGGTGAGGACACAGCGGCTCCCTCTGCTGGTTGGTTACAGGTGAGGACACAGCGGCTCCTCCTGCTGGTTGGTTACAGGTGAGGACACAGCGGCTCCCTCTGCTGGTTGGTTACAGGTGAGGACACAGCGGCTCCCCCTGCTGGTTGGTTACAGGTGAGGACACAGCGGCTCCCTCTGCTGGTTGGTTACAGGTGAGGACACAGAGGCTCCCTCTGCTGGTCGGTTACAGGTGAGGACACAGCGGCTCCCCCTGCTGGTTGGTTACAGGTGAGGACACAGCGGCTCCCTCTGCTGGTTGGTTACAGGTGAGGACACAGCGGCTCCCTCTGCTGGTTGGTTACAGGTGAGGACACAGCGGCTCCCTCTGCTGGTTGGTTACAGGTGAGGACACAGAGGCTCCTCCTGCTGGTTGGTTACAGGTGAGGACACAGAGGCTCCTCCTGCTGGTTGGTTACAGGTGAGGACACAGCGGCTCCTCCTGCTGGTTGGTTACAGGTGAGGACACAGAGGCTCCCCCTGCTGGTTGGTTACAGGTGAGGACACAGAGGCTCCCCCTGCTGGTTGGTTACAGGTGAGGACACAGCGGCTCCCCCTGCTGGTCGGTTACAGGTGAGGACACAGCGGCTCCCCCTGCTGGTTGGTTACAGGTGAGGACACAGAGGCTCCTCCTGCTGGTTGGTTACAGGTGAGGACACAGAGGCTCCTCCTGCTGGTTGGTTACAGGTGAGGACACAGCGGCTCCTCCTGCTGGTTGGTTACAGGTGAGGACACAGAGGCTCCCCCTGCTGGTCGGTTACAGGTGAGGACACAGCGGCTCCCCCTGCTGGTTGGTTACAGGTGAGGACACAGAGGCTCCTCCTGCTGGTTGGTTACAGGTGAGAACACAGAGGCTCCTCCTGCTGGTTGGTTACAGGTGAGGACACAGCGGCTCCTCCTGCTGGTTGGTTACAGGTGAGGACACAGCGGCTCCTCCTGCTGGTTGGTTACAGGTGAGGACACAGCGGCTCCTCCTGCTGGTTGGTTACAGGTGAGGACACAGCGGCTCCTCCTGCTGGTTGGTTACAGGTGAGGACACAGAGGCTACCCCTGCTGGTTGGTTACAGGTGAGGACACAGAGGCTCCCCCTGCTGGTTGGTTACAGGTGAGGACACAGAGGCTCCCCCTGCTGGTTGGTTACAGGTGAGGACACAGAGGCTCCCCCTGCTGGTTGGTTACAGGTGAGGACACAGAGGCTCCCTCTGCTGGTTGGTTACAGGTGAGGACACAGCGGCTCCTCCTGCTGGTTGGTTACAGGTGAGGACACAGTGGCTCCCCCTGCTGGTTGGTTACAGGTGAGGACACAGTGGCTCCCCCTGCTGGTTGGTTACAGGTGAGGACACAGCGGCTCCTCCTGCTGGTTGGTTACAGGTGAGGACACAGCGGCTCCCCCTGCTGGTTGGTTACAGGTGAGGACACAGAGGCTCCTCCTGCTGGTTGGTTACAGGTGAGGACACAGAGGCTCCTCCTGCTGGTTGGTTACAGGTGAGGACACAGAGGCTCCCCCTGCTGGTTGGTTACAGGTGAGGACACAGCGGCTCCCCCTGCTGGTTGGTTACAGGTGAGGACACAGCGGCTTCCTTTTCTGGTTGGTTACAGGTGAGGACACAGAGGCTCCCTCTGCTGGTCGGTTACAGGTGAGGACACAGCGGCTCCCCCTGCTGGTTGGTTACAGGTGAGGACACAGCGGCTCCCTCTGCTGGTTGGTTACAGGTGAGGACACAGCGGCTCCCTCTGCTGGTTGGTTACAGGTGAGGACACAGAGGCTCCTCCTGCTGGTTGGTTACAGGTGAGGACACAGAGGCTCCTCCTGCTGGTTGGTTACAGGTGAGGACACAGCGGCTCCTCCTGCTGGTTGGTTACAGGTGAGGACACAGAGGCTCCCCCTGCTGGTTGGTTACAGGTGAGGACACAGAGGCTCCCCCTGCTGGTTGGTTACAGGTGAGGACACAGCGGCTCCCCCTGCTGGTCGGTTACAGGTGAGGACACAGCGGCTCCCCCTGCTGGTTGGTTACAGGTGAGGACACAGAGGCTCCTCCTGCTGGTTGGTTACAGGTGAGGACACAGAGGCTCCTCCTGCTGGTTGGTTACAGGTGAGGACACAGCGGCTCCTCCTGCTGGTTGGTTACAGGTGAGGACACAGAGGCTCCCCCTGCTGGTCGGTTACAGGTGAGGACACAGCGGCTCCCCCTGCTGGTTGGTTACAGGTGAGGACACAGAGGCTCCCCCTGCTGGTTGGTTACAGCTGAGGACACAGCGGCTCCCCCTGCTGGTTGGTTACAGGTGAGGACACAGAGGCTCCTCCTGCTGGTTGGTTACAGGTGAGAACACAGAGGCTCCTCCTGCTGGTTGGTTACAGGTGAGGACACAGCGGCTCCTCCTGCTGGTTGGTTACAGGTGAGGACACAGCGGCTCCTCCTGCTGGTTGGTTACAGGTGAGGACACAGCGGCTCCTCCTGCTGGTTGGTTACAGGTGAGGACACAGCGGCTCCTCCTGCTGGTTGGTTACAGGTGAGGACACAGAGGCTCCCCCTGCTGGTTGGTTACAGGTGAGGACACAGAGGCTCCCCCTGCTGGTTGGTTACAGGTGAGGACACAGAGGCTCCCCCTGCTGGTTGGTTACAGGTGAGGACACAGAGGCTCCCCTTGCTGGTTGGTTACAGGTGAGGACACAGAGGCTCCCTCTGCTGGTTGGTTACAGGTGAGGACACAGCGGCTCCTCCTGCTGGTTGGTTACAGGTGAGGACACAGTGGCTCCCCCTGCTGGTTGGTTACAGGTGAGGACACAGTGGCTCCTCCTGCTGGTTGGTTACAGGTGAGGACACAGTGGCTCCTCCTGCTGGTTGGTTACAGGTGAGGACACAGAGGCTCCCTCTGCTGGTTGGTTACAGGTGAGGACACAGCGGCTCCTCCTGCTGGTTGGTTACAGGTGAGAACACAGAGGCTCCCCCTGCTGGTTGGTTACAGGTGAGGACACAGCGGCTCCTCCTGCTGGTTGGTTACAGGTGAGAACACAGAGGCTCCCCCTGCTGGTTGGTTACAGGTGAGGACACAGAGGCTCCTCCTGCTGGTTGGTTACAGGTGAGGACACAGTGGCTCCTTCTGCTGGTTGGTTACAGGTGAGGACACAGAGGCTCCCTCTGCTGGTTGGTTACAGGTGAGGACACAGCGGCTCCTCCTGCTGGTTGGTTACAGGTGAGGACACAGCGGCTCCTCCTGCTGGTTGGTTACAGGTGAGGACACAGCGGCTCCTCCTGCTGGTTGGTTACAGGTGAGGACACAGCGGCTCCTCCTGCTGGTTGGTTATAGGTGAGGACACAGCGGCTCCCTCTGCTGGTTGGTTACAGGTGAGGACACAGAGGCTCCTCCTGCTGGTTGGTTACAGGTGAGGACACAGCGGCTCCCCCTGCTGGTTGGTTACAGGTGAGGACACAGCGGCTCCCTCTGCTGGTTGGTTACAGGTGAGGACACAGCGGCTCCCTCTGCTGGTTGGTTACAGGTGAGGACACAGAGGCTCCCCCTGCTGGTTGGTTACAGGTGAGGACACAGTGGCTCCTCCTGCTGGTTGGTTACAGGTGAGGACACAGCGGCTCCTCCTGCTGGTTGGTTACAGGTGAGGACACAGTGGCTCCCCCTGCTGGTTGGTTACAGGTGAGGACACAGAGGCTCCCCCTGCTGGTTGGTTACAGGTGAGGACACAGTGGCTCCTCCTGCTGGTTGGTTACAGGTGAGGACACAGCGGCTCCCCCTGCTGGTTGGTTACAGGTGAGGACACAGCGGCTCCTCTTGCTGGTTGGTTACAGGTGAGGACACAGAGGCTCCTCCTGCTGGTTGGTTACAGGTGAGGACACAGAGGCTCCTCCTGCTGGTTGGTTACAGGTGAGGACACAGTGGCTCCTCCTGCTGGTTGGTTACAGGTGAGGACACAGAGGCTCCTCCTGCTGGTTGGTTACAGGTGAGGACACAGAGGCTCCCCCTGCTGGTTGGTTACAGGTGAGGACACAGAGGCTCCCCCTGCTGGTTGGTTACAGGTGAGGACACAGAGGCTCCCCCTGCTGGTTGGTTACAGGTGAGGACACAGAGGCTCCCTCTGCTGGTTGGTTACAGGTGAGGACACAGCGGCTCCTCCTGCTGGTTGGTTACAGGTGAGGACACAGTGGCTCCCCCTGCTGGTTGGTTACAGGTGAGGACACAGTGGCTCCTCCTGCTGGTTGGTTACAGGTGAGGACACAGTGGCTCCTCCTGCTGGTTGGTTACAGGTGAGGACACAGAGGCTCCCTCTGCTGGTTGGTTACAGGTGAGGACACAGCGGCTCCTCCTGCTGGTTGGTTACAGGTGAGAACACAGAGGCTCCCCCTGCTGGTTGGTTACAGGTGAGGACACAGCGGCTCCTCCTGCTGGTTGGTTACAGGTGAGAACACAGAGGCTCCCCCTGCTGGTTGGTTACAGGTGAGGACACAGAGGCTCCTCCTGCTGGTTGGTTACAGGTGAGGACACAGTGGCTCCTCCTGCTGGTTGGTTACAGGTGAGGACACAGAGGCTCCCCCTGCTGGTTGGTTACAGGTGAGGACACAGCGGCTCCCCCTGCTGGTTGGTTACAGGTGAGAACACAGAGGCTCCCCCTGCTGGTTGGTTACAGGTGAGGACACAGAGGCTCCCCCTGCTGGTTGGTTACAGGTGAGGACACAGAGGCTCCCTCTGCTGGTTGGTTACAGGTGAGGACACAGCGGCTCCTCCTGCTGGTTGGTTACAGGTGAGGACACAGTGGCTCCCCCTGCTGGTTGGTTACAGGTGAGGACACAGTGGCTCCTCCTGCTGGTTGGTTACAGGTGAGGACACAGTGGCTCCTCCTGCTGGTTGGTTACAGGTGAGGACACAGAGGCTCCCTCTGCTGGTTGGTTACAGGTGAGGACACAGCGGCTCCTCCTGCTGGTTGGTTACAGGTGAGAACACAGAGGCTCCCCCTGCTGGTTGGTTACAGGTGAGGACACAGCGGCTCCTCCTGCTGGTTGGTTACAGGTGAGAACACAGTGGCTCCTCCTGCTGGTTGGTTACAGGTGAGGACACAGTGGCTCCTCCTGCTGGTTGGTTACAGGTGAGGACACAGCGGCTCCCCTGCTGGTTGGTTACAGGTGAGAACACAGAGGCTCCCCCTGCTGGTTGGTTACAGGTGAGGACACAGAGGCTCCTCCTGCTGGTTGGTTACAGGTGAGGACACAGTGGCTCCTCCTGCTGGTTGGTTACAGGTGAGGACACAGAGGCTCCTCCTGCTGGTTGGTTACAGGTGAGGACACAGTGGCTCCTCCTGCTGGTTGGTTACAGGTGAGGACACAGAGGCTCCCTCTGCTGGTTGGTTACAGGTGAGGACACAGAGGCTCCCCCTGCTGGTTGGTTACAGGTGAGGACACAGAGGCTCCCCCTGCTGGTTGGTTACAGGTGAGGACACAGAGGCTCCCTCTGCTGGTTGGTTACAGGTGAGGACACAGCGGCTCCTCCTGCTGGTTGGTTACAGGTGAGGACACAGTGGCTCCCCCTGCTGGTTGGTTACAGGTGAGGACACAGAGGCTCCCCTGCTGGTTGGTTACAGGTGAGGACACAGCGGCTCCTCCTGCTGGTTGGTTACAGGTGAGGACACAGAGGCTCCCCCTGCTGGTTGGTTACAGGTGAGGACACAGAGGCTCCCCCTGCTGGTTGGTTACAGGTGAGGACACAGAGGCTCCCTCTGCTGGTTGGTTACAGGTGAGGACACAGCGGCTCCTCCTGCTGGTTGGTTACAGGTGAGGACACAGTGGCTCCCCCTGCTGGTTGGTTACAGGTGAGGACACAGTGGCTCCTCCTGCTGGTTGGTTACAGGTGAGGACACAGTGGCTCCTCCTGCTGGTTGGTTACAGGTGAGGACACAGAGGCTCCCTCTGCTGGTTGGTTACAGGTGAGGACACAGCGGCTCCTCCTGCTGGTTGGTTACAGGTGAGAACACAGAGGCTCCCCTGCTGGTTGGTTACAGGTGAGGACACAGCGGCTCCTCCTGCTGGTTGGTTACAGGTGAGAACACAGAGGCTCCCCTGCTGGTTGGTTACAGGTGAGGACACAGAGGCTCCCCTGCTGGTTGGTTACAGGTGAGGACACAGAGGCTCCTCCTGCTGGTTGGTTACAGGTGAGGACACAGAGGCTCCCCCTGCTGGTTGGTTACAGGTGAGGACACAGCGGCTCCCCCTGCTGGTTGGTTACAGGTGAGAACACAGAGGCTCCCCCTGCTGGTTGGTTACAGGTGAGGACACAGAGGCTCCTCCTGCTGGTTGGTTACAGGTGAGGACACAGTGGCTCCTCCTGCTGGTTGGTTACAGGTGAGGACACAGAGGCTCCCTCTGCTGGTTGGTTACAGGTGAGGACACAGCGGCTCCTCCTGCTGGTTGGTTACAGGTGAGAACACAGCGGCTCCTCCTGCTGGTTGGTTACAGGTGAGGACACAGAGGCTCCCCCTGCTGGTTGGTTACAGGTGAGGACACAGAGGCTCCCCCTGCTGGTTGGTTACAGGTGAGGACACAGAGGCTCCCCCTGCTGGTTGGTTACAGGTGAGGACACAGAGGCTCCCCCTGCTGGTTGGTTACAGGTGAGGACACAGCGGCTCCCCCTGCTGGTTGGTTACAGGTGAGGACACAGCGGCTCCCCCTGCTGGTTGGTTACAGGTGAGGACACAGCGGCTCCCCCTGCTGGTTGGTTACAGGTGAGGACACAGAGGCTCCTCCTGCTGGTTGGTTACAGGTGAGGACACAGCGGCTCCCCCTGCTGGTTGGTTACAGGTGAGGACACAGAGGCTCCTCCTGCTGGTTGGTTACAGGTGAGGACACAGAGGCTCCTCCTGCTGGTTGGTTACAGGTGAGATATCTCCGTCCTCCGTGACCTTATTATTGGCTGTACAGCCCTGGATTGGACTTTGTGCCGCGTTGCGCTGTGTGCAAGACCTCAGCCGGCGCCAGGTGTTTCTACAGACCCCATGTGACCCATCACCCTGCACGGCCCTGGAAACTGCCCCATTCTGCCCCTCGGTGCATGTACACCGGGATACCCACATCAGGGGCAGATAGCTGACATGGTGCAGCCCGGGCGGGGGCATTGGTGTGGCTGAGGGTGTGATGGGAATGGTGAGTGCGCCACACGTGTCAACCACCAGGGCCGGCGCCGGCCATTGTCCTCCTCTGATGTCACCCGACATTCTCCAGCCTCTGGGGTGTGCGGGAGCACAGGGCGCCATCACTGCCCCCTGTAACTATGTGCCGGAGACCCCACATCCCCCCTCTGTATCACATCCTCCATCCTACACCTTCACTGCTTCTCT
>CM051240.1:1598405-1668405 GCA_027917425.1 Gastrophryne carolinensis | reverse complement strand
GCGGCTTCATCAGGGGACATTTTCCTTCATGTTGCTGGACGCGCTTCATACAATAAGCGGCTTCATCAGGGGACATTCTTCTTCATGTTGCTGGACGCGCTTCATACAATAAGCGGCTTCATCAGGGGACATTCTTCTTCATATTGCTGGACGCGCTTCATACAATAAGCGGCTTCATCAGGGGGACATTTTCCTTCATATTGCTGAATGCGCTTCATACAATAAGTGTCTTCCTCAGGGGACATTCTCCTTCATGTTGCTGGACGCGCTTCATACAATAAGCGGCTTCATCAGGGGAGATTTTCCTTCATGTTGCTGGACGCGCTTCATACAATAAGTGTCTTCCTCAGGGGACATTCTCCTTCATGTTGCTGGACGCGCTTCATACAATAAGTGTCTTCCTCAGGGGACATTCTCCTTCATGTTGCTGGACGCGCTTCATACAATAAGTGTCTTCCTCAGGGGACATTTTCCTTCATGTTGCTGGACGCGCTTCTTGCAATAAGCGGCTTCATCAGGGGACATTTTCCTTCATGTTGCTGGACGCGCTTCATACAATAAGCGGCTTCATCAGGGGACATTCTTCTTCATGTTGCTGGACGCGCTTCATACAATAAGTGTCTTCCTCAGGGGACCCCCGCGGGGAGGTAAGTACACGCGGGACCTTCACCCGGCCGGGAACATTTTGTGATATTTACTCAGAGCAACAACAAGCCTGGTGTCCTGGAGGTCAGCGGCTCGGTGCTGGATCAGCGGGGGGGGGGGGGGGGGGGGGGGGATCTGATATAAATGGACGCAGGGCCACCCTCCCGCATACAGACCGACAACATGAAGCTCATCGTACTGGCTGCACTACTGGCCGTCCTCCTGCTTCAGGGTGAGAGATGGATGACTGGGGACAGGAAACTACTGCACCTCCCCCCTCACACCATCAGTGACCCTGCATTAGAGAGATACTCACCTTTCCTGTCTTCTCTCCCCAGGGACCGACGCTGATGCTGTGAAGAAACCCAGTGAGTATAACCCTGCCCCCACCTCCTGAGCTCTACTTACCTCCCCCTGCACCCAGTACTTACCTACCTCCCCCTGCTTCTATATCCCCTCCACTTACCTCCTCCTGCACCCAGTACTTACCTACCTCCCCCTGCCTCTACATCCCCTCCACTTACCTCCCCCTACACCCAGTACTTACCTACCTCCCCCTGCCTCTACATCCCCTCCACTTACCTCCCCCTGCACCCAGTACTTACCTACCTCCCCCGCCTCTACATCCCCTCCACTTACCTCCCCCTACACCCAGTACTTACCTACCTCCCCCTGCCTCTATATCCCCTCCACTTACCTCCCCCTGCACCCAGTACTTACCTACCTCCCCCTGCCTCTACATCCCCTCCACTTACCTCCCCCTGCACCCAGTACTTACCTACCTCCCCCTGCCTCTACATCCCCTCCACTTACCTCCCCCTGCACCCAGTACTTACCTACCTCCCCCCGCCTCTACATCCCCTCCACTTACCTCCCCCTGCACCCAGTACTTACCTACCTCCCCCTGCCTCTACATCCCCTCCACTTACCTCCTCCTGCACCCAGTACTTACCTACCTCCCCCCGCCTCTATATCCCCTCCACTTACCTCCCCCTGCACCCAGTACTTACCTACCTCCCCCTGCCTCTACATCCCCTCCACTTACCTCCTCCTGCACCCAGTACTTACCTACCTCCCCCTGCCTCTACATCCCCTCCACTTACCTCCTCCTGCACCCAGTACTTACCTACCTCCCCCCGCCTCTATATCCCCTCCACTTACCTCCCCCTGCACCCAGTACTTACCTACCTCCCCCTGCCTCTACATCCCCTCCACTTACCTCCCCCTGCACCCAGTACTTACCTGCCTCCCCCGCCTCTATATCCCCTCCACTTACCTCCTCCTGCACCCAGTACTTACCTACCTCCCCCCGCCTCTATATCCCATCCACTTACCTCCCCCTGCACCCAGTACTTACCTACCTCCCCCTGCCTCTACATCCCCTCCACTTACCTCCCCCTGCACCCAGTACTTACCTACCTCCCCCCGCCTCTACATCCCCTCCACTTACCTCCTCCTGCACCCAGTACTTACCTACCTCCCCCCGCCTCTATATCCCCTCCACTTACCTCCTCCTGCACCCAGTACTTACCTACCTCCCCCTGCCTCTACATCCCCTCCACTTACCTCCCCCTGCACCCAGTACTTACCTACCTCCTCCACCTCTATATCCCCTCCACTTACCTCCCCCTGCACCCAGTACTTACCTACCTCCTCCACCTCTATATCCCATCCACTTACCTCCTCCTGCACCCAGTACTTACCTACCTCCCCCTGCCTCTATATCCCCTCCACTTACCTCCTCCTGCACCCAGTACTTACCTACCTCCCCCTGCCTCTACATCCCCTCCACTTACCTCCCCCTGCACCCAGTACTTACCTACCTCCTCCACCTCTATATCCCCTCCACTTACCTCCCCCTGCACCCAGTACTTACCTACCTCCTCCTGCCTCTATATCCCCTCCACTTACCTCCTCCTGCACCCAGTACTTACCTACCTCCCCCTGCCTCTACATCCCCTCCACTTACCTCCCCCTGCACCCAGTACTTACCTACCTCCCCCTGCCTCTATATCCCCTCCACTTACCTCCCCCTGCACCCAGTACTTACCTACCTCCCCCTGCCTCTATATCCCCTCCACTTACCTCCCCCTGCACCCAGTACTTACCTACCTCCCCCCGCCTCTATATCCCCTCCACTTACCTCCCCCTGCACCCAGTACTTACCTACCTCCCCCTGCCTCTACATCCCCTCCACTTACCTCCCCCTGCACCCAGTACTTACCTACCTCCCCCTGCCTCTATATCCCCTCCACTTACCTCCCCCTGCACCCAGTACTTACCTACCTCCCCCTGCCTCTACATCCCCTCCACTTACCTCCCCCTGCACCCAGTACTTACCTACCTCCCCCTGCCTCTATATCCCCTCCACTTACCTCCCCCTGCACCCAGTACTTACCTACCTCCCCCTGCCTCTATATCCCCTCCACTTACCTCCCCCTGCACCCAGTACTTACCTACCTCCCCCTGCCTCTACATCCCCTCCACTTACCTCCCCCTGCACCCAGTACTTACCTACCTCCCCCTGCCTCTATATCCCCTCCACTTACCTCCCCCTGCACCCAGTACTTACCTACCTCCTCCTGCCTCTATATCCCCTCCACTTACCTCCTCCTGCACCCAGTACTTACCTACCTCCCCCTGCCTCTACATCCCCTCCACTTACCTCCCCCTGCACCCAGTACTTACCTACCTCCCCCTGCCTCTATATCCCCTCCACTTACCTCCCCCTGCACCCAGTACTTACCTACCTCCCCCTGCCTCTATATCCCCTCCACTTACCTCCCCCTGCACCCAGTACTTACCTACCTCCCCCCGCCTCTACATCCCCTCCACTTACCTCCCCCTGCACCCAGTACTTACCTACCTCCCCCTGCCTCTATATCCCCTCCACTTACCTCCCCCTGCACCCAGTACTTACCTACCTCCCCCTGCCTCTATATCCCCTCCACTTACCTCCCCCTGCACCCAGTACTTACCTACCTCCCCCCGCCTCTATATCCCCTCCACTTACCTCCTACTACACCCAGTACTTACCTACCTCCCCCGCCTCTATATCCCCTCCACTTACCTCCCCCTGCACCCAGTACTTACCTACCTCCCCCTGCCTCTACATCCCCTCCACTTACCTCCCCCTGCACCCAGTACTTACCTACCTCCCCCTGCCTCTATATCCCCTCCACTTACCTCCCCCTGCACCCAGTACTTACCTACCTCCCCCTGCCTCTACATCCCCTCCACTTACCTCCTCCTGCACCCAGTACTTACCTACCTCCCCCTGCCTCTATATCCCCTCCACTTACCTCCCCCTGCACCCAGTACTTACCTACCTCCTCCCCTGCCTCTATATCCCCTCCACTTACCTCCCCCTGCACCCAGTACTTACCTACCTCCCCCTGCCTCTACATCCCCTCCACTTACCTCCTCCTGCACCCAGTACTTACCTACCTCCCCCTGCCTCTACATCCCCTCCACTTACCTCCTCCTGCACCCAGTACTTACCTACCTCCTCCCCTGCCTCTATATCCCCTCCACTTACCTCCCCCTGCACCCAGTACTTACCTACCTCCCCCTGCCTCTACATCCCCTCCACTTACCTCCTCCTGCACCCAGTACTTACCTACCTCCCCCTGCCTCTATATCCCCTCCACTTACCTCCCCCTGCACCCAGTACTTACCTACCTCCCCCTGCCTCTACATCCCCTCCACTTACCTCCCCCTGCACCCAGTACTTACCTACCTCCCCCTGCCTCTATATCCCCTCCACTTACCTCCCCCTGCACCCAGTACTTACCTACCTCCCCCTGCCTCTACATCCCCTCCACTTACCTCCCCCTGTACCCAGTACTTACCTACCTCCTCCACCTCTATATCCCCTCCACTTACCTCCCCCTGCACCCAGTACTTACCTACCTCCCCCTGCCTCTACATCCCCTCCACTTACCTCCCCCTGTACCCAGTACTTACCTACCTCCTCCACCTCTATATCCCCTCCACTTACCTCCCCCTGCACCCAGTACTTACCTACCTCCCCCTGCCTCTACATCCCCTCCACTTACCTCCCCCTGTACCCAGTACTTACCTACCTCCTCCACCTCTATATCCCCTCCACTTACCTCCTCCTGCACCCAGTACTTACCTACCTCCTCCACCTCTATATCCCCTCCACTTACCTCCCCCTGCACCCAGTACTTACCTACCTCCTCCACCTCTATATCCCCTCCACTTACCTCCCCCTGCACCCAGTACTTACCTACCTCCTCCCGCCTCTATATCCCCTCCACTTACCTCCCCCTGCACCCAGTACTTACCTACCTCCCCCCGCCTCTACATCCCCTCCACTTACCTCCTCCTGCACCCAGTACTTACCTACCTCCTCCACCTCTATATCCCCTCCACTTACCTCCCCCTGCACCCAGTACTTACCTACCTCCTCCACCTCTATATCCCCTCCACTTACCTCCCCCTGCACCCAGTACTTACCTACCTCCCCCTGCCTCTACATCCCCTCCACTTACCTCCCCCTGCACCCAGTACTTACCTACCTCCCCCTGCCTCTATATCCCCTCCACTTACCTCCCCCTGCACCCAGTACTTACCTACCTCCCCCCGCCTCTACATCCCCTCCACTTACCTCCCCCTGCACCCAGTACTTACCTACCTCCCCCTGCCTCTACATCCCCTCCACTTACCTCCCCCTGCACCCAGTACTTACCTACCTCCCCCTGCCTCTACATCCCCTCCACTTACCTCCCCCTGCACCCAGTACTTACCTACCTCCCCCCGCCTCTATATCCCCTCCACTTACCTCCTCCTGCACCCAGTACTTACCTACCTCCCCCTGCCTCTACATCCCCTCCACTTACCTCCCCCTGTACCCAGTACTTACCTACCTCCTCCACCTCTATATCCCCTCCACTTACCTCCCCCTGCACCCAGTACTTACCTACCTCCCCCCGCCTCTATATCCCCTCCACTTACCTCCTCCTGCACCCAGTACTTACCTACCTCCCCCTGCCTCTATATCCCCTCCACTTACCTCCCCCTGCACCCAGTACTTACCTACCTCCCCCTGCCTCTATATCCCCTCCACTTACCTCCCCCTGCACCCAGTACTTACCTACCTCCCCCTGCCTCTATATCCCCTCCACTTACCTCCCCCTGCACCCAGTACTTACCTACCTCCCCCTGCCTCTATATCCCCTCCACTTACCTCCCCCTGCACCCAGTACTTACCTACCTCCCCCTGCCTCTATATCCCCTCCACTTACCTCCCCCTGCACCCAGTACTTACCTACCTCCCCCTGCCTCTACATCCCCTCCACTTACCTCCCCCTGCACCCAGTACTTACCTACCTCCTCCACCTCTATATCCCCTCCACTTACCTCCCCCTGCACCCAGTACTTACCTACCTCCCCCTGCCTCTACATCCCCTCCACTTACCTCCCCCTGCACCCAGTACTTACCTACCTCCCCCTGCCTCTACATCCCCTCCACTTACCTCCCCCTGCACCCAGTACTTACCTACCTCCTCCACCTCTATATCCCCTCCACTTACCTCCCCCTGCACCCAGTACTTACCTACCTCCTCCACCTCTATATCCCCTCCACTTACCTCCCCCTGCACCCAGTACTTACCTACCTCCCCCGCCTCTATATCCCCTCCACTTACCTCCCCCTGCACCCAGTACTTACCTACCTCCTCCACCTCTATATCCCCTCCACTTACCTCCCCCTGCACCCAGTACTTACCTACCTCCCCCTGCCTCTACATCCCCTCCACTTACCTCCCCCTGCACCCAGTACTTACCTACCTCCCCCTGCCTCTACATCCCCTCCACTTACCTCCCCCTGCACCCAGTACTTACCTACCTCCCCCTGCCTCTACATCCCCTCCACTTACCTCCCCCTGCACCCAGTACTTACCTACCTCCCCCCGCCTCTATATCCCCTCCACTTACCTCCTCCTGCACCCAGTACTTACCTACCTCCCCCTGCCTCTACATCCCCTCCACTTACCTCCCCCTGCACCCAGTACTTACCTACCTCCCCCTGCCTCTACATCCCCTCCACTTACCTCCCCCTGCACCCAGTACTTACCTACCTCCCCCCGCCTCTATATCCCCTCCACTTACCTCCTCCTGCACCCAGTACTTACCTACCTCCCCCTGCCTCTATATCCCCTCCACTTACCTCCTCCTGCACCCAGTACTTACCTACCTCCCCCTGCCTCTATATCCCCTCCACTTACCTCCTCCTGCACCCAGTACTTACCTCCTGCTGACCCCGCCTCTCTCTCCGCCCCAGACATTCGCTGTCATTTCTGTTGACCCCGCCCCTCTCTCCGCCCCCAGACCTTCGCTGTCATTTCTGTTGACTCCGCCCCGAGACCTTTGCTGCCATTTCTGCTGACTCCGCCCCTCTCTCCGCCCCCAGACCTTCGCTGTCATTTCTGCTGACTCTGCCTCTCTCTCCGCCCCCAGAGCTCCGCTGTCATTTCTGTTGACTCCGCCCCTCTCTCCACCCTCACACCTTCGCTGTCATTTCTGTTGACTCCGCCTCTCTCTCCGCCCCCAGACCTTCGCTGTCATTTCTGTTGACTCCGCCTCTCTCTCCGCCCCCAGACCTTCGCTGTCATTTCTGCTGACTCCGCCTCTCTCTCCGCCCCCAGAGCTCCACTGTCATTTCTTTTGACTCCGCCCCTCTCTCCACCCTCAGACCTTCGCTGTCATTTCTGTTGACTCCGCCTCTCTCTCCGCCTCCAGACCTTCGCTGTCATTTCTGTTGACTCCGCCCCTCTCTCCACCCTCAGACCTTCGCTGTCATTTCTGTTGACTCCGCCTCTCTCTCCGCCCCCAGACCTTCGCTGTCATTTCTGCTGACTCCGCCTTCAGACCTTCGCTGTCATTTCTGTTGACTCCGCCTCTCTCTCCGCCCCCAGACCTTCGCTGTCATTTCTGTAACACGCCCTCGAGCTGTAAGAAACACGCGGAGGTGGAATGTTCAAGCAGACATGACACGTGTCAGAAGGCCTACGTCCCCATCATCAACCCCAGCGGCAACGAGAACCGCAACAACTACTACGCGGCCACCAGCGAGGGCATCATGGGTAAGTGTTAGATGACCCCGCCCCCGCGGATGGTTTAGGCCCCGCCCACGCTTATATCTTTTCTCTCTCTCTCTCTCTCTCTGTAGTGTTGGAACGTCTGTGCACCACCATGAAGGCCTGTCAGAGGCAAGCGAAGAAGACGCCAGGAGGCCGCACCACCACGTGCTGCCAGGGAGACGGGTGCAATGCCTGAGGAGGCCACAAGGGGGCGACGCTCACTGTCACGATCAATACAATAAACTCAATGTCCCGAGGTCGTCTTGTGTCTTTATTCCTTCTGCATATTTAGGTCTGCAAAGCATGCTGGGTAGGCACAAGCTCGGCTCCTCCCCTGCGGCCAGGAACACTGCTGCACACCACGCTCTGACACATCCTCACACACAGGGTAATAAAAATACAACCCTGCTATTCATTGAAAATTCCGGAATTGGCGTCCAACATGGGGGTAACTGGGTGCTGTAATACATTGGCTGGAGGGGTGACACTGGGGGTAACTGGGTGCTGTGATACATTGGCTGGTGGGGTGACACTGGGGGGTAACTGGGTGCTGTAATACATTGGCTGGAGGGGTGACACTGGGGGGTAACTGGGTGCTGTAATACATTGGCTGGGGGGTAACTGGGTGGGGTAATACATTGGCTGGAGGGGTGACACTGGGGGGTAACTGGGTGCTGTGATACATTGGATGGTGGGGTGACACTGGGGGTAACTGGGTGCTGTAATACATTGGCTGGTGGGGTGACACTGGGGGTAACTGGGTGCTGTAATACATTGGCTGGTGGGGTGACACTGGGGGTAACTGGGTGCTGTAATACATTGGCTGGAGGGGCGACACTGGGGGTAACTGGGGTCTCTGAGAAAGGAAGGCGGAGCCTAGTATGAGATGGGGCACGGCTTGTGGTGAGAGGGGAGGTAGCAGCCTCCCGAAGCCCCTATACCCTGTGACAGCCAGTGGAGGTAGGTAGCAGGGGCATCAGCAGCCTCCCTCCATTCACCAACCTTCCTCCCATCCTTTTCTCAGCCTCGGCCTGAACCGAAGCCATAACTGACCCCAGGGAGCGGCTTCCTTTCCCAGAAGTCTCTGCTCTGCGACCAGGAATAACACTGGCCGGTGGGGGGACACTGGGTGGGGTAAGTGGGTGCTGTATGTGATACATTGGCTGGTGGGGTAACACTGGGTGGGGTAAGTGGGTGCTGTATGTGATACATTGGCTGGTGGGGTGACACTGGGTGGGGTAAGTGGGTGCTGTATGTGATACATTGGCTGGTGGGGCGACACTGGGGGTAACTGGGTGCTGTGATACATTGGCTGGTGGGGCGACACTGGGGGTAACTGGGTGCTGTGATACATTGGCTGGTGGGGCAACACTGGGGGTAACTGGGTGCTGTAATACATTGGCTGGTGGGGCGACACTGGGGGTAACTGGGTGCTGTGATACATTGGCTGGTGGGGCGACACTGGGGGTAACTGGGTGCTGTGATACATTGGCTGGTGGGGCGACACTGGGGGTAACTGGGTGCTGTGATACATTGGCTGGTGGGGTGACACTGGGGGGTAACTTGGTGCTGTAATACATTGGCTGGTGGGGTGACACTGGGGGTAACTGGGTGCTGTAATACATTGGCTGGTGGGGTGACACTGGGTGGGGTAAGTGGGTGCTGCGATACATTGGCTGGTGGGGTGACACTGGGTGGGGTAACTGGGTGCTGCGATACATTGGCTGGTGGGGTGACACTGGGGGGTAACTTGGTGCTGTAATACATTGGCTGGTGGGGTGACACTGGGGGTAACTGGGTGCTGTGATACATTGGCTGGTGGGGTGACACTGGGGGGTAACTTGGTGCTGTAATACATTGGCTGGTGGGGTGACACTGGGGGTAACTGGGTGCTGTGATACATTGGCTGGTGGGGTGACACTGGGGGTAACTGGGTGCTGTGATACATTGGCTGGTGGGGTGACACTGGGGGTAACTGGGTGCTGTGATACATTGGCTGGTGGGGTGACACTGGGGGTAACTGGGTGCTGTGATACATTGGCTGGTGGGGTGACACTGGGGGTAACTGGGTGCTGTAATACATTGGCTGGTGGGGTGACACTGGGGGTAACTGGGTGCTGTGATACATTGGCTGGTGGGGTGACACTGGGGGTAACTGGGTGCTGTGATACATTGGCTGGTGGGGTGACACTGGGGGGTAACTGGGTGCTGTAATACATTGGCTGGTGGGGTGACACTAGGGGTAACTGGGTGCTGTGATACATTGGCTGGTGGGGTGACACTGGGGTAACTGGGTGCTGTAATACATTGGCTGGTGGGATGACACTGGGGGGTAACTGGGTGCTGGGGTGACACTGGGGGGTAACTGGGGTCTCTGAGGAAGGAAGGCGGAGCCTAGTATGAGATGGGGCGCGGCTTGTGGTGAGAGGGGAGGTAGCAGCCTCCCGAAGCCCCTATACCCTGTGACAGCCAGTGGAGGTAGGTAGCAGGGGCATCAGCAGCCTCCCTCCATTCACCAACCTTCCTCCCATCCTTTTCTCAGCCTCGGCCTGAACCGAAGCCATAACTGACCCCAGGGAGCGGCTTCCTTTCCCAGAAGTCTCTGCTCTGCGACCAGGAATAACACTGGCCGGTGGGGGGACACTGGGTGGGGTAAGTGGGTGCTGTATGTGATACATTGGCCGGTGGGGGGACACTGGGTGGGGTAAGTGGGTGCTGTATGTGATACATTGGCCGGTGGGGGGACACTGGGTGGGGTAAGTGGGTGCTGTATGTGATACATTGGCTGGTGGGGGGACACTGGGTGGGGTAAGTGGGTGCTGTATGTGATACATTGGCTGGTGGGGTGACACTGGGGGTAACTGGGTGCTGTGATACATTGGCTGGTGGGGCAACACTGGGGGTAACTGGGTGCTGTGATACATTGGCTGGTGGGGTGACACTGGGGGTAACTGGGTGCTGTAATACATTGGCTGGTGGGGTGACACTGGGGGTAACTGGGTGCTGTAATACATTGGCTGGTGGGGTGACACTGGGGGTAACTGGGTGCTGTGATACATTGGCTGGTGGGGTGACACTGGGGGTAACTGGGTGCTGTGATACATTGGCTGGTGGGGTGACACTGGGGGTAACTGGGTGCTGTAATACATTGGCTGGTGGGGTGACACTGGGGGTAACTGGGTGCTGTGATACATTGGCTGGTGGGGTGACACTGGGGGTAACTGGGTGCTGTGATACATTGGCTGGTGGGGTGACACTGGGGGTAACTGGGTGCTGTGATACATTGGCTGGTGGGGTGACACTGGGGGTAACTGGGTGCTGTAATACATTGGCTGGTGGGGTGACACTGGGGGTAACTGGGTGCTGTGATACATTGGCTGGTGGGGTGACACTGGGGGTAACTGGGTGCTGTGATACATTGGCTGGTGGGGTGACACTGGGGGGTAACTGGGTGCTGTAATACATTGGCTGGTGGGGTGACACTAGGGGTAACTGGGTGCTGTGATACATTGGCTGGTGGGGTGACACTGGGGTAACTGGGTGCTGTAATACATTGGCTGGTGGGGTGACACTGGGTGGGGTAAGTGGGTGCTGTATGTGATACATTGGCTGGTGGGGTGACACTGGGGGGTAACTGGGTGCTGTAATACATTGGCTGGTGGGGTGACACTGGGTGGGGTAAGTGGGTGCTGTATGTGATACATTGGCTGGTGGGGTGACACTGGGGGTAACTGGGTGCTGTGATACATTGGCTGGTGGGGTGACACTGGGGGTAACTGGGTGCTGTAATACATTGGCTGGTGGGGCGACACTGGGGGTAACTGGGTGCTGGAATACATTGGCTGGTGGGGTGACACTGGGGGGTAACTGGGTGCTGTAATACATTGGCTGGTGGGGTGACACTGGGGGGTAACTGGGTGCTGTAATACATTGGCTGGTGGGGTGACACTGGGTGGGGTAAGTGGGTGCTGTATGTGATACATTGGCTGGTGGGGTGACACTGGGGGGTAACTGGGTGCTGTAATACATTGGCTGGTGGGGTGACACTGGGGGGTAACTGGGTGCTGTAATACATTGGCTGGTGGGGTGACACTGGGGGGTAACTGGGTGCTGTAATACATTGGCTGGTGGGGTGACACTGGGGGTAACTGGGTGCTGTAATACATTGGCTGGTGGGGTGACACTGGGGGTAACTGGGTGCTGTAATACATTGGCTGGTGGGGTGACACTGGGGGTAACTGGGTGCTGTAATACATTGGCTGGTGGGGTGACACTGGGGGTAACTGGGTGCTGTAATACATTGGCTGGTGGGGTGACACTGGGGGTAACTGGGTGCTGTGATACATTGGCTGGTGGGGCGACACTGGGGACAACTGGGTGCTGTGATACATTGGCTGGTGGGGTGACACTGGGGGGTAACTGGGTGCTGTAATACATTGGCTGGTGGGGCGACACTGGGGGGTAACTGGGTGCTGTAATACATTGGCTGGTGGGGTGACCCTGGGGGGTAACTGGGTGCTATAATACATTGGCTGGTGGGGTGACACTGGGGGTAACTGGGTGCTGTGATACATTGGCTGGTGGGGTGACACTGGGGGTAACTGGGTGCTGTAATACATTGGCTGGTGGGGCGACAGTGGGGGTAACTGGGTGCTGTAATACATTGGATGGTGGGGTGACACTGGGGGGTAACTGGGTGCTGTGATACATTGGATGGTGGGGCGACAGTGGGGGTAACTGGGTGCTGTAATACATTGGATGGTGGGGTGACACTGGGGGTAACTGGGTGCTGTGATACATTGGCTGGTGGGGTGACACTGGGTGGGGTAAGTGGGTGCTGTAATACATTGGCTGGTGGGGTGACACTGGGGGTAACTGGGTGCTGTAATACATTGGCTGGTGGGGTGACACTGGGGGGTAACTGGGTGCTGTGATACATTGGATGGTGGGGTGACACTGGGGGTAACTGGGTGCTGTGATACATTGGCTGGTGGGGTGACACTGGGGGGTAACTGGGTGCTGTGATACATTGGATGGTGGGGTGACACTGGGGGTAACTGGGTGCTGTGATACATTGGCTGGTGGGGTGACACTGGGGGTAACTGGGTGCTGTGATACATTGGCTGGTGGGGCGACACTGGGGGTAACTGGGTGCTGTAATACATTGGCTGGTGGGGTGACACTGGGTGGGGTAACTGGGTGCTGTATGTGATACATTGGCTGGTGGGGTGACACTGGGTGGGGTAACTGGGTGCTGTGATACATTGGCTGGTGGGGGGACACTGGGTGGGGTAAGTGGGTGCTGTATGTGATACACTGGCCGGTGGGGGGACACTGGGTGGGGTAAGTGGGTGCTGTATGTGATACATTGGCTGGTGGGGGGACACTGGGTGGGGTAAGTGGGTGCTGTATGTGATACATTGGCTGGTGGGGTGACACTGGGTGGGGTAAGTGGGTGCTGTATGTGATACACTGGCCGGTGGGGGGACACTGGGTGGGGTAAGTGGGTGCTGTATGTGATACATTGGCCGGTGGGGGGACACTGGGTGGGGTAAGTGGGTGCTGTATGTGATACATTGGCCGGTGGGGGGACACTGGGTGGGGTAAGTGGCTGCTGTATGTGATACATTGGCTGGTGGGGTGACACTGGGTGGGGTAAGTGGCTGCTGTATGTGATACATTGGCTGGTGGGGTGACACTGGGTGGGGTAAGTGGGTGCTGTATGTGATACATTGGCTGGTGGGGTGACACTGGGTGGGGTAAGTGGGTGCTGTATGTGATACATTGGCTGGTGGGGGGACACTGGGTGGGGTAAGTGGGTGCTGTATGTGATACATTGGCTGGTGGGGTGACACTGGGTGGGGTAAGTGGCTGCTGTATGTGATACATTGGCTGGTGGGGTGACACTGGGTGGGGTAAGTGGCTGCTGTATGTGATACATTGGCTGGTGGGGTGACACTGGGTGGGGTAAGTGGCTGCTGTATGTGATACACTGGCCGGTGGGGGGACACTGGGTGGGGTAAGTGGGTGCTGTATGTGATACATTGGCTGGTGGGGGGACACTGGGTGGGGTAAGTGGCTGCTGTATGTGATACATTGGCTGGTGGGGTGACACTGGGTGGGGTAAGTGGCTGCTGTATGTGATACATTGGCTGGTGGGGTGACACTGGGTGGGGTAAGTGGCTGCTGTATGTGATACACTGGCCGGTGGGGGGACACTGGGTGGGGTAAGTGGGTGCTGTATGTGATACATTGGCTGGTGGGGTGACACTGGGTGGGGTAAGTGGCTGCTGTGCTGTGATACATTGGCTGGTGGGGTAAGTGGGTGCTGTATGTGATACATTGGCTGGTGGGGTAAGTGGCTGCTGTATGTGATACACTGGCTGGTGGGGGGACACTGGGTGGGGTAAGTGGCTGCTGTATGTGATACACTGGCCGGTGGGGGGACACTGGGTGGGGTAAGTGGGTGCTGTATGTGATACATTGGCTGGTGGGGTGACACTGGGTGGGGTAAGTGGGTGCTGTATGTGATACATTGGCTGGTGGGGTGACACTGGGTGGGGTAAGTGGGTGCTGTGCTGTGATACATTGGCTGGTGGGGGGACACTGGGTGGGGTAAGTGGGTGCTGTGCTGTGATACATTGGCTGGTGGGGTGACACTGGGTGGGGTGACACTGGGTGGGGTAAGTGGCTGCTGTATGTGATACATTGGCTGGTGGGGTGACACTGGGTGGGGTAAGTGGGTGCTGTATGTGATACACTGGCCGGTGGGGTGACACTGGGTGGGGTAAGTGGGTGCTGTATGTGATACACTGGCCGGTGGGGGGACACTGGGTGGGGTAAGTGGGTGCTGTATGTGATACATGGGCTGGTGGGGGGACACTGGGTGGGGAAAGTGGGTGCTGTATGTGATACACTGGCCGGTGGGGGGACACTGGGTGGGGTAAGTGGGTGCTGTATGTGATACATTGGCCGGTGGGGGGACACTGGGTGGGGTAAGTGGCTGCTGTATGTGATACACTGGCCGGTGGGGGGACACTGGGTGGGGTAAGTGGGTGCTGTATGTGATACATTGGCCGGTGGGGGGACACTGGGTGGGGAAAGTGGGTGCTGTGCTGTGATACATTGGCTGGTGGGGTGACACTGGGTGGGGTAAGTGGCTGCTGTATGTGATACATTGGCTGGTGGGGGGACACTGGGTGGGGTAAGTGGGTGCTGTATGTGATACATTGGCTGGTGGGGGGACACTGGGTGGGGTAAGTGGGTGCTGTAATACATTGGCTGGTGGGGTGACACTGGGTGGGGTAAGTGGCTGCTTTATGTGATACATTGGCTGGTGGGGTGACACTGGGTGGGGTAAGTGGGTGCTGTATGTGATACATTGGCTGGTGGGGGGACACTGGGTGGGGTAAGTGGGTGCTCCCTGTTTACTTAGGGCGGTGCAGCAGCTGTAATGGAGTGAGAACAGGTTTTAATGATAATCCCGATTGTTCAGGAAATGACAGGGTGGGACAGGTAATCCCGGGCAGGTGAGACGGGTGTGCCCGCACATCACCCACGCGGGAGGCGGCCAGGTCACCGCTATATAAATGGCTGCACAGCCCCATGCTGACAGATCCCCACCCTGCAGCACCATGAGGACCATTGTGCTGTGCTCCCTACTGGCCCTACTGCTGCTCCAAGGTGAGGGCGGACCGGAGGACAGACATGACAGGGGACTGGGGAGCTGAGGACAGACATGACAGGGGGCCGAGACGACAGAGGAGCTGAGGACAGACATGACAGGGGACTGGGGAGCTGAGGACAGACATGACAGGGGACTGGGGAGCTGAGGACAGACATGACAGGGGACTGGGGAGCTGAGGACAGACATGACAGGGGACTGGGGAGCTGAGGACAGACATGACAGGGGGCCGAGACGACAGAGGAGCTGAGGACAGACATGACAGGGGAGCTCAGGACAGACATGACAGGGGACTGGGGAGCTGAGGACAGACATGACAGGGGACTGGGGAGCTCAGGACAGACATGACAGGGGACTGGGGAGCTGAGGACAGACATGACAGGGGAGCTGAGGACAGTCATGACAGGGGACAGGGGAGCTCAGGACAGACATGACAGGGGGCCTGAGACGACAGAGGAGCTGAGGGCAGACATGACAGGGGGCCTGAGACGACAGGGGACTGGGGAGCTGAGGACAGACATGACAGGGGCCTGAGACGACAGGGGAGCTGAGGACAGACATGACAGGGGACTGGGGAGCTCAGGACAGACATGACACGGGGCCTGAGACGACTGAGGACAGACATGACAGGGGACTGGGGAGCTGAGGACAGACATGACAGGGGGCCGAGACGACAGAGGAGCTGAGGACAGACATGACAGGGGACTGGGGAGCTGAGGACAGACATGACAGGGGACTGGGGAGCTGAGGACAGACATGACAGGGGACTGGGGAGCTCAGGACAGACATGACAGGGGACTGGGGAGCTGAGGACAGACTTGACAGGGGACTGGGGAGCTCAGGACAGACATGACAGGGGGCCGGGGGAGCTGAGGACAGACATGACAGGGGACTGGGGAGCTGAGGACAGACACGACAGGGGACTGGGGAGCTGAGGACAGACATGACAGGGGGCCTGAGACGACAGGGGACTGGGGAGCCGGAGGGCAGACACAGCGGGGGACCAGGCGGGAGCGCGGGACGCCACACATGCACTGACCTAACTGACCTGTTTTATTTTCCTTCTAGGAGCCGAATCTGACACACCGAACCAATCCAGTGAGTATAACCCAACCTCCATCCCATCACCCACCTACCTGGCCTCCACTTACCTCCCTCTTCCTGATCCATTATCCCAAACCTACCTCTCTGGCTACCTTCCCCTTCCATCACTTCCACCAGCCTCCAGTGACCCCTGTACCCCATCTCCCTCCCAGCACCCAATGTGCCTCTCATTAGTCTTCAGAGGGCAGAGACCACAGGGCGCGGGGGAGCCGAGGGCAGAGACGACAGGGAGCCGGGGGCAGAGACGACAGGGAGCCGGGGGAGCCGAGGGCAGAGACGACAGGGAGCCGGGGGCAGAGACGACAGGGAGCCGGGGGAGCCGAGGGCAGAGACGACAGGGAGCCGGGGGCAGAGACGACAGGGAGCCGGGGGAGCCGAGGGCAGAGACGACAGGGGGCCGGGGGAGCCGAGGGCAGAGACGACAGGGGACCGGGGGAGCCGAGGGCAGAGACGACAGGGGGCCGGGGGAGCCGAGGGCAGAGACGACAGGGGGCCGGGGGAGCCGAGGGCAGAGACGACAGGGGGCCGGGGGAGCCGAGGGCACAGACGACAGGGGGCCGGGGGAGCCGAGGGCACAGACGACAGGGGGCCGGGGGAGCCGAGGGCACAGACGACAGGGGGCCGGGGGAGCCGAGGGCACAGACGACAGGGGGCCGGGGGAGCCGAGGGCACAGACGACAGGGGGCCGGGGGAGCCGAGGGCACAGACGACAGGGGACCGGGGGAGCCGAGGGCACAGACGACAGGGGACCGGGGGAGCCGAGGGCACAGACCACAGGGGACCGGGGGAGCCGAGGGCACAGACCACAGGGGACCGGGGGAGCCGAGGGCACAGACCACAGGGGACCGGGGGAGCCGAGGGCACAGACCACAGGGGGCCGGGGGAGCCGAGGGCAGAGACGACAGGGGGCCGGGGGAGCCGAGGGCAGAGACGACAGGGGACCGGGGGAGCCGAGGGCAGAGACGACAGGGGACCGGGGGAGCCGAGGGCAGAGACGACAGGGGACCGGGGGAGCCGAGGGCAGAGACGACAGGGGACCGGGGGAGCCGAGGGCACAGACGACAGGGGACCGGGGGAGCCGAGGGCACAGACGACAGGGGACCGGGGGAGCCGAGGGCAGAGACGACAGGGGAGCCGAGGGCACAGACGACAGGGGAGCCGAGGGCACAGACGACAGGGGAGCCGAGGGCACAGACGACAGGGGGCCGGGGGAGCCGAGGGCAGAGACGACAGGGGGCCGGGGGAGCCGAGGGCAGAGACGACAGGGGGCCGGGGGAGCCGAGGGCAGAGACGACAGGGGACCGGGGGAGCCGAGGGCAGAGACGACAGGGGACCGGGGGAGCCGAGGGCAGAGACGACAGGGGACCGGGGGAGCCGAGGGCAGAGACGACAGGGGACCGGGGGAGCCGAGGGCAGAGACGACAGGGGACCGGGGGAGCCGAGGGCAGAGACGACAGGGGACCGGGGGAGCCGAGGGCAGAGACGACAGGGGAGCCGAGGGCACAGACGACAGGGGAGCCGAGGGCACAGACGACAGGGGGCCGGGGGAGCCGAGGGCAGAGACGACAGGGGGCCGGGGGAGCCGAGGGCACAGACGACAGGGGACCGGGGGAGCCGAGGGCACAGACGACAGGGGGCCGGGGGAGCCGAGGGCACAGACGACAGGGGGCCGGGGGAGCCGAGGGCACAGGCCACAGGGGGCCGGGGGAGCCGAGGGCACAGGCCACAGGGGGCCGGGGGAGCCGAGGGCACAGGCCACAGGGGGCCGGGGGAGCCGAGGGCACAGGCCACAGGGGGCCGGGGGAGCCGAGGGCACAGGCCACAGGGGGCCGGGGGAGCCGAGGGCACAGGCCACAGGGGGCCGGGGGAGCCGAGGGCACAGGCCACAGGGGGCCGGGGGAGCCGAGGGCACAGGCCACAGGGGGCCGGGGGAGCCGAGGGCACAGGCCACAGGGGGCCGGGGGAGCCGAGGGCACAGGCCACAGGGGGCCGGGGGAGCCGAGGGCACAGGCCACAGGGGGCCGGGGGAGCCGAGGGCACAGGCCACAGGGGGCCGGGGGAGCCGAGGGCACAGGCCACAGGGGGCCGGGGGAGCCGAGGGCACAGGCCACAGGGGGCCGGGGGAGCCGAGGGCACAGGCCACAGGGGGCCGGGGGAGCCGAGGGCACAGGCCACAGGGGGCCGGGGGAGCCGAGGGCACAGGCCACAGGGGGCCGGGGGAGCCGAGGGCACAGGCCACAGGGGGCCGGGGGAGCCGAGGGCACAGACCACAGGGGGCCGGGGGAGCCGAGGGCACAGACCACAGGGGGCCGGGGGAGCCGAGGGCACAGACCACAGGGGGCCGGGGGAGCCGAGGGCACAGGCCACAGGGGACCGGGGGAGCCGAGGGCACAGGCCACAGGGGGCCGGGGGAGCCGAGGGCACAGGCCACAGGGGGCCGGGGGAGCCGAGGGCACAGGCCACAGGGGGCCGGGGGAGCCGAGGGCACAGGCCACAGGGGGCCGGGGGAGCCGAGGGCACAGACCACAGGGGGCCGGGGGAGCCGAGGGCACAGACCACAGGGGGCCGGGGGAGCCGAGGGCACAGACCACAGGGGAGCCGAGGACAGGGACGACCTGACTGACCTGTTTTATTTTCCTTCTAGACACCGGTTCTGAGCCACAGCAACAATCCAGTGAGTACAACCCGACCTCCATCTGTTACCCGTCACCCACCTACCTGGCCTCCACTTACCTCCCTCTTCCTGATCCATTATCCCAAACCTACCTCTCTAGCTACCTCCCCCTTCCATCACTTCCACCAGCCTCCAGTGACCCCTGTACCCCATCTTTCTCCCTTCCAGCACCCAACATGCCTTCCATCAGCCTCCAGTGACCCCTGTACCCCGTCTCCCTCCCAACACCCCTTCCACCAGCCTCCAGTGACCCCTGTACCCCCTCTGTATCCCCCCCAGCACCCGTTCCATCAGCCTCCAGCGACCCCTGTACCCCGTCTCCCTCCCAGCACCCACATGCCTTCCACCAGCCTCCAGCGACCCCTGTACCCCCTCTTTCTCCCTCCCAGCACCCAATGTGCCTCCCCTCACCCTCCAGCGACCCCTGTACCCCCTCTTTCTCCCTCCCAGCACCCAATGTGCCTTCCATCAGCCTCCAGTGACCCCTGTACCCCGTCTCCCTCCCAGCACCCAATGTGCCTCCCCTCACCCTCCAGTGACCCCTGTACCCCGTCTCCCTCCCAGCACCCCTTCCATAAGCCTCCCGTTCTCCCTTCCAAACTCCCCAGAACCAATCGACCTTCCCTGGCTTCCCACAAACCTCCTCCCTCCTATTCACCCACATGAAGTGTGCTGAGCTCATTACCCATCATGCAATGCTCTGTGCACTGTTCCTCCGTAGATTGGGTCAGGACAGGCAGTGAGATTTCATCCGGACACCCCTAATAAATGTGACATGGAACGGCCCCGTTAACCCTGGATTCTCCTCCACAAAGTAAGAGAGAAAAAAAATCTTAAAGGGCATCACTGAGTCTAGCCCCGCCCCCTGCCATCAGACAGGTCTAAGTGGATTTCAGGGATCAAAACCCTTTAAAAATAGAATTGATTTCCCTGGCTTTGGTCCTTGCCCCCGGGGCATCCCGGTGTGTGAAATCCCCCCAGGTCGGCCGGTAAACTTACCTTTCCCCAGTCCTAGGGCACATGCGCAGACCCTCGTCCAATCAACGCACTCAGCAAAATCGGCTAAGACCCGGGCGAGTCTAGCCAAGCGCACCCGTGGCCGCTGCACTGAGCCTCCTGGTTCACTTTAAGCCTCCTTTAAGCTCTGTGTCATGTGACAGGAAGTTATGAAACAAGGCCCTGCCCTCAGTACGTTAGCATAACCGAGAAGTCTTCTGCACCTCCACTGAGCCTCCTGGTTCACTTTAAGCCTCCTTTAAGCTTTGTGTCATGTGACAGGAAGCGTGGCGTCCCGCTGACCCTTTGTCTGCCCTCAGATCTCCGCTGTCACACATGCGTTGGCCCCAACGCATGTAAGAAGTACACTGAGCCGACGCCTTGTAAGGACGGTGAGGACACGTGTCAGAAGAGCTACCGGGTAATAACTGATCCTGATGGCTCACCTGACCGCAACAACGACTACGAAAGCACCACCAAGGGCACCATGGGTAAGACAACCCTAAACCGCCGCCTTTCTATAGGCCGACTGAGCCCTGTGCTCACCCCTGCGCATACTGTAGACTCCACCCCCGCTTATCCCTCTTTCTTTCTCTCTGTAGTGATGGAACGCTTGTGCACCACAACGGCGAAGTGCGAGAAGGCGCAGAAGAGGACCTCCACATTGCTCAAGGTGGACTGCTGCCCAGAGTCAGGGTGCAATGCCTGAGGAGCCCAGCAGGGGGGGCATGCTCCTGCTTTGATGTTTAACTTCCAATAAAGTTTATTCACAGAGGAAGCGTTATGGGCTTTTATTTTCCCCACTTTCCCTTTTTTGGTGCCATAGAGCTTATAGAGTTATTTCTTTTCTATTTGTCCGCGACTCTGTTACCTTATGTGTTTGGTGCAGCTCACGGGGACTTCCTGACTCTGGCTTGCTTCTCATCCGATGAGGCAGAGACGACACGCCACACTCCAGAGCTCACAGCATTCTCATTACAGATCATTACTGCTCCTTGATTTAGCCAAAGCCATAGATGAGCTCCTTTGTTACAGTAGAAGGATTGTGGGATGCGTAGGCAGCTTTTACTCAAGGCTAGGGAAGCCACGCCCACTTTAACACAGAGCCACAGGAATATAACACAATCCTAACAAATGACTGTTTTACATTTCAGAAGAACAATAGGGTAAAAGGCCAAAAACAGAGGGAGTTTTCCTTTAAAGCGTACCTTCACTCTGAATAAGAGTCTATGTTTCCACACCCTGTACATACAGATTGCCCACATTAATCCGGACCTTCACCCTGAATAAGAGCCTATCTTATATGTTTCCCACACCCTGTACATACAGATTGCTCACATTAAAAATCATCCTACCTGCATCTACTGCATGTTATGAGTCTTTAAACATCCAAGATGGCGGCTTATGGAACATCAAGCAGCTTGCAAACAGGAAGTGTCTTCTGACTGCCACTCTGCATTCTGGGATTGCTGACCTTTTCCTGACCCCAGCTCTGCTCTGTCTGAGCAAAGCACAGCTATAACCCGCCCCCCTGTACTTTATCCCACTCTCCTCTCCTCAGTAAGTGTGATGCTTCTGAGTCAAGATGGCGGCGCCCGTATCCTAAAGTCCTGAACAGAGTTGCGGCCCAGTGGGGGAAAGAATAAGTGACTAAAAACTTAAAATATATAAATTTTAGATGCTGGGGAATCGTTTTTTTTAAGGGTTTGGGCTTAAACCATGGTGAAGGTCCGGTTTAAGTGTGAAAAGCATGCTGGGTAAGGGTGCCGCCTTTCTCAGGTGCAAACACACCCCAGCAAAGATTAAAGTTAATGCACGGCTGGAAAATTGGTGAATGTTGCTTAACATACCGAGGCTGTGAGAATTCTTCCTCCAGTCCAAAGCATATACAAATCTGGCGCCCAACGTGGGGCCTGAAACCCGCCAATCGCACAGGAAATGACATCACCAGTACAAGGGAAATACTGAAATCATGTAATACAAGCTCCAGGTGTGGCAGGCTCAGTCTGGGAAGAGTGAAAAAGGTGACCCGACAAGGTGTGCACCCCATTGTGTGTGCACGCCTTCGGGATAAATGTTTAAGCAAAGGAATTGTTATAGGATGAAGGTAGTATTAATTTGCCTAATTATTGATGGTACAGTCATTTCCTGTAGAGAACACCAAACGTGAGCCAGAAAGGGGCGAAACGCGACAGCCGAACCTGTATTAAAATACTTCACTTTTGAATTTCACTATCGGCGACTTATGACGAAGGTTTCAGGTCCAAATTCCAGCCATTGGACATGACTAAAGCGATCTAGAGCAAGGCCCCTACTGCTCTCCGGGTACTGTAATTAAGGCAGCCTCTCGCTCCAGGCACGTGTAACTCACTGCATGGATGGGTTAAAAGCGGAGCATTGCAATGACCAGCAATGCCCCCAAATTCCCCCACAACTATCAAAGCAGAGGAGGAGGATGTGACGTCACCGCTCACCGCCGCCGGTTCCTGCTCCTGTGAGTTACTCGCGAAACCTGGAGGGATGTCCTGGAGAGATCCACGCTGAGCTGAATTGAACATGACCGCATACCCGTCACAGTCACCGACCCTTCCCTGACCGGCTGCAATATGTTAGCAGCTTCGGCAGCTTCAGCAACTATAGAAACAGACAGCGCACCGTCATTACGCACCGGCCGCCAACAGCCCCGCTGACTCCCGGCTCCCGCGGACAGAGATCTGCTGCAGCTACCTGGTGAGTCCTACCCCTTCACTCGACCACAGCGAACACCGTACCGCCGACCGCTATTAACCTCACGTACCACCGACTGCGCAGCAGCTATGAGAGACAGTCTGTGTAACATAGATCGGCAACACAAATCATAACAGCACGCCGTTACTATATACCGGCCGGCTGCCAACATTCCTGTCATTTTTTGGTTCCAGCGGACAGACTTTTGCTATAGTGACGTGGTGAGGCTTACTGCGGCAACCGGCAACAGTCGCTATCTTGCCGCTGGCTGACTTGCACCTCCAGCTTTCCTGTAGCTGTGATAGCCAGTCGGCGCAATAGCCTATATCAGCCAGTGACTCTGCCCCGGCAGCCCCAGCTACTGAAACAAAGGCTGAACGCCGCTACCACACTGACCGGCTGCAGACTTCCCGGCAAATCTTACAAGCAATCCCAGCTGAGCCCAACTTCCGTGGCAGCAGCTACTCACTAGCCACCAGGCAAGCTTGCACTGCTTGCGCCCCTGCCACGATTGGCCCTGAGGCAGCCGCATAGGTACTACATCGGTCAGCTACCGAATGCGTGCACGCCCTTGTGTGTTACTATTAAAGGCAGACATTCTGTCAATCCTAAAGCACCACAGGGACACTTGAGCCACTCGGGAAGGTCGCTCCATCGAGGTGAAAGTACTTTTGCTGCCAGGGTAGTACCTAGATCGACTGGGACTGAACCACCACGGTCAGGCAAGCAATATAACGGCTGTGCACCAGAACAAGTGGGACTGAACCATCGAGTTCAGTCAAGCGATATAACTGCTGTGCCGGCATATACTGGCCACACCCAGCAGTCGTTGGCCCTGCTACCAGGGCTGCACTATAGTCACCAGGACAGATTCCCCTCTGTCTACCGGTGTCAGAACTGGTTAGCGGGAACTACATAAAGTCTGACCAGCTCCATAACTAATGTGCTGGTAAAACACCCGGCTTTTCCGAGGCATCGTTTGGCTCCTCTACAAAAGATAATACCATAACGGCCAGAGATGATATTATTCTGTCTGTTATCCACTCACTGAATGCCTATAAAAAATAACCACATATTGGTTCTAGCGGGGTAACAAAGGCTCTGCTTCCATAGACTCACTTAAGGCATTGGTGGCAATACCCTCTAGACCACTGACCTCTCTATATCAATCCAGATCAACAGAGTCGGTAGATTCATTAAAAAAAAAATATGAATCCCAAAACAAAATATAATGAGCTCAAGCAGACCTCAATCCTTACCTTTAATCAGCGTACGCCAAACAGAGTATAAAAATATTAACAACAATATGGATCCAGCAGCCCCAAATTTATCTACACCGCCACGCATGCCCCAAGGCCTTGAGGCATCCATATCTCGCACACCAGGCGATATCCACAATCACCTTCAACAAATTCACATGGCACACGAAAAAATAACCCTAATGGAACAGGCAACAGATCGGAATGCTGCCGCCTTCAACACCCGCACACAGACTAAACAAAAAGAGAAAACAAAAAAGAATGCACCCCGAATACAGGAAATAATTCCTACAGAAGAGGCCCATCAAAATATAACGGAAACCGATGCAAGGGAGGCTGGCACGCAGGAGCTATGCAAAACAGTTCAAAATCTCATGCTGGAAGTCAGAGACTTCAAAAATGCTATGGAAAAGCAAGTAGCAGAGGTCAAATTGTCACAAAGTGCAATGGAACTACAACTAACGGAAATTGAAAAATCTCTTGTCCAATCAGTTCAAACGACAGTCAAGGAAACGATATCTGAAGAACTGTGCCAAATTAAAGAAGGCCTAAATAACATTATGCAGAGAATTGACACCCTAGAGGCAGATGTTATTACCCTTGCCAGAGAACGGAAAAAGAACCATGAACAAATAACATCCCACAATAAAACGATCGACTACCTAGTTTCCAAAGTAGATGACCTGGAGAACAGATCACGACGAAATAACATCAAAATAAAAGGCATTACCACCAGGATCACCAGAGATGAACTGGCACCATTAGCACAACGCATATTCAAGCTGGTCCTTCAAGAAGAAGCTGAGGTAAAAATGGATCGATGCCATAGAGCGGGTAGAATACGGACAATGCACGGAACTAACACACAAGACGTTCTATGTCGAATAACGGACTACACAACAAAGGAAACAATCTTTAATAGAGCTAGAAAATACAAAGAACTCTTGATAGACGATATGAAAATCACCCTATACCAAGATTTTTCCGCACGAACCTTGCAGAGGCGCTTCATCTTAAAACCACTTACAGACAGCCTGATAAAAGCTAATATAAGATACCGCTGGACTGGACCACTGACCCTACAGATCCGTAGGGATGGTAAAACCCTACTTCTTAAGGATGGCGAACCTTTGGATAATCTAATTACCGATCTCGGCCTACCAAAAATAACAATCCCGGAATGGGAATTAAGACCAGGTCCAAGGGAGCTAACTCCACAGTACCTCCTAACTGAAGATTGGTCCAGTAACTGATAAGGAACTAACCAAACCGCTAATCTAAAATAGTATCTATAAGTAGACTCTGAACAGCGGAGAGATGCAATAGGAGGAAGGCTTGGAAAAATGAAAAGAGGAAGAAGAAAGAACAGGGGAGGAGAAAAACGGGGAAAAAAAACTAAAAGGAGAAAAAAAAAAAAAAAAAAAAAAAAAAAGCATCATAAAGAAAAAATTAAGACAATTAAAAAGGTGACGGGGGAGAGAAAAAAAAAACAATAAATATATATATATATATAATAAAATAATAATAAAATAATAAATAATAAAAAAAAAAATATTTATGCACAACCTAAATATATATATATCAACCACTCACAGGAGTAACCGGGCGGGGAGGATTTAGGCAGACTCCTAAGTAACAAGGGGTTAGAGATATGGAGGAAGATAAAGCCTCCGGTAAGCCTAAATCAGGGCGGGCATGGGAAGAGGGAAAAAATGGGAAGAGGGAAAAAATGGGAGGGGGGGGGGGGGGAGAAGGATAAAACAGAACAATAAAACTGTGAAAAGTTCTGGTCACTATAAAAAGAACGGCCAACAAAAAGTGGCAGACCACATTAAATGACCAATAACAAAACCAAGAAAGACTTGTTTAACGAACTGAAAATATGCACATATAATGTCAGAGGAGCTAACTCACCATATAAAAGGAGCAAAATCACAAGATAATTACTAAGAGAAAAAATTGAGGTGTGCTTTATACAAGAAACACATTTTAGGACTAATAAAATTCCAAAATTTGCCTTCCAAGACTTTGGAAGTACTATATCTAGTTCAAGCGATAAAAAGAAAAGAGGAGTATTGATCCTGATCAAAAATCGCTGCCCCTTTGAAGAACTAGCAAACTATAGGGATACAGAAGGACGTTTACTTATAAGTGTCTGTAAACTGAAAGGCCGCATCTGTACCTTAGTTTGCACTTATGCACCTAATCAGGGTCAAAAGCGCTTCTTAAACAAGGTAATAAAAAAACTAGACGCGGTTAAAAAAGGACCCATAATCTTGGGGGGGGGGGGGGGGGACCACAACCTCATAAGCAACAATAAGTTGGACACGTCGGGAAGGCCACGAAAACCAGCAGAAGCGCTATATAATCAAACGCTGTGGCAGAATTTTAGACGACTGAAATTGGTTGACGCTTGGCGTATACTGCACGCTAACATCCGTGACTACACCTGTTACAACCGGGCACACAATGTGTACTCACGCATAGACTATATCTTTATCTCCCAATCCCTTCTAACAGAAGTATTAGCCTGTCGGCACGGTCCCATAACGCTATCAGACCACGCCCCAGTAATATGTTCTTTTGCATGGAATAATACATTTAGAGAACAACGAATATAGTCATTAGACCGCAAAATGTTAGACAAACCAGAGATTAAAGCACAACTTTTAACCGTGATTACAGAATATTTTAGACTTAATGATAACCAGGAAACCACAATACAATCTCTGTGGGAATGCCACAAGTGTTACATAAGAGGCATAGCCATTTCAATTGCTGCACGCCAGAAAAAACATCAAGAGCAATTAATCAATGATACCATAGGTAATATAACAAAACTGGAAAACGAGCACAAGAGCTCCTTATCGGATGAGGTATACAAGAACCTGTGCATAGAAAGACAAAAACTGAACGATATTATATCATCGGAAAGAACAGAATTAATACGGAATCAATTAAAAAAAAACTTAAATCTGGGTAAAAGCGGGAAAATCCTGGCAGACTATCTTACAGATCACAGAGCAAATAATTTTATAGATAAAATCCGCAATAAGGATGGCAAGATTAAATATCTTCCGGAAGAGATCGCCCGAGAATTCATGGACTTCTATAAGGACATATATAATATTAAAGCTCCGGAGGAACTCCTTGATTACGACACTTTTTTTAAAACCGTTGGTACACACAAACTTAAGCAAGAAATATCAGAGGAAATAGATAAGCCATTCACTCTAGAAGAAGTGGAAGCCGCAGTAATACAACAAAAGTCTGGTAAATCCAACGGATCCGACGGCTTTCCGGCAGAATACTTTAAAGCATTCCAATCACAACTGACGCCCTATATCCTTAGATTAGCAAATAGTATCGACATGCAAACGCCTCTGTCATCGACAATGAATACTGCTATAATCCGGCTAATTCCAAAAGCGGGCAAAGACCTAACCCACTGCTCAAACTACCGCCCCATTTCCTTGATTAATATTGATGTAAAAATCTTGTCTACAATCATCGCAAACAGATTTCAAACATTTGCCCAAGATATCATTTCACAATACCAAACGGGGTTTATACGAACCCGTGGGGTCCACCAGAACATCGCTACAGCAGTGGCCGTAATCAACCACATACATAAGCACAGCATAAAAGCGGCCATCGTGGCCCTGGATGCTGAAAAAGCTTTTGACCGCGTTTCCTGGACTTTCCTCCAGAAATCTTTAACCCATCTAGGAATTGGCCCAAACCTATTGGGTAAAACCATGTCACTATATAAAAACCAGGCCGCCAGACTGAACATAAATGACACACTATCACAACCCATATCCATGTCTAACGGGACCAGACAAGGCTGCCCTTTATCGCCCGTTCTCTTCAATTTGCATCTTGAAATACTGCTTAATATTATATCTAATGATCCCTCAATTAAGGGAATACCTATTGGTGGAAACAAAATAAAATATTTAGCCTACGCCGATGATATCCTCCTAACACTACAGGACCCATTATCATCACTTCCAAAAGTACTTAAAGTAATTAAGGATTTTGGCAGGTATGCAAACTTTAAATTAAATTATCAGAAATCAATCATACTGCCTTTCGCTCTCTCTGAGAAGGAATCTGACACATTAAAACACGCAAGTAATCTTCAGTGGGAAACCTCGCACCTGAAATACCTAGGTATAAACATACCCAAATCCCTGGATCAATTATTCAATTTAAACTATATCCCCTTAGAAAAACTACTAAAAGAGCTGATCATGAAATGGGAAAATTCCCAGTTAAATATTCTTGGCAGAATTGCCGCAGTCAAGATGTTTTTTTTACCACATTTTCTGTACTTACTGCAAAATATTCCAATTAGGATACCGACCGCCTTTCTAAAACAACTAAATAAACGACTCGCATCTTTTTATTGGAACAATAGGCAACATCGCATTGCATATAAAAATCTAATCAAACAACCCGATCTCAGAGGGATGGGGGCCCCGGATCGAAGCGCTTACCATAAAGCCGCCCAATTTAAAAGAGTGGATGAATGGCTAATAACCTATCAAAATACAATATGGCCAGCTATCGAGCTATACCCCATAACTCTTGAAGAAATCACATCATGTGATTACAATAGTTTAAAGGCAATAATAAAAAAAAAAAGAGCATATGAATCCCATTGTGATTGGTATATGCTCGACAATAATAACAACCCTGAAAAACAAAGTATTATTCCCATTCCCAGATATGATGCGTTCATTGACCACTAACCAGGACTTCCCCCAGGGAAAACGCAATGCACAAATATCAAAATACAAAAAAATGTTCCACACAAGAATAGCTCATATTTGGTCACCGGCAAGCGGGTTGCTACTAAGAGAAAACTCCCACATATTTACCCTAGTTCAATATCAAGTTGCTAGCTATATTAGGACACTGAGTCTCCCATCAACGACTTTTAAACCAACAGCAATACAGGAGATTTTTCTCAATGCAAGACAAAGACCAAACAGAATCTCATTCTACTACAACCATATAAAGAAATTAACAACAAGTATAATAACAGATTATACTAGGAAATGGGAAGATGATCTTGGGACACGGATAGAAGAAGACGACTGGACTAATATTTATCTTACAATCAAATCAGTCCAGTCCCCTGCCCTAAGAATTTTCTGCACTAAATTCGTATCACGTTTTTATTTTACAGCAGACTACAACGCCAGATATCCATCATACAACTGCTGGTGGTGCAAGCAGGTACCGGCAACCTTAATGCACCTCTGGTGGGACTGTAAATACTCTAAACTTTTATGGCAGATAGCTACAGAAAAACTGGAAACCATGATAGATGATAAAATAACCCTCACCCCCAGATGGGGGCTTCTGAACTTGTTTCCCAAGAGCTGGCCAATAGAGAAAAGACGATTGGGGTCAGTGGTGTTCTGGGCAACAAAAAAAATTATAACGCTACGATGGGCTAGCACTGATCCACCAGATAAGGGGTTATGGTTTAAAACTATAATATCGGAACTTAAAAGCGAGCTGGCTTTAACTAACTGGCCAATATACAGAGATCTGATAAATCAATTCCTTACAGGACTGGGAAGCTTACCAAAGTGACCACAGCTTAGTTTAATTTTCCTTCAGTGTAGGGGGGAGTGGGGGGGGGGGGGCAAGGGTGGTAGGGGGAACACAGGGGGATAGTATTAAAAAAAAACAAAAAAAAAAAAAAAACAATCTATATACGCCACTCCAAACATATCCACAATGACGAGCAAGTACCTCCGATCAGGTTGTTGGCCCTTCATGATAACGACGGTAGACACATGGGCTACTCCATATGAAGAAGGAGATACAAAAGCCGAGTGGAAAAAAAAAAAAAAAAATCTCTGTGAAATGCAGCCCCACAGATATTCACTTCCTCAATGTCTTAGGCCGATCAGACAATGGCTATGTTGTCACTGATCTATTTAAGGCAACTGATAAAAATATGTTTCCAGGCAAAAAAGCTTCCACCCAGGGCCGACGATAGGAGAGCTTACGCTACAGTCCATTCATTCAGACGAGGAGGATCACCGTCTGAATGAATCGTACAAAGCTTAGGCCCGAATTTGGAAATTTTTATCTCTTACAGACATGTGGCAAACATTTATACTATAATTCAGGGGTGGACAATTATTTTTTCCATGGGGCCACATTAGAAACTAAAAATATTGTGGAGCGCGTTGGTGGCTGCATCTAGCGCTTCCCTCTAACAGGGAGCGCGCCCGCGCCTGCCATGCACAAATGGCTGACACGGACATGCGCCCTGCTAGAGGGATAGCGGGGATGTGGCTGCGACCCGCGCATGCGCCGTTGGACCGGGAAAGAAGGCGAGTTTATGGGCGACCTGGGTGTTTTCACACAGCGGGGCACTCCAATTTTGGATGTCCTGCGGGGAGGGGATCTCTAAGATTCCCGGGCTGATACAGCAGGGTTTTTGTCCACTTCAGCTGGGGGCAGGTAAAAGCACGGTGAGAGCATGGTGGGCAGGTGAGAGCATGGTGGGCAGCTGAGGGGGGGGGCAGGTGAGAGCATGGTGGGCAGCTGAGGGGGGGCAGGTGAGAGCATGGTGGGCAGCTGGGGGGGGCAGGTGAGAGCATGGTGGGCAGCTGAGGGGGGGGCAGGTGAGAGCATGGTGGGCAGCTGGGGGGGGCAGGTGAGAGCATTGTGGGCAGGTACAGTAGAATGGAAAAGAGACAGCAGGCAGGAAGGAAGCAGACGGGTGGGGAGATAGTAAACACAAGCAAACTACATCATCTTTCTGAGCAGACTTACTGAGCACCAACGTCACAGTCCATCCCCCGCGCTGCAGGCTTCCTTTTTCACTCAGGAGCTGGCTGAGCACTACAGCTTGCTCTGCCTGTCATGTCCTGTCGTCCAGAACGATCTCTCCTCCCCCTCTGCAACACACTGTGTGAGACACTGGCAGCAGGCTGTGTGTGACAGGCAGCAAACCTCCCGGCCTGACATCCCGCACAGAGGTTACGTCTGAAATTAACCCCTGCACTAGCAATCAAAGAAACTTCTACAGCCAGTGAGTGGTGACAGCTCTGGAGCCCCTACTCTGCCCTGCCCAAGTCCCCATTCTATCACCTGCTCATCGGGTCTGGCTTCATCAGAGGAAGGAATAATGCACCAGACCTGACGAGTCGAGCGGCTGATCGGCTGCTGCTTAACTTAAGCCTCCTGCACTGTACACAGGCGATCACTTAAGTTAAGCAGCAGCCGATCGGCCACTCGGCTCGTCGGGTCTGGCGTGTTCTCCCTTCCTCTGCGTCTCTTACTAGCCAGCTCAGCCCGGCCGGTAAGAGCCTAGCAAAGGGCCGTATACGGCCCGCAGGCCGTACATTGCCCAGGTCTGCTATAACTTCACACCACATGTAATTTATGTGTAATGATGCATTCTGACTCCAGATATGTGGCACAGCAATGGGATCCAACATGGCCCCGAGTTATGCCAATAGTTTTATGATGCATTTTGAGGACTCTTAATGTATATACCTGGAATTGCTTTGTATTACATCTTGGATCTGTTGAGGACATCTTCCTCATATAGACAGGCCCGGTATCACAACTAGTTGACTTTTTTGATCTCCTTATCCACAGAGAGAAAATTATAGAATATAACCCCACAGAAATTCACTTCCTTCATGTCTGTCCAGATCTATTTAAAAAGCCAACTGATGGGGGGGGGGGCGTGGCTGGCCGCCTGAGAAGATGCCCGCTTTCTAGAGCGGCTCCGCCAACCAGAGGCACAGAGGCTCTCACCAGCCTCACCTTGCTCCCACTACTGCGCCAGATCCCCCTGCATCCGGATGGGGAAAACCGGGAGCAAATCGCGGGGCCACGGAGCTGGGAAAGCCTCTGGGGCGTACCCCCCTTTGGACAATATCTTAATTTGGTCTTCTTCATGTTGTCCACGTTATTCCTGTTATTCTAGTTTCCCCATCCCCACCCATACTTCGTCCGCTCCCCCTCCACTTGGTCCTCCCGTACTCCGCCAGGCCGGTCGTTATTGAGTCTTACCCTCAGGATTGCCATGGTTGGGTTCAATATTAAAATTTTATCACATATCGTCCAGGGCTTTAACGTCCCCACCAAGCGCAATAAGGCCTTCTATTACTATAAATCCTGCAAAGTCGATATAATCTTTTTACCAGTTTTTGGGTTTTCCACCAGTTCCAAACCCAATTATCTGAGTGGTCATTTCCCCTTGTCCTACCTGGCCTGTGCTAGGGAAAAAAAAAGGGGAGAACTAATCGCCTTTCGCAAAGGCCTCCCTTTCATTTGCTCCAAAGTCATTTCGGATCCTACGGGTAGATACCTCATGCTGCAGGGTACCCTTTATGACGTAGAAATCACCCTGGTCACATACTATGCCCCCAACACCTTCCAGACTTGGTTCTTCAAGCACTTACTGTCAGTTGTCCAGAGCAACACCAATGGGACCCTGCTCATTGGGGGGGGGGGGGGGGGGGGGGGGGGACTCTAACCTGACAATCCACCCTGGGCTGGACAGACGGCGCACTGGGCAGCCGGGGACAGCTTTACCGACCTCAGACGCTCAATCCACGACTTTTCCCGATCTCCTTAACCATTACAGCTTATGTGATGTATGGCGAGAGATGAATCCCAAAACTCATGACTTTACGTTCTATTCCAGCCCGCATGGCACTTTGTGCAGGATAGATCACTTACTGGTCCCTAAATCTGTGTTACCCGCCGTTATTGATTCTAAAATTTACATTACAGCATGGTCCGATCACAATCCAGTAATGGCTGTATTGGACCTCCTGGTCACCACCAAACACTCCTACAACTGGCGGCTCAACGACTCTCTTTTATCGAATGGCTCCACCTGCTCTAAAATTCAGGTTGCTTTACAGGAATACTTCACGCATAACACAAATTCGGTCTCCTCCCCAATATCTCTGTGGGAAGCTCAAAAGGCTACCATGAGAGGTAACATTATCTCCATAGCCTCTGCCGAAAAACGGGAAAGGCAAAGGAGAATAAGAGACCTGACCCTGGGGTTTGATCGGGCGGAGCTGCAGTGAAGGGGGAACCCGAGCGCTAGGAATAAGAGGGCGGTAGATAACTTGCGCACAGAGCTCAACATGCTCCTCCACGACCAAGCCGAGAAAAGACTCAGATGGTCGAAACAGAAATTTTATACTAGGGGTAACAAGCCGGACACAATTCTAGCCTGCAAGCTAAGGGCTGCTGACCTCGATAGGCGTCAGCCTATAAAACGGAAGCTTGACTCGGGCAGTGTCACAGCCGACCCTAGTAAGGTTGTTTCGGCCTTTGGGGATTTTCTGTCAGCCCTCTATGCGGCCCCAACAACCGTAAATCCAACCAAGTTGGAGGAATTCTTTGAGGGCATCGAGTTACCGAATATTGGGCAGAGGTGTGTGGACAGGATGGAGGCGCCCATCACCCAACACCTCCTGAGGTGCTGTTAGCTATTAAGTCCCTGAAGACTTCCAAGACCCCAGGCCCAGACGAGTTTAGCGGCCTGTATTATAAAAAGTTTGCCTCTATTCTGGCCCCGCACTTGTCAAACCTGTTCAATGTTCTATGTGCAGAAACCTCACTCAGTCCTAGTTCGCTCCTAGCGGACATATGTATGATTCCCAAACCAGAAAAAAGACAGCTTACTCATCCCCAACTATAGACCAATATCCTTGATTAACATCGACGTGAAGCTACTAGCTAAGGTCCTAGCGGCCAGACTGAACACTTTCGTAACCGACCTCATACATGGGGACCAGGTGGGCTTTGTTCCAGCCAGACAGGCCGGGGACAGTGTTAGGAGGGTCGCACATCTGGTCCACCATGCCCACTCCAGGGGCATCCCGGCCTTTCTTCTCTCACTTGACATACAGAAAGCCTTCGATTCCCTATCTTGAGACTACCTAATGTGGGTACTCCGTAGGTGGGGCTTTGGACAACGGTTCCTGGAGTGGATAGGAGCTCTCTATACGGCCCCAGCGGCTCGAGTGAGATACTTGGGCTTTACCTCTGAACCATTCGTTATTCTCAGGGAAACCCGGTAGGTATGCCCCTTATCCCCGCTTCTCTTTATTCTGGCCATAGAGCCTCTGGGTCTAGCAATCAGGAACTCCATTAACATAAAAGGGATGGAGGTGGCTGGTGTCCATCATAAGGCCATGTTTTTCGCAGATGATGCTCTAATCGCCCAGCCGACCACCTCACTCCCGAACTTGTATAAAACTCTGGACCAGTTCGCTCGAATCTCGGGACTAACGATTAATAATGAAAAATCGAGGGCGATGAACATCTCCCTGCCGGTGGACGTGGTGGACCAGATCAAGGCTAGTTTCCCTTTTCGCTGGACAGCTGAGCCACTCCCGTATTTAGGGGTGCGCATCTCTGCTAAGTACCCTATATGAGGCCAATTATCCTCCTTTATTCAAATCCTTAACCCGCCTTATGGAGACTTGGAAAACGTACCCAATCTCCTGGATAGGCCGCATTAACGCAGTTAAAATGTCCATACTTCCGAAGCTGCTCTATTTCTTCAGAGTATTACCAGTAAAGATCCCGATATACATGCTTCGGGTGATGCAGAGGAGGATCCTGGCCTTCATATGGTCCACGGGACGCCCGAGGGTGTCCAGACGCACTATGCTCGCCCACGAAACACAAGGGGGACTGGGGGTGCCTGACATACATAAGTATTATAAAGACGCCCAGATTGCTCAACTGGTCCCTATGCATTCCCCTTCCAGGCCCCCAATGTGGATTTTCCTGGAACTTCCCAACTGTGCGGCAATACCTATTGATAGCTTGCTCTGGATGGGTCAGGGACATAGACCCAAGACATTAATGAAGCATTCACTTGCTGTGTGGTATTCATTGATGTCCCCTCATACCCCCCTGGCTCATTTATGGAATAACCCCAACTTCCCCCCAGAACAGAATAGACTAGTCTTTAAGTGGTGGCAGGATCGGGGCATATACAAGATAGCGGACCTACTCATGGTAAGGGGCTTCGGGACTTTTCAGGACCTGCAAGAGAAGTATGGTGTCCCCGGCAGGGAATACTTTCACTATATTCAGTTAAGACACTGGATTCTGCCTCTGACAAAGCTGCACCCCCACCTTCCGGGTGAGGACCCCCTTTGAGGAGTTATGCACTTGTAACCCATTCCAGAGAGGGACAATCTCCTTACTATACTCAACATTAAATGTAGCCGGACCAGAGACTCATGGGTACTTTAGTAGCTGGGAGAAAGACCTGGGCCCATGTCAGAGCGAGAGGGGATGGTCAGAGATATGGTCCAACTCCTCCAAATGCTCAATCAATGTCCTGACGACTGAAACGGCCCATAAAGTAATGCTCCGCTGGTACCTGGTGCCGAGTCGCCTGAGCAGGATGTTCTCGGGACAATCTAAAACGTGCTTTAGGGGCTGCAGTGAGGAAGGGGATTTCCTGCATACATGGTGGACTTGTCCCATGTTAGCCCGCTTCTGGAACCAGGTATATAGGCTGGCCAATGGCATTTTCCAAACCAATATGAAAAAACTGCAAGCCCCAGGAGCTCACCAGCAAACAGCACAGACTTTTTGTCTACCTCCTCCTGGCGGCTAAACAGGCCATAGCCAGAGCCTGGAAAAAGCAATTTACCCCAATCTCAGAGGTGTTGGCCAGAATGAACGGGTTCCTCATCAACGAAAGATTATCTAGTATTCTGACCGACACCCATGACAAATTCCTCTCGATATGGGAGCCCTGGATGAGATTTGCTTGGCCTGGTGAACCCCCATGGAGGCTGTAGCGGCTATGCACGTTGGCTGGTGGAGTGCGGGAGCTCCTCAATCCCTCTCCCCCCCCCCCCGACCTCTCCTCCCCCAGTTCTTTTTCTCCTCCCTTTAGACTACGATCCTAAAAGGTTTTCATTAACCCTTTCCCATCAGTGCGCTTGACCAAGTCTGCAAATCCTGCGGGCTCACTTGCGGCAGTGCGGACCGTGGGGGGCTGGGACCCCGCGACCTGCACGGCCCCAGAATGGATATAAACATGTCTCAGGTCAAGTAGGTCATGCAAAGATGTTGAATGTCATTTACTTCCTTGCTCTGTATGCATTGCAGATTGTTAAAACATCAGTATGATCTGTGTGTAACCTTATGCAATGTAGAATGTTAGCTTTTCCTTTCAGCCCCTGCACGGGATGGCGTTATAATGTTTAAGCTTCAAATATCTGTAATATTGAAAACTTAAAGCTTTAATAAAAATATTGAAACATAAAAAGCCAACTGATAGAAATACGTCTCTCAAGGCAGAAAGCTTCAACCCAGGGGTGACAATAAAAGAGCTTCCACTACAGTCTGTTCATTCAGACCTGGAGAATCCATGGCCCGGATGGCTTGTACGAAGCTTAAACCCAAATTTGGAGATGTTCTTCTCTTACAGACATGTGCCAAACATTTATACTATAATTTGTAGCGATTACGAGACACCACATGTACTTTATGTGTAATGATTCATTCTGCTTCCAGATATGAGGCACCGCAATGGGCTCCAACATGGCCCCGAGTTATGCCAATAGTTTTATGATGCATTCTGAGGATTCTTAATGTACGTACCAGGAATTGCTTTGCATTATATCTTGGACCTGTCGAGGAGGTCTTCATCATTTACACAGGCCCGGAATCCCAACAGGTTGAGGTATTTTTGATCTCCATATCCACTCCAAGAGCAAATTATAGAATAAAACCCCACAGAAATTCACTTCCTTCATGTCTGTCCGGATCTATTTAAAAAGCCAAGTGATAGAAATACGTCTCTCAAGGCAGAAAGCTTCAACCCAGGGGTGACAATAAAAGAGCTTCCACTACAGTCTGTTCATTCAGACCTGGAGAATCCATGGCCCGGATGGCTTGTACGAAGCTTAAACCCAAATTTGGAGATGTTCTTCTCTTACAGACGTGTGCCAAACATTTATACTATAATTTGTAGCGATTACGAGACACCACATGTACTTTATGTGTAATGATTCATTCTGCTTCCAGATATGAGGCACCGCAATGGGCTCCAACATGGCCCCGAGTTATGCCAATAGTTTTATGATGCATTCTGAGGACTCTTAATGTACGTACCAGGAATTGCTTTGCATTATATCTTGGACCTGTCGAGGAGGTCTTCATCATTTACACAGGCCCGGAATCCCAACAGGTTGAGGTATTTTTGATCTCCATATCCACTCCAAGAGCAAATTATAGAATAAAACCCCACAGAAATTCACTTCCTTCATGTCTGTCCGGATCTATTTAAAAAGCCAAGTGATAGAAATACGTCTCTCAAGGCAGAAAGCTTCCACCCAGGGCCGATGATGAAAGAGCTTCCACTACAGTCTGTTCATTAAGACGTGGGGGAATCACTGGCCTGGATGCTTGTACAAAGCTTAGGCATGAACTTGGAGATGTTTTTCTCTTACCAACTTGTTCCAAAAAATATCCACTATAACTTCTAGTGATTTTAAGACACCAGGTTAATGTGATTGGCAAGTCAAAAGTCAGCAGCTTACCTTTCATTGAGTGGGTGGAGCACTGCGATCCGTCCTCTGTCTGTCTCCTTAGTGAGGAAATAGCGGAAGACACTGCAACTTTGTTACAAGAAAACTACATTTACGCACCCACATAGGGGCAACTGGTAACCAAGAAGATCGATTCTTATGCGTGCCAACCAATTTGTCATCACCTCGCCCCCCTGGTGAAACACAGCTGGTGGCAGTCATGTGTCCTGCAGACCAATCACACAGCCGCATTTACCCGAAGGAGCGAGGTGACATAAGATTTAGAGGGTTTAATCAAGAAGGGGACCCCGGAAATCCAGAAGCCCCCGAGCCAACCAACACCCCTTTTTTTTCAATCATAGCCACACCCAGGTGGCAGATTTGTGACAAGGCCACAAATCTACAGTGAGAGCACCAGGAACGGTGAGCACTTTAGCCACCCGGCAGGGTTCCAAACAGCAGGGCATCCAAAAACAGGGCAGCTAAATGGCCCGACGTTGGCATCGGAGCCCTGGAAAGATTTTCTGAGCAATCACGGAGGTGGGATGGGAGTCCTACGGTAGGTCATCCTAAGTCTTGATGCCCCTGGGGCAGTTATGCAGCCAGCCCTGGAGTCCTTTAGTATTGGCTCGGATACAGGGGTTCTCATTGGCAGTTGGTGGGGGACAGGAAATACATTTACCTGCAGAACACGCAACACTTTCCAGGTATTTGGCCTTATCACAATACTTACCCCACCCACAGCACTTGCCCCACAGGGGGGGTCAGGACCTTCTATGCTTATGAAGACCGGTCACTGCCACCCCATCCTGTCCTATGAGGCTCCCCTAGATCTAAGTGATGGGAGTTTTCCAGAACAGCTACACCAAGAAAATCCTGAGTGGCCATATATAACATGGAAATTACTTACTGGAGAGAAGACCGCCCACTTTCTGCACCGCCCCCACCCCAAGCCCGCCCACTCTCTGCACCGCAACCACCCCAAGCCCGCCCACTCTGCACTGCCCCCACCCCAAGCCCAGCCATCCCCTGCACCAGCCAAGCCATTGATTCCCCTGCCCCATCTTCATGCATGAGGGGAGACATGAGGTCCTCTTTAATGAGCCGGGTGCCATGGTCGTCATACCCAGGGGTCACCTGACAATGGTGAGCTGGCCGGCGTCTAATCAGCCGTTACCCAGAATTCCCAGCCAGGCGAGAGATATAAAAGCCTTTATTCCAAATGCGACATGGAGCCCGTGTGCCACAAGCGCACTGCAGGCCACACAGTCCAGAGGGAGGAGGGGCCACACAGTCCAGAGGGAGGGGCTTCTCACACAGTCCAGGGGGGGAGGGGCTTCTCACACGTACAGGTCGAAGTCTATGCGCAGGGAGCTGTAGAACTGTCCCTCGGTGGAACTGAGGCGCCGGCAGTAGACGCCGTCCTTGAAGTATCCCTGATCCACCCAATCCTGCGGAAGAGCAGACAATCAGTACATAGCAAGCCCCGCCCTGACCCCGCCCCCTTCCCCAGCTCATCCCCACCCACTGCATGCACAATGTTAGCGTGCCCCGCCCCCAATTCCCCGTTTTCTGGACACCTTTAACAAAACTGTGCATCAAAGAGAAGAGCCCCGCCCCCTGCAGTCAGCCCCTCCCTCCCAGAATCTGATTGGCCGATCCATCAGGCAGGTGGTAGAAAGACTCCAGGCCCATGACCTGGAAACAGTGAGGTCACCCGTTGCCGGGTTGCTGTTGCCTAGCCGCTGTTAGAAGTAGGCGGGGCTTACCTGCATCTGGCAGAAAGACTCCAGGCCCATGACCCGGAAACAGGGAGGTCACCCGTTGCTGGGGGTTGTCGTTGCCTAGCAGCTGTTAGAAGTGGGCGGGGCTTACCTGCATCTGGCAGGTGGTAGAAAGCAGACTCCAGGCCCATGACCTGGAAACAGCGAAGTCACCCGTTGCTGAGGTTGCTGTTGCCTAGCAGCAAGTGGGAGGGGCTTACCTGCATCTGGGTGCTGGAGAAGGGACCATAGAGCTCGGCGCCATCTTTGTTCTCCCATCGATATTCCCAGAGAACCTCGTCCACCTTGCGCGCCCCTACTGGGGGACAGGAAGTGTTATTACCCCGCCCCAGGAGATGCCCCGCCTCCTTTCCCCCAGACACACCCAGGGGGGCATTACCTTCCTTCGCCTCCAGCTGCTTCTCCTCCACCTCGTCGGCGAACATGTCCAAAGTGGGCGGGGCCGCCATGCCGCGGAGGCGGAACTGCAGCTTCTCATAGGTGTCCTGATACACCTCATAGTTGCCCAGCGCCACCATCTGATCCGCCAGAGAGATCAGCTGGTCCAGAGGCTCCGCCTCCTTCTCCGCCTCCTCGGGCTGGACGTTGCTGGGGCCTGTGTCGGCGATATCCCCTCCCTCTGTGACATCATCAGTCTGTGCAGCTGCCTCAGGCCCCGCCCTCAGGCGCACCTCTGCCGGTGAATCCCGAGACTCCTCCTCAGCCCGTCGGCCACGCCCCCTTCCAGGCCGCCCCCTCCGGGCCCCGGACCTCTTACGGCCCCCGGATCCCCCCAAACGCTGGATGCCCCTGGCGACCGTCTCCCCCGGCAACAGCAGCTTCACTATCTCCTCCAGCAACGTTTTCACCTCCAGCGGAGCCCGACCCTCATCTGTGTCCGAGTCGCCATCTTCTGCCCCACCAGCAGGGGGTGCCGGGCGCTCCTTCACCCGAACCTGGGGCAGAAAGGGGGCAGATCAGAGCGCGCCGCGGGGGGAGGGGCAGATCAGAGCGCGCCGCGGGGGGAGGGGCAGATCAGAGCGCGCCGCGGGGGGAGGGGCAGATCAGAGCGCGCCGCGGGGGGAGGGGCAGATCAGAGCGCGCCGCGGGGGGAGGGGCAGATCAGACCGCGCCGCGGGGGGAGGGGCAGATCAGAGCGCGCCGCGGGGGGAGGGGCAGATCAGAGCGCGCCGCGGGGGGAGGGGCAGATCAGAGCGCGCCGCGGGGGGAGGGGCAGATCAGAGCGCGCCGCGGGGGGAGGGGCAGATCAGAGCGCGCCGCGGGGGGAGGGGCAGATCAGAGCGCGCCGCGGGGGGAGGGGCAGATCAGAGCGCGCCGCGGGGGAGGGGCAGATCAGAGCGCGCCGCGGGGGAGGGGCAGATCAGAGCGCGCCGCGGGGGAGGGGCAGATCAGAGCGCGCCGCGGGGGAGGGGCAGATCAGAGCGCGCCGCGGGGGAGGGGCAGATCAGAGCGCGCCGCGGGGGAGGGGCAGATCAGAGCGCGCCGCGGGGGAGGGGCAGATCAGAGCGCGCCGCGGGGGAGGGGCAGATCAGAGCGCGCCACGGGGGAGGGGCAGATCAGAGCGCGCCACGGGGGAGGGGCACAGCGAGATATGTAGGCAGATGAGAGGGGGCAGATCAGAGAGCGATGGGCACGGCGGCGAGCAGAGAGGGCAAGTCACAGAGGGGGCAAGTGGGCACGGCGAGATGGGGGCACATCACAGAGGGGCACAGCGAGATGGGGGCACATCACAGAGGGGCACAGCGAGATGGGGGCACATCACAGAGGGGCACAGCGAGATGGGGGCACATCACAGAGGGGCACAGCGAGATGGGGGCACATCACAAAGGGGCACAGCGAGATGGGGGCACATCAAAGAGGGGCACAGCGAGATGGGGCACATCACAGAGGGGCACAGCGAGATGGGGGCACATCACAGAGGGGCACAGTGAGATGGGGGCAGATCACAGAGGGGCACAGCGAGATGGGGGCAGATCACAGAGGGGCACAGCGAGATATGTAGGCAGATGAGAGGGGGCAGATCAGAGAGCGATGGGCACGGCGGCGAGCAGAGGGGGCGAGGGGGAAAGTCACAGAGGGGGCCAGTGGGCACGGCGAGATGGGGGCACATCACAGAGGGGCACAGCGAGATGGGGGCACATCACAGAGGGGCACAGCGAGATGGGGGCACATCACAGAGGGGCACAGTGAGATGGGGGCACATCACAGAGGGGCACAGTGAAATGGGGGCAGATCACAGAGGGGCACAGCGAGATGGGGGCAGATCACAGAGGGGCACAGTGAGATGGGGGCACATCACAGAGGGGCACAGTGAGATGGGGGCACATCACAGAGGGGCACAGCGAGATGGGGGCAGATCACAGAGGGGCACAGCGAGATGGGGGCAGATCACAGAGGGGCACAGCGAGATGGGGGCAGATCACAGAGGGGCACAGTGAGATGGGGACACATCACAGAGGGGCACAGCGAGATGGGGGCAGATCACAGAGGGGCACAGTGAGATGGGGACACATCACAGAGGGGCACAGCGAGATGGGGGCAGATCACAGAGGGGCACAGTGAGATGGGGACACATCACAGAGGGGCACAGCGAGATGGGGGCACATCACAGAGGGGCACAGCGAGATGGGGGCACATCACAGAGGGGCACAGTGATTTGGGGGTGGGGCTTACCCAGTCGATGTTGTCCAGCCAGTGGTCGCGGATCTGCGCCTCTTTCTTCAGGAAGTAGTTGCCCTCGGAGTCGAAGTGCCCCTCCTCCATCTCCTCGTTCAGGTTGAAGGGTGTGATGGGGACTCCGCCCTCAGACTCCAGGGTGGCGCTCTCCTGCCCTGCGGGGGAGAAAGAGCAGAGGGTATGTTAGACCCCGCCCTCTCCCGTGAGGCCCCGCCCCTCCTGTAAGCTGATAGGCTCACCATCCACATCCTCCGGGGCCAGAATGTTGTACTTGGCGACGTTGTCCTCTTCGCCATCGTCCTCCTCGTCGCTGTCCAGCGAGTGCTTCCCCTTAAAACGGCTCCCGGGCCCGCCCACCGCCTCCGGAAACTGCGGGGGAGAGAACACAGGGGACCAATCACTCGCTGCACCAACATGGACACGCCCCTGTCTCCCAGAGACCTCTGCCACCCCTTAAAGCCGCTTCCAGGCCCCGCCCACCGCCTCCGGGAACTGCGGGGGAGAGAACACAGGGGACCAATCACTCGCTGCACCAACATGGACACGCCCCTGTCCCCCAGAGACCTCTGCCACCCCTTAAAGCCGCTTCCAGGCCCCGCCCACCGCCTCCGGGAACTGCAGGGAGAGAACACAGGGAACCAATCACATCACTCGCTGCACCAACATGGACACGCCCCTGTCCCCCAGAGACCTCTGCTGCCCCTTAAAGCCGCTTCCAGGCCCCGCCCACCGCCTCCGGAAACTGCAGGGAGAGAACACAGGGGACCAATCACATCACTCGCTGCACCAACATTATTGAGTGATGTAGGTTTACCATCTGCGGAATCGAGAGGCGCGATATTGCGGTGTAAGACTCTTGCCGGCAGTCTTCCGTCATTTCATTCATTCATGCCGGGCTGTTATTGGAGTGGTTATTGCGTTGACAGCTTGTTTGTTTATCAGGACGGCTGCCTCGCGGATTATATTCTGCGCTCGATCACGTATTAATGATTTTATTGGATGTAGAGGTAAGAGCTCGGATTTGCACACAGATCGGCATTCAGCGGGTGGGTACTATACTTACCCTTACAATCCAATTGAAGCCAATTACGGTAGCGTTGTGTTTATGACCTGTGTCCTGCGCGAGGGGGGGGGGGTGGAGTATTTACACCCCATATCATTTATCAACTCTCATGTCATGAATAAGGACCCCGAGTCCGAAACGCGTTGACGCTGGGATCTGTTATTTGATATATTTTTACATTGCCTAATCTGCTGGACGGCTTTTTAACGTGGATGAGATAAATATGGAAAAGAATTACCTTCAATGGCTGGCTGGCTTTACTTCATAGAATTTGCTATAGAATAACTGGCATTAATAATGGACATTTTCTTTTTAAAGAAGGCGGGAAATAAGTATAAACACGAATAAGAAACTGGCCAATAAGAAGCCAACTTCAGTATCATATACATATATATATATATATGTATATATTGGAGAAAGCATTATATGGGGATCGCCTACAACCAGAATAAAGGCCCAGCAGCGCCCCGTGCGGTTGCCATGGAGACAGCAGGCAGGTTGCCCTCACCTTCCTCTTGGTGGCCGCCTCGGGCTCCCCGTCCTCCTCCTCCACCTGATCCCGGAAGGTGACCCGCTGCCGTTTCATTCTCTCAAACACACACACACCCGAAAAGCTGCCGCCAGATCCTACGCGCTGAGCTCGCACACTGATGATGTCACAGCCGCGCCGGAAGTGGCGTCACGTGCCTCTACGCGGCGTGCGTTCCAGCTTAACTTCCGGTCCCCGGGTTCCCTCAATCCAAGAGAGGCGGGGCGTCGGCGGAAACGCCTCGCGTGAAGTCAGCTGTTGTCATAGCAACAGAGGGTGGCCTACCGAATAACCCGCTCTGAGAGTGCCGGGGAAGTCACGTGACCCACGTGGGGGCGCTCTGCCTGACTTCCGGTTTGGTCTGTGGGGGGAGCTCTGCCTGACTTCCGGTTTGGTCTGTGGGGGAGCTCTGCCTGACTTCCGGTTTGGTATGTGGGGGAGCTCTGCCTGACTTCCGGTTTGGTCTGTCGGGAAGCTCTGCCTGACTTCCGGTTTGGTATGTGGGGGAGCTCTGCCTGACTTCCGGTTTGGTCTGTGGGGGGAGCTCTGCCTGACCTCCGGTTTGGTCTGTCGGGAAGCTCTGCCTGACCTCCGGTTTGGTCTGTGGGGGGATCTCTGCCTGACTTCCGGTTTGGTCCCCCCCAATAAAGGGCTCTGCTGGGTGCAGCCTGGGGTCCCTGTATCAGAAGAGGGGCATCCCCAATTAGGGTGAACCTAAAGGGGAACCCCGGCTTTCTCTGGGCTTTAAAGCGGAACCAAACCCTGGTTTGCCCCGGGGGCATCCCGGATTGGGTGACAGATCGGGCTCTCGTCCAATCACTGCTGTGTAACTCTGTCGCCCGGGGGCATCCCCGACACCCTGTGCAGTGCAGCCTTTGTGAATAGCCGTAAACCCTTATTTACAGCGGGATTCCAGGGCTAACCCACTCCACTGTCCACACAAGTGGCCGCACAACATTAAATTGGATTCATTTAGTTTATTGAAGGAATATTCATACTGCACAGATCAACGTCTACACAAACACTATATATAAAACCCCAGTGGGGAGGAACTCCAGGGCTAACCGAATTTAATATCATTCATCATATTTATCAGCAAAAGCTTGAAGGATAAAGTGCTAGTGACCCTCACCCTGAATAAGAGCCTATCTTGTATGTTTCCCACACCCTGTACATACAGATTGCTCACATTAATCCGGACCCTCACCCTGAATAAGAGCCTATCTTATATGTTTCCCCCCTGTACATACAGATTGCTCACATTAATCCGGACCCTCACCCTGAATAAGAGTCTATCTTATATGTTTCCCACACCCTGTACATACAGATTGCCCACATTAATCTGGACCCTCACCCTGAATAAGAGCCTATCTTATATGTTTCCCACACCCTGTACATACAGATTGCCCACATTAATCCGGACCTTCACCCTAAATAAGAGCCTATCTTATATGTTTCTCACACCCTGTACATACAGATTGCTCACATTAATCCGGACCCTCACCCTGAATAAGAGCCTATCTTATATGTTTCCCCCCTGTACATACAGATTGCTCACATTAATCCGGACCCTCACCCTGAATAAGAGCCTATCTTATATGTTTCCCCTCCCTGTACATACAGATTGCTCACATTAATCCGGACCCTCACCCTGAATAAGAGCCTATCTTATATGTTTCCTACACCCTGTACATACAGATTGCCCACATTAATCCGGATCCTCACCCTGAATAAGAGCCTATCTTATATGTTTCCTACACACTGTACATACAGATTGCCCACATTAATCCGGACCCTCACCCTGAATAAGAGCCTATCTTAGTAGAAATAGGTGCAATAAAGATTCCAGCTATTAACATATAAAAGCCTGATACAAATCAATAGAAAAAAAACAGTGCAAAAAGAGCAATTACTTATCAATCAGGATGTGCAAGCTGGCAGTATGCCGTCCCCCCGTTAATATTATTATATTAATTTTAGATGCTGGGGAATGGTTTTATAAGGGTTTGGGCTTTTCATTAAATCACGGTGAAGGTTCCGGTTTATTAGTCAATTAAAGAAGAAGAAACCGATTTAATAGAACAGTAACGTGTGCAAATCTAACCTTGTGATATAAAGTGACGTGTGAATATTGATAAGACCGATGCTGTGCTCCGATATATAGCGATTATCCAATAATGAATCAACAGCTATAAATCATCAATTTAACGTCTGATAAAGCAAGCCTGAGAGATTCGGATACGCACAGCTATTTTAGATTGTTTGCAATGAAGACGGGCGCTGTGAGGATATATAAAATATATGGCCAGATAAAAATATGACAAACTATGGTTGTCACAACACACCTTGTCAGTTAGAGGCATGCCAGTACATGTGTCTGGAGGTGCCAACAGGAAGCCATTTACATATGACAGGACAGAAGAACAAGTCACTTTACATCCCTGCGCAAAATGCCTGTGCTAACTAAGCCTCCTGGGGACACCTCCCTATGGGGTAACTGACATCTACTTACTACAAAGCAGTGAATGAGACATTTGCTGCACACCTCTCTTCAAAAGAAATTTAAATAATAACTTTTACAATGAAACACCCCGACACACGATTGGCTGCATCCAGCATGCTGCCCGCCCCAATAACCAGTTTAAATATGAGAGAGTTGGGCACAAATGGTATGACATGCCAGGGGATTGCTTCTAATAAGTAGGCTGTTATTACTTTCCGTGTACCCCTCACAGCAGGACATTATATGGGAGATATGGGCACAGATGACATGACATGCCAGGGGATTGCTTCTAATAAGTAGGCTGTTATCATTACTTTCCGTGTACCCCTCACAGCAGGACATTATATGAGAGAGGTGGGCACAGATGACATGACATGCCAGGGGATTGCTTCTAATAAGCAGGCTGTTATTACTTTCCGTGTACCCCTCACAGCAGGACATTATATGGGAGATATGGGCACAGATGACATGACATGCCAGGGGATTGCTTCTAATAAGTAGGCTGTTATCATTACTTTCCGTGTACCCCTCACAGCAGGACATTATATGAGAGAAATGGGCACAGATGACATGCCAGGGGATTGCTTCTAATAAGCAGGCTGTTATCATCACTTTCCGTGTACCCCTCACAGCAGGACATTATATGAGAGAGATGGGCACAGAGGACATGACATGCCAGGGGATTGCTTCTAATAAGTAGGCTGTTATCATTACTTTCCGTGTACCCCTCACAGCAGGACATTATATGAGAGAGATGGGCACAGAGGACATGACATGCCAGGGGATTGCTTCTAATAAGTAGGCTGTTATCATTACTTTCCGTGTACCCCTCACAGCAGGACATTATATGAGAGAGATGGGCACAGAGGACATGACATGCCAGGGGATTGCTTCTAATAAGTAGGCTGTTATCAATACTTTCCGTGTACCCCTCACAGCAGGACATTATCTTCAAAAAAGGTAACGATCTCTGTTTATTTCTCCTTTTATTTTATAAGCATCTTACCGTATATTGTCTGTCTGTTATTTTTTATTGTACATCTTTGTTTTACATGCACTGCCCCTTATGGGTGAATTAAATCCTAAAGATTTATAAAGTGGTCTTCTGTGTGCTAACTCGCTTAACTTCAGGAGGGACATTGTATGTGTGCTTGCCTATCGCTACCAGTGTGACTTTATAGCTGTATAGTCGGGCCTAGGACCTTATTGTATGATTGGATATATTAACTGCATAAGCTGAGATCTTAGCTTGAGATCTGTGTGTGTATGTAGTGTCTGGCTATTAGGGCCAGGTCCCAAAAGACCGTGTGTGTGTGTGTGTAAACGATTGTTTGCAGTACAATCAAAATCCGTTCTGGATTAAGGCAAAAAACCTCCTTGATTCATGACAGGCGCAGGCAGTGGAAGGGGAAAATACTCAAATGAACAAAGACAGGAATGAGGGGCCCTAGACTAGCTCCCGATCCCCAATTTCACTGCCGCACACCAAAACCTGCGCTAGAAACTTCATAAAAATGTCTCGATTTATTAGATCAACCTTAGAAATTACAGAAGACTCATTAAAAAACATACAGACAATGTAAGCGCTGAGGGAGGTGCTCAGTCTAATATAATCCCAATATTACATATTAATATAGAAAAACTACTAATAGTCTAATCGGAATGTGAATGGCGTGTTAGCAAAGCGCCGTGCGCAGAAGTAAAAGTGCGCTAAAGTGCGATAAGTATATCGAGCAAAATGCCTGAGGGTCTCATTAAAGTCTTGTGTCATATACCTTAATGGTTATATGTCCCACAGACATTAATCCGGACCTTCAGCGTGATTTAATGAAAAGCCCAAACTCTTATAAAACCATTCCCCAGCATCTAAAATTTATATATTTTAAGTTTTTAGTCACTTACTTATTATTCTTTCCCCCACTGGGCTGCAACTCTGTTCAGGAATTTAGGATACGGGCGCCGCCATCTTGACTCAGAAGCATCACACTTACTGAGGAGAGGAGAGGGGGATAAAGTACAGGGGGGCGGGTTATAGCTGTGCTTTGCTCAGACAGAGCAGAGCTGGGGTCAGGAAAAGGTCAGCAATCCCAGAATGCAAAGCAGCACAGTCAGAAGGCACTTCCTGTTTGCAGGCTGCCTGATAAGATGGTGGCTTCCATATGCCACCATCTTGGATGTTTAAAGGCTCATAACATGCAGTACATGCAGCTAGGATGATTTTTAATGTGAGCAATCTGTATGTACAGGGTGTGGGAAACATATAAGATAGGCTCTTATTCAGGGTGAGGGTCCGGATTAATGTGGGCTATCTGTATGTACAGGGTGTGGGAAACATATAAGATAGGCTCTTATTCAGGGTGAGGGTCCGGATTAATGTGAGCAATCTGTATGTACAGGGGGGGAAAACATATAAGATAGGCTCTTATTCAGGGTGAGGGTCCGGATTCATGTGGGCAATCTGTATGTACAGGGTGTGGGAAACATATAAGATAGGCTCTTATTCAGGGTGAGGGTCCGGATTAATGTGAGCAATCTGTATGTACAGGGTGTGGGAAACATATAAGATAGGCTCTTATTCAGGGTGAGGGTCCGGATTAATGTGAGCAATCTGTATGTACAAGGTGTGGGAAACATATAAGATAGGCTCTTATTCAGGGTGAAGGTCCGGATTAATGTGGGCAATCTGTATGTACAGGGGGGAAACCTATAAGATAGGCTCTTATTCAGGGTGAGGGTCCGGATTAATGCGAGCAATCTGTATGTACAGGGTGTGGGAAACATATAAGATAGGCTCTTATTCAGGGTGAGGGTCCGGATTAATGTGGGCAATCTGTATGTACAGGGGGGGGAAACATATAAGATAGGCTCTTATTCAGGGTGAGGGTCCGGATTAATGTGAGCAATCTGTATGTACAGGGTGTGGGAAACATATAAGATAGGCTCTTATTCAGGGTGAGGGTCCGGATTCATGTGGGCAATCTGTATGTACAGGGTGTGGGAAACATATAAGATAGGCTCTTATTCAGGGTGAGGGTCCGGATTCATGTGGGCAATCTGTATGTACAGGGTGTGGGAAACATATAAGATAGGCTCTTATTCAGGGTGAAGGTCCGGATTAATGTGGGCAATCTGTATGTACAGGGTGTGGGAAACATATAAGATAGGCTCTTATTCAGGGTGAAGGTCCGGATTAATGTGAGCAATCTGTATGTACAGGGTGTGGGAAACATATAAGATAGGCTCTTATTCAGGGTGAGGGTCCGGATTAATGCGAGCAATCTGTATGTACAGGGTGTGGGAAACATATAAGATAGGCTCTTATTCAGGGTGAGGGTCCGGATTAATGTGGGCAATCTGTATGTACAGGGGGGGGAAACATATAAGATAGGCTCTTATTCAGGGTGAGGGTCCGGATTAATGTGGGCAATCTGTATGTACAGGGGGGGGAAACATATAAGATAGGCTCTTATTCAGGGTGAAGGTCCGGATTAATGTGAGCAATCTGTATGTACAGGGTGTGGGAAACATACAAGATAGGCTGTTATTCAGGGTGAGGGTCCGGATTAATGTGGGCAATCTGTATGTACAGGGGGGAAATATATAAGATAGGCTCTTATTCAGGGTGAGGGTCTGGATTAATGTGAGCAATCTGTATGTACAGGGTGTGGGAAAAATATAAGATAGGCTCTTATTCAGGGTGAAGGACCGCTTTAAGAAGAAAAAGTGTGCAAAGTAATGGATAGAACGTCGGCGCTAGTATACATTGAATTGCTATAATACATAAGATGACATCACCAACAGAAAGAGCCAGGGGTCTCCTCACAGCAGCCCGCCACCGACGCGTTGCGCGGCCAAATGCCACTTCGTCAGGGTGAGTGACTCTAACCATTATGGTATATGAGACTTTTGCACGTTAATGAGACCCTCAGGCATTTTGCTCGATATACTTATCGCACTTTAGCGCACTTTTACTTCTGCGCACGGCGCTTTGCTAACACGCCATTCACATTCCGATTAGACTATTAGTAGTTTTTCTATATTAATATGTAATATTGGGATTATATTAGAGGGAGCACCTCCCTCAGCGCTTACATTGTCTGTATGTTTTTTAATGAGTCTTCTGTAATTTTTAAGGTTGATGTAATAAATCGAGAATTTTTTTGAAGTTTCTAGCGCAGGTTTTGGTGTGCGGCAGTGAAATAGGGGATCGGGAGCGAGTCTAGAGCCCCCCCATTCCTGTCCTCCCCACTTACCTCACCGACGCGTTGCGTGCTCCTCCCACCACTTCGCCAGTGAATTTGTGACTAGCCGAGCGCAGAGGGGCGCACAGGGATGCCGGGGAAAGCATCGGGGTATCCCGAATCGGCGCCCCCCTAGTTGGCCGCTCCTGGAATCCTTCACGCTCCAGGTCCAGCTTCAGCAGTGATTGGTCCACTTGAAATCTAAAGGACTCCAGGGACGGCCGCTTTGGGATGCCCCGCTGTGTGACACCCAGCTCTTACTTGACGAAGTGTGGTTGGGACACGCAACGCGCGGATGATGGTTGTGGTGGGGGAGCGGGACGTACGTTATACTGGTGATGTCATAACTTTTTATACTCTTGCCGTCCAATCACGGAGTAGCCGCGCACACGCACATTTAATCGCACGTAGCCTCCAGCACTTTATCATTAGATTCAGGCGCCATTTACTATTCCTGACTATAATCAATTCAACTGCACAAGAAATATTATGAATTCATTTGTTATTAGATTTACTGTTATTAGGACAAATAATAATATAATATATAAATATAATTTCCTGCCTGAATCGCTGATAGTAATTGTGTATAAAATGTATAAATTCATAGCGACTCCTTTGTGCTCCGCCCTCCTCCAATCATTGTCTGTACAAATGTGTCTCTTCTTACCATACGCTATATTCATCATCCTTAAAGTGGACCAACACCCAGCTGGCCCTGGAATCCCCAAGGAGTGGAACTCGGGTGGCCCTGGAATCCCCAAGGAGTGGAACTCGGGTGGCCCTAGAGTCCCCAAGGAGTGGAACTCGGGTGGCCCTGGACTCCCCAAGGAGTGGAACTCGGGTGGCCCTGGACTTCCCAAGGAGTGGAACTCGGGTGGCCCTGGACTTCCCAAGGAGTGGAACTCGGGTGGCCCTGGACTTCCCAAGGAGTGGAACTCGGGTGGCCCTGGACTTCCCAAGGAGTGGAACTCGGGTGGCCCTGGACTCCCCAAGGAGTGGAACTCGGGTGGAATCTATCAGATCCCTCGGCGCTGTGTAACACCTCGCAGGCCGCGGCCGCCTCTGGCGCTTCCCTCTAGCAGGGCGCTGTCTGTGATTGGCCGGTGCGGCACACTTCCTGTTAGAGGGAAGCGCGAGACGCGGCCTCCAGCGCGCACAGCTTGTCCGTACAAACCCCAGCGGCTCCGAGCTCTCTGATTGGACGAGCGCTCGCATCGGAGCGGGGTGAGGGGAGTTTTTTAGGGCGATCGGGGGAAGTGCACCAAAACCCAGGATAGTGACAATGCTGGGGACTCCAGGGCCACCCGAGTTCCACTCCTTGGGGAATCCAGGGCCACCCGAGTTCCACTCCTTGGGGAATCCAGGGCCACCCGAGTTCCACTCCTTGGGGAATCCAGGGCCACCCGAGTTCCACTCCTTGGGGACTCCAGGGCCACCCGAGTTCCACTCCTTGGGGACTCCAGGGCCACCCGAGTTCCACTCCTTGGGGAATCCAGGGCCACCCGAGTTCCACTCCTTGGGGATTCCAGGGCCACCTGAGTTCCCCCACACAGGGTTGGCTAAAGAGCAGCAACTGCCAGCCCTAGAGTTTACGGGATAAAATGGTCAATGAGACTCTAGGGCTGGTTGTCTTCCTCTTATTCGGGATGCCCCACTGGAGCTCCACCCCCTGTGTCTCCGCCCCCGCATTTCGGGGCGGCCCTCCCACAGCTACAGGTGAGCGGGGATGCCCCCGGAGGGCAGGTGAGCCATGACAATGACCTCACCCAAATCGGGACGCCCCCAAAAGGAGGGACAGAGGGGTGTTGGGGTTTAGTTCCTCTTTAGAGGGACTCATGGGAGCGGCCATGATGGGATTACTGCGGCTGCCGCCCCAATGACTTCTACTGAGAGGAGGAGGGGGCGTGTCTCATACATCTCAATAGAAGACAATGGAGGATGGGGCGTGTCTCATACATCTCAATAGAAGACAATGGAGGAGGGGGCGTGTCTCATACATCTCAATAGAAGACAATGGAGGAGGGGGCGTGTCTCATACATCTCAATAGAAGACAATGGAGGAGGGGGCGTGTCTCATACATCTCAATAGAAGACAATGGAGGAGGAGGCGTGTCTCATACATCTCAATAGAAGACAATAGAGGAGGGGGCGTGTCTTATACATCTCAATAGAAGACGATGGAGGAGGGGGCGTGTCTCATACATCTCAATAGAAGACAATGGAGGAGGGGGCGTGTCTCATACATCTCAATAGAAGACAATGGAGGAGGAGGCGTGTCTCATACATCTCAATAGAAGACAATGGAGGAGGGGGCGTGTCTCATACATCTCAATAGAAGACAAAAGAGGAGGGGGCGTGTCTTATACATCTCAATAGAAGACAATGGAGGAGGGGGCGTGTCTCATACATCTCAATAGAAGACAATGGAGGAGGGGGCGTGTCTCATAATCTCAATCGAAGACAATGGAGGAGGGGGCGTGTCTCATACATCTCAATAGAAGACGATGGAGGAGGGGGCGTGTCTCATACATCTCAATAGAAGACAATGGAGGAGGGGGCGTGTCTCATACATCTCAATAGAAGACAATGGAGGAGGAGGCGTGTCTCATACATCTCAATAGAAGACGATGGAGGAGGGGGCGTGTCTCATACATCTCAATAGAAGACGATGGAGGAGGGGGCGTGTCTCATACATCTCAATAGAAGACAATGGAGGAGGGGGCGTGTCTCATACATCTCAATAGAAGACAATGGAGGAGGAGGCGTGTCTCATACATCTCAATAGAAGACAATGGAGGAGGGGGCGTGTCTCATACATCTCAATAGAAGACAATAGAGGAGGGGGCGTGTCTTATACATCTCAATAGAAGACAATGGAGGAGGGGGCGTGTCTCATACATCTCAATAGAAGACAATGGAGGAGGGGGCGTGTCTCATACATCTCAATAGAAGACAATGGAGGAGGGGGCGTGTCTCATACATCTCAATAGAAGACAATGGAGGAGGAGGCGTGTCTCATACATCTCAATAGAAGACGATGGAGGAGGGGGCGTGTCTCATACATCTCAATAGAAGACGATAGAGGAGGGGGCGTGTCTCATACATCTCAATAGAAGACAATGGAGGAGGGGGCGTGTCTCATACATCTCAATAGAAGACAATGGAGGAGGAGGCGTGTCTCATACATCTCAATAGAAGACAATGGAGGAGGGGGCGTGTCTCATACATCTCAATAGAAGACAATAGAGGAGGGGGCGTGTCTTATACATCTCAATAGAAGACAATGGAGGAGGGGGCGTGTCTCATACATCTCAATAGAAGACAATGGAGGAGGGGGCGTGTCTCATAATCTCAATCGAAGACAACAGAGGAGGGGGCGTGTCTCATACATCTCAATAGGAGACAATGGAGGAGGGGCGTGTCTCATACATCTCAATAGAAGACAATAGAGGAGGGGGCGTGTCTTATACATCTCAATAGAAGACAATGGAGGAGGGGGCGTGTCTCATACATCTCAATAGAAGACAATGGAGGAGGGGGCGTGTCTTATACATCTCAATAGAAGACAATGGAGGAGGGGGCGTGTCTCATGCATCTCAATAGGAGACAATGGAGGAGGGGCGTGTCTCATACATCTCAATAGAAGACAATGGAGGAGGGGGCGTGTCTCATACATCTCAATAGAAGACAATGGAGGAGGGGGCGTGTCTCATACATCTCAATAGAAGACAATGGAGGAGGGGGCGTGTCTCATACATCTCAATAGAAGACAATGGAGGATGGGGCGTGTCTTATACATCTCAATAGAAGACAATGGAGGAGGGGGCGTGTCTCATACATCTCAATAGAAAACAATGGAGGAGGAGGCGTGTCTCATACATCTCAATAGAAGACAATGGAGGAGGAGGCGTGTCTTATACATCTCAATAGAAGACAATGGAGGAGGGGGCGTGTCTTATACATCTCAATAGAAGACAATGGAGGAGGGGGCGTCTCTTATACATCTCAATAGAAGACAATGGAGGAGGGGGCGTGTCTCATACATCTCAATAGAAGACAATGGAGGAGGGGGCGTGTCTCATACATCTCAATAGAAGACAATGGAGGAGGGGGCGTGTCTTATACATCTCAATAGAAGACAATGGAGGAGGGGGCGTGTCTCATACATCTCAATAGGAGACAATGGAGGAGGGGCGTGTCTCATACATCTCAATAGAAGACAATGGAGGAGGGGGCGTGTCTCATACATCTCAATAGAAGACAATGGAGGAGGGGGCGTGTCTCATACATCTCAATAGAAGACAATGGAGGAGGGGGCGTGTCTCATACATCTCAATAGAAGACAATGGAGGAGGGGGCGTGTCTCATACATCTCAATAGAAGACAATGGAGGATGGGGCGTGTCTTATACATCTCAATAGAAGACAATGGAGGAGGGGGCGTGTCTCATACATCTCAATAGAAGACAATGGAGGAGGGGGCGTGTCTCATACATCTCAATAGAAGACAATGGAGGAGGGGGCGTGTCTCATACATCTCAATAGAAGACAATGGAGGAGGAGGCGTGTCTCATACATCTCAATAGAAGACAATGGAGGAGGGGGCGTGTCTCATACATCTCAATAGAAGACAATGGAGGAGGGGGCGTGTCTTATACATCTCAATAGAAGACAATGGAGGAGGGGGCGTGTCTTATACATCTCAATAGAAGACAATGGAGGAGGGGGCGTGTCTCATACATCTCAATAGAAGACAATGGAGGAGGGGGCGTGTCTCATACATCTCAATAGAAGACAATGGAGGAGGGGGCGTGTCTCATACATCTCAATAGAAGACAATGGAGGAGGGGGCGTGTCTCATACATCTCAATAGAAGACAATGGAGGAGGGGGCGTGTCTCATACATCTCAATAGAAGACAATGGAGGAGGGGGCGTGTCTCATACATCTCAATAGAAGACAATGGAGGAGGGGGCGTGTCTCATACATCTCAATAGAAGACAATGGAGGAGGGGGCGTGTCTCATACATCTCAATAGAAGACAATGGAGGAGGAGGCGTGTCTCATACATCTCAATAGAAGACAATGGAGGAGGGGGCGTGTCTTATACATCTCAATAGAAGACAATGGAGGAGGGGGCGTGTCTTATACATCTCAATAGAAGACAATGGAGGAGGGGGCGTGTCTTATACATCTCAATAGAAGACAATGGAGGAGGGGGCGTGTCTTATACATCTCAATAGAAGACAATGGAGGAGGAGGCGTGTCTCATACATCTCAATAGAAGACAATGGAGGAGGGGGCGTGTCTCATACATCTCAATAGAAGACAATGGAGGAGGGGGCGTGTCTTATACATCTCAATAGAAGACAATGGAGGAGGGGGCGTGTCTCATACATCTCAATAGAAGACAATGGAGGAGGGGGTGTGTCTTATACATCTCAATAGAAGACAATGGAGGAGGGGGCGTGTCTTATACATCTCAATAGAAGACAATGGAGGAGGGGGCGTGTCTCATACATCTCAATAGAAGACAATGGAGGAGGGGGCGTGTCTCATACATCTCAATAGAAGACAATGGAGGAGGGGGCGTGTCTCATACATCTCAATAGAAGACAATGGAGGAGGGGGCGTGTCTTATACATCTCAATAGAAGACAATGGAGGAGGGGGCGTGTCTCATACATCTCAATAGGAGACAATGGAGGAGGGGCGTGTCTCATACATCTCAATAGAAGACAATGGAGGAGGGGGCGTGTCTCATACATCTCAATAGAAGACAATGGAGGAGGGGGCGTGTCTCATACATCTCAATAGAAGACAATGGAGGAGGGGGCGTGTCTCATACATCTCAATAGAAGACAATGGAGGAGGGGGCGTGTCTCATACATCTCAATAGAAGACAATAGAGGAGGGGGCGTGTCTCATACATCTCAATAGAAGACAATGGAGGAGGGGGCGTGTCTTATACATCTCAATAGAAGACAATGGAGGAGGGGGCGTGTCTCATACATCTCAATAGAAGACAATGGAGGAGGGGGCGTGTCTCATACATCTCAATAGAAGACAATGGAGGAGGGGGCGTGTCTCATACATCTCAATAGAAGACAATGGAGGAGGGGGCGTGTCTTATACATCTCAATAGAAGACAATGGAGGAGGGGGCGTGTCTCATACATCTCAATAGGAGACAATGGAGGAGGGGCGTGTCTCATACATCTCAATAGAAGACAATGGAGGAGGGGGCGTGTCTCATACATCTCAATAGAAGACAATGGAGGAGGGGGCGTGTCTCATACATCTCAATAGAAGACAATGGAGGAGGGGGCGTGTCTTATACATCTCAATAGAAGACAATGGAGGAGGGGGCGTGTCTCATACATCTCAATAGGAGACAATGGAGGAGGGGCGTGTCTCATACATCTCAATAGAAGACAATGGAGGAGGGGGCGTGTCTCATACATCTCAATAGAAGACAATGGAGGAGGGGGCGTGTCTCATACATCTCAATAGAAGACAATGGAGGAGGGGGCGTGTCTCATACATCTCAATAGAAGACAATGGAGGATGGGGCGTGTCTTATACATCTCAATAGAAGACAATGGAGGAGGGGGCGTGTCTTATACATCTCAATAGAAGACAATGGAGGAGGGGGCGTGTCTTATACATCTCAATAGAAGACAATGGAGGAGGGGGCGTGTCTTATACATCTCAATAGAAGACAATGGAGGAGGGGGCGTGTCTTATACATCTCAATAGAAGGCAATGGAGGAGGGGGCGTGTCTCATACATCTCAATAGACGACAATGGAGGAGGGGGCGTGTCTCATACATCTCAATAGAAGACAATGGAGGAGGGGGCGTGTCTCATACATCTCAATAGAAGACAATGGAGGAGGGGGCGTGTCTCATACATCTCAATAGAAGACAATGGAGGATGGGGCGTGTCTTATACATCTCAATAGAAGACAATGGAGGAGGGGGCGTGTCTTATACATCTCAATAGAAGACAATGGAGGAGGGGGCGTGTCTTATACATCTCAATAGAAGACAATGGAGGAGGGGGCGTGTCTTATACATCTCAATAGAAGACAATGGAGGAGGGGGCGTGTCTTATACATCTCAATAGAAGGCAATGGAGGAGGGGGCGTGTCTCATACATCTCAATAGACGACAATGGAGGAGGAGGCATGTCTCATACATCTCAATAGAAGACAATAGAGGAGGGGGCGTGTCTCATACATCTCAATAGAAGACAATGGAGGAGGGGGCGTGTCTTATACATCTCAATAGAAGGCAATGGAGGAGGGGGCGTGTCTCATACATCTCAATAGACGACAATGGAGGAGGAGGCATGTCTCATACATCTCAATAGAAGACAATGGAGGAGGGGGCGTGTCTCATACATCTCAATAGAAGACAATGGAGGAGGGGGCGTGTCTCATACATCTCAATAGAAGACAATGGAGGAGGAGGCATGTCTCATACATCTCAATAGAAGACAATAGAGGAGGGGGCGTGTCTCATACATCTCAATAGAAGACAATGGGGCAGCAGCCGCAATGAGACAGGTGAGTATTGTGCCCCGGTCTGGGCTACTTCCTGCTCGCCCCCGCACCAGTGACAGGACGGGATCCCTTTAATTGCTGGGTGCGAGACTCCCCCCCCCCCCCCCCCGTCACCCAATAAGAGGAAACAGCGAGACAGCTCACTTCTGCTTCTATCACCAGAGACAGCTCAGAGATCTCCCACAATGCACTGCAGCCAGGTGTGACTGCCCCGCCCACCACCTGAAGCCACACCCACCACCTGCTGCTGCTGAGAGACCACAGGAGAGACCAGCGCTGCAACAGGTGAGACATCAACCACACGAGAGACACACACACACACACACACACACACACGAGAGACAGCACAGAGATCACACACACACACACACACACAGGAGAGACAGCACAGAGATCACACACACACACACACACACACACACACACACACACACACACGAGAGACAGCACAGAGATCACACACACACACACACACACAGGAGAGACAGCACAGAGATCACACACACACACACACACACACACACACACACACACACACACACACACACACACACACGAGAGACAGCACAGAGATCACACACACACACACACACACAGGAGAGACAGCACAGAGATCACACACACACACACACACACACACACACACACACACAGGAGAGACAGCACAGAGATCACACACACACACACACACACACACACACACAGGAGAGACAGCACAGAGATCACACACACACACACACACACACACACACACACACACACGAGAGACAGCACAGAGATCACACACACACACACACACACACACACAGGAGAGACAGCACAGAGATCACACACACACACACACACACACACACACACACAGGAGAGACAGCACAGAGATCACACACACACACACACACACACACACACACACAGGAGAGACAGCACAGAGATCACACACACACACACACACACACACACACACACACACGAGAGACAGCACAGAGATCACACACACACACACACACACACACACACACACAGGAGAGACAGCACAGAGATCACACACACACACACACACACACACACACACAGGAGAGACAGCACAGAGATCACACACACACACACACACACACAGGAGAGACAGCACAGAGATCACACACACACACACACACACACACAGGAGAGACAGCACAGAGATCACACACACACACACACACACACACACACACAGGAGAGACAGCACAGAGATCACACACACACACACACACACACACACACACACACACACACAGGAGAGACAGCACAGAGATCACACACACACACACACACACACACAGGAGAGACAGCACAGAGATCACACACACACACACACACACACACACACACAGGAGAGACAGCACAGAGATCACACACACACACACACACACACAGGAGAGACAGCACAGAGATCACACACACACACACACACACACACAGGAGAGACAGCACAGAGATCACACACACACACACACACACACACACACACACACACACACACACACACACAGGAGAGACAGCACAGAGATCACACACACACACACACACACAGGAGAGACAGCACAGAGATCACACACACACACACACACACACACACACACACACAGGAGAGACAGCACAGAGATCACACATACACACACACACACACACAGGAGAGACAGCACAGAGATAACACACACACACACACACACACACACACACACAGGAGAGACAGCACAGAGATCACACACACACACACACACACACACACACACACACACACAGGAGAGACAGCACAGAGATCACACACACACACACACACACAGGAGAGACAGCACAGAGATCACACACACACACACACACACACACACACACACACACACAGGAGAGACAGCACAGAGATCACACACACACACACACACACACACACACAGGAGAGACAGCACAGAGATCACACACACACACACACAGGAGAGACCGCACAGAGATCACACACACAGACACACACACACACACACACACACACACACAGGAGAGACAGCACAGAGATCACACACACACACACACACACACACACACACAGGAGAGACAGCACAGAGATCACACACACACACACACACACACAGGAGAGACAGCACAGAGATCACACACACACACACACACACACACACACAGGAGAGACAGCACAGAGATCACACACACACACACACACACACACACACACACACACGAGAGACAGCACAGAGATCACACACACACACACACACACACACACACACAGGAGAGACAGCACAGAGATCACACACACACACACACACACACACACACAGGAGAGACAGCACAGAGATCACACACACACACACACACACACACACACACACACACAGGAGAGACAGCACAGAGATCACACACACACACACACACACACACACACAGGAGAGACAGCACAGAGATCACACACACACACACACACACACACACACAGGAGAGACAGCACAGAGATCACACACACACACACACACACACACACACACACGAGAGACAGCACAGAGATCACACACACACACACACACACACACACACACACACACACAGGAGAGACAGCACAGAGATCACACACACACACACACACACACACACACACACACAGGAGAGACAGCACAGAGATCACACACACACACACACACACACACACACACAGGAGAGACAGCACAGAGATCACACACACACACACACACACACACACAGGAGAGACAGCACAGAGATCACACACACACACACACACACACACACACACACACACACACACGAGAGACAGCACAGAGATCACACACACACACACACACACACACAGGAGAGACAGCACAGAGATCACACACACACACACACACACACACAGGAGAGACAGCACAGAGATCACACACACACACACACACACACACACACACACACAGGAGAGACAGCACAGAGATCACACACACACACACACACACACACAGGAGAGACAGCACAGAGATCACACACACACACACACACACACACACACACACAGGAGAGACAGCACAGAGATCACACACACACACACACACACACACACACACACACACAGGAGAGACAGCACAGAGATCACACACACACACACACACACACACAGGAGAGACAGCACAGAGATCACACACACACACACACACACACACACACACACACACACACAGGAGAGACAGCACAGAGATCACACACACACACACACACACACACAGGAGAGACAGCACAGAGATCACACACACACACACACACACACACACACAGGAGAGACAGCACAGAGATCACACACACACACACACACACACACACACACAGGAGAGACAGCACAGAGATCACACACACACACACACACACACACAGGAGAGACAGCACAGAGATCACACACACACACACACACACACACACACACAGGAGAGACAGCACAGAGATCACACACACACACACACACACACACACAGGAGAGACAGCACAGAGATCACACACACACACACACACACACACACACACACACACACACAGGAGAGACAGCACAGAGATCACACACACACACACACACACACACACACACACACAGGAGAGACAGCACAGAGATCACACACACACACACACACACACACAGGAGAGACAGCACAGAGATCACACACACAGACACACACACACACACACACACACAGGAGAGACAGCACAGAGATCACACACACACACACACACACACAGGAGAGACAGCACAGAGATCACACACACACACACACACACACACAGGAGAGACAGCACAGAGATCACACACACACACACACACACACACGAGAGACAGCACAGAGATCACACACACACACACACACACACACACACACACACAAATACACAGGAGAGACAGCACAGAGATCACACACACACACACACACACACACACACACGAGAGACAGCACAGAGATCACACACACACACACACACGACAGCACAGAGATCACACACACACACACACACACAGGAGAGACAGCACAGAGATCACACACACACACACACACACACACAGGAGAGACAGCACAGAGATCACACACACACACACACACACACACAGGAGAGACAGCACAGAGATCACACACACACACACACACACACACACACACACACAGGAGAGACAGCACAGAGATCACACACACACACACACACACAAATACACAGGAGAGACAGCACAGAGATCACACACACACACACACACACACACACACACAGGAGAGACAGCACAGAGATCACACACACACACACACACACGACAGCACAGAGATCACACACACACACACACACAAATACACAGGAGAGACAGCACAGAGATCACACACACACACACACACACGACCGCACAGAGATCACACACACACACACACACACACACACAAATACACAGGAGAGACAGCACAGAGATCACACACACACACACACACACACACACAGGAGAGACAGCACAGAGATCACACACACACACACACACACACACACACACACACACACAGGAGAGACCGCACAGAGATCACACACACACACACACACACACACACACACACACACACACACACAGGAGAGACAGCACAGAGATCACACACACACACACACACACACACACACACACACAGGAGAGACAGCACAGAGATCACACACACACACACACACGAGAGACAGCACAGAGATCACACACACACACACACACACACACACAGGAGAGACAGCACAGAGATCACACACACACACACACACACACAGGAGAGACAGCACAGAGATCACACACACACACACACACACACACAGGAGAGACAGCACAGAGATCACACACACACACACACACACACACACAGGAGAGACAGCACAGAGATCACACACACACACACACACACACACAGGAGAGACAGCACAGAGATCACACACACACACACACACACACACACAGGAGAGACAGCACAGAGATCACACACACACACACACACACACACACACACACAGGAGAGACAGCACAGAGATCACACACACACACACACACACACACAGGAGAGACAGCACAGAGATCACACACACACACACACACACACACACACACACAGGAGAGACAGCACAGAGATCACACACACACACACACGAGAGACAGCACAGAGATCACACACACACACACACACACACACACAGGAGAGACAGCACAGAGATCACACACACACACACACACACACACAGGAGAGACAGCACAGAGATCACACACACACACACACACACACACACACACACAGGAGAGACAGCACAGAGATCACACACACACACACACACACACACACACACAGGAGAGACAGCACAGAGATCACACACACACACACACACACACACAGACACACACACACACAGGAGAGACAGCACAGAGATCACACACACACACACACACACACACACACACACACACACAGGAGAGACAGCACAGAGATCACACACACACACACACACACACACACACACACACACACAGGAGAGACCGCACAGAGATCACACACACACACACACACACACACACACACACACACACACACACAGGAGAGACAGCACAGAGATCACACACACACACACACACACACACAGGAGAGACAGCACAGAGATCACACACACACACACACACGAGAGACAGCACAGAGATCACACACACACACACACACGAGAGACAGCACAGAGATCACACACACACACACACACACACACACAGGAGAGACAGCACAGAGATCACACACACACACACACACACACACACAGGAGAGACCGCACAGAGATCACACACACACACACACACACACACACACACACACACACACACACACAGGAGAGACAGCACAGAGATCACACACACACACACAGGAGAGACCGCACAGAGATCACACACACACACACACACACACGAGAGAGACAGCACAGAGATCACACACACACACACACACAGGAGAGACAGCACAGAGATCACACACACACACACACACACACACAGGAGAGACCGCACAGAGATCACACACACACACACACACACACACACACACACACAGGAGAGACAGCACAGAGATCACACACACACACACACACACACACAGGAGAGACCGCACAGAGATCACACACACACACACACACACACAGGAGAGACAGCACAGAGATCACACACACACACACACACACGAGAGACAGCACAGAGATCACACACACACAAATACACAGGAGAGACAGCACAGAGATCACACACACACACACACACACACACACACGAGAGACAGCACAGAGATCACACACACACACACACACACACACACACACACACGAGAGACAGCACAGAGATCACACACACACACACACACACACACAGGAGAGACAGCACAGAGATCACACACACACAAATACACAGGAGAGACAGCACAGAGATCACACACACACACACACACACACACACACAAGAGACAGCACAGAGATCACACACACACACACACACACACACACAGGAGAGACAGCACAGAGATCACACACACACACACACACACACACACAGGAGAGACAGCACAGAGATCACACACACACACACACACACACACGAGAGACAGCACAGAGATCACACACACACACACACACACACAGGAGAGACAGCACAGAGATCACACACACACACACACACACACACAATACACAGGAGAGACAGCACAGAGATCACACACACACACACACACACACACAGGAGAGACCGCACAGAGATCACACACACACACACACACACACACACACACACACACACACACACACGAGAGACAGCACAGAGATCACACACACACACACACACACACACACACACACACACACACACACACGAGAGACAGCACAGAGATCACACACACACACACAGGAGAGACAGCACAGAGATCACACACACACACACACACACACGAGAGACAGCACAGAGATCACACACACACAAATACACAGGAGAGACAGCACAGAGATCACACACACACACACACACAAGAGACAGCACAGAGATCACACACACACACACACACACACACACACAGGAGAGACAGCACAGAGATCACACACACACACACACACACACAGGAGAGACAGCACAGAGATCACACACACACACACACACACACAGGAGAGACAGCACAGAGATCACACACACACACACACACAGGAGAGACAGCACAGATATCACACACACACACACACAGGAGAGACAGCACAGAGATCACACACACACACAAGAGACAGCACAGAGATCACACACACACACACAGGAGAGACAGCACAGAGATCACACACACACACACACACAGGAGAGACAGCACAGAGATCACACACACACACACACACAGGAGAGACAGCACAGATATCACACACACACACACACAGGAGAGACAGCACAGAGATCACACACACACACACACAGGAGAGACAGCACAGATATCACACACACACACACACAGGAGAGACAGCACAGAGATCACACACACACACAAGAGACAGCACAGAGATCACACACACACACACAGGAGAGACAGCACAGAGATCACACACACACACACACACAGGAGAGACAGCACAGATATCACACACACACACACACAGGAGAGACAGCACAGAGATCACACACACACACAAGAGACAGCACAGAGATCACACACACACACACACACACACACAGGAGAGACAGCACAGAGATCACACACACACACACACACACACACAGGAAAGACAGCACAGAGATCACACACACACACACACACACACACACACAGGAGAGACAGCACAGAGATCACACACACACACACACACACACACACACAGGAGAGACAGCACAGAGATCACACACACACACACACACAGGAGAGACAGCACAGATATCACACACACACACACACAGGAGAGACAGCACAGAGATCACACACACACACACACACACACACACACGAGAGACAGCACAGAGATCACACACACACACACACACACACAGGAGAGACAGCACAGAGATCACACACACACACAAGAGACAGCACAGAGATCACACACACACACACACACACAGGAGAGACAGCACAGAGATCACACACACACACACACACACACACACACACACACACACAGGAGAGACAGCACAGAGATCACACACACACACACACACACACACACACACACACACACACAGGAGAGACAGCACAGAGATCACACACACACACACACACACACACACAGGAGAGACAGCACAGAGATCACACACACACACACACACACACACACACACACACACACACACACACACACACAGGAGAGACAGCACAGAGATCACACACACACACACACACACACACACACACACACACACACACACAGGAGAGACAGCACAGAGATCACACACACACACACACACACACACACACACACACAGGAGAGACAGCACAGAGATCACACACACACACACACACACAGACACACACACGAGAGACAGCACAGAGATCACACACACACACACACACACACACACACAGGAGAGACAGCACAGAGATCACACACACACACACACACACGAGAGACAGCACAGAGATCACACACACACACACACACAGGAGAGACAGCACAGAGATCACACACACACACACACACACAGGAGAGACAGCACAGAGATCACACACACACACACACACACAGGAGAGACAGCACAGAGATCACACACACACACACACACACACACACACACACACACAGGAGAGACAGCACAGAGATCACACACACACACACACACACACACACACACGAGAGACAGCACAGAGATCACACACACACACACACACACACACACACACACAGGAGAGACAGCACAGAGATCACACACACACACACACACACACACACACACAGGAGAGACAGCACAGAGATCACACACACACACACACACACACACGAGAGACAGCACAGAGATCACACACACACACACACACACACACAGGAGAGACAGCACAGAGATCACACACACACACACACACACACACACACACACAGGAGAGACAGCACAGAGATCACACACACACACACACACACAGGAGAGACAGCACAGAGATCACACACACACACACACACACACACACACACACACAGGAGAGACAGCACATAGATCACACACACACACACACACACACACACAGGAGAGACAGCACAGAGATCACACACACACACACACACACACACACACACACACAGGAGAGACAGCACAGAGATCACACACACACACACACACACACACACACACACACAACACACACACAGGAGAGACAGCACAGAGATCACACACACACACACACACACACACACACACACACACACACGCGAGAGACAGCACAGAGATCACACACACACACGACACACACACACACACACAGGAGAGACAGCACAGAGATCACACACACACACAACACACCACACAGGAGAGTTAGCACAGAGATCACACACACACACACACACACACACACAGGAGAGACAGCACAGAGATCACACACACACACACACACACACACACACACACACAGGAGAGACAGCACAGAGATCACACACACACACACACAGGAGAGACAGCACAGAGATCACACACACACACACACACACACACACACACACACACACACACACAGGAGAGACAGCACAGAGATCACACACACACACACACACACACGAGAGACAGCACAGAGATCACACACACACACACACACAGGAGAGACAGCACAGAGATCACACACACACACACACACACAGGAGAGACAGCACAGAGATCACACACACACACACACACACACACACACACACACACACACACAGGAGAGACAGCACAGAGATCACACACACACACACACAGGAGAGACAGCACAGAGATCACACACACACACACACACACACAGGAGAGACAGCACAGAGATCACACACACACACACACACACAGAGGAGAGACAGCACAGAGATCACACACACACACACAGGAGAGACAGCACAGAGATCACACACACACACACACACACACAGGAGAGACAGCACAGAGATCACACACACACACACACACACACACACACACAGGAGAGACAGCACAGAGATCACACACACACACACACACACACACACACACACAGGAGAGACAGCACAGAGATCACACACACACACACACACACACACAGGAGAGACAGCACAGAGATCACACACACACACACACACACACACACACACACACACACACACACACACACAGGAGAGACAGCACAGAGATCACACACACACACACACACACACGACAGCACAGCACACACACACACACACACACAGGAGAGACAGCACAGAGATCACACACCACACACACACACACACACACACACACACACACACGAGAGACAGCACAGAGATCACACACACACACACACACACACACACACAGGAGAGACAGCACAGAGATCACACACACACACACACACACACACACGAGAGACAGCACAGAGATCACACACACACACACACACACACACAGGAGAGACAGCACAGAGATCACACACACACACACACACACACACACACACACACACACACAGGAGAGACCGCACAGAGATCACACACACACACACACACACACACACACAGGAGAGACAGCACAGAGATCACACACACACACACACACACACACACACACACACACACACAGGAGAGACAGCACAGAGATCACACACACACACACACACACACACACACACACACACACACACACACACAGGAGAGACAGCACAGAGATCACACACACACACACACACGAGAGACAGCACAGAGATCACACACACACACACACACACACGAGAGACAGCACAGAGATCACACACACACACACACACAGGAGAGACAGCACAGAGATCACACACACACACACACACACAGGAGAGACAGCACAGAGATCACACACACACACACACACACACACACACACACAGGAGAGACAGCACAGAGATCACACACACACACACACACACACAACACACACACACAGGAGAGACAGCACAGAGATCACACACACACACACACACACACACACACACACACACACACAGGAGAGACAGCACAGAGATCACACACACACACACAACACACACACACACACGAGAGACAGCACAGAGATCACACACACACACACACACACACACACACAACACACACACACACACAGGAGAGACAGCACAGAGATCACACACACACACACACACACACACACACACACACACACACACACACACAGGAGAGACAGCACAGAGATCACACACACACACACACACACACACACAGGAGAGACAGGCACAGAGATCACACACACACACACACACACACACACACACACACAGGAGAGACAGCACAGAGATCACACACACACACACACACACACACACACACAGGAGAGACAGCACAGAGATCACACACACACACACACACACACACACACACACACAGGAGAGACAGCACAGAGATCACACACACACACACACACACACACACAGGAGAGACAGCACAGAGATCACACACACACACACACACACACACACACACACACACACACACACACAGGAGAGACAGCACAGAGATCACACACACACACACACACACACACACACACACACACACACGAGAGACAGCACAGAGATCACACACACACACACACACACACACACACACAGGAGAGACAGCACAGAGATCACACACACACACACACACACACACACACACACACACAGGAGAGACAGCACAGAGATCACAC